>OY720451.1:26277996-26697996 GCA_963082715.1 Harpalus rubripes
TATTATTATTATTATTATTATTATTATTATTATTATTATTATTATTATTATTAATATTAATATTAATATTATTATTATTATTATTATTATTATTATTATTATTATTATTATTTGATGAAACCGGGCCTTGGGATCCAAGTCCCGACTAATTTGAAGCTTCACTATTAAACGTTGATGGCCAGATTTTTTGACAATTGAAGTAATTGGAAATAAATATAGAAAAATTTACAATAATTGTATTAACAAAAAAACATCCAAAATAATTCCGTTTATATACACATTATTTTATGAATATAAATATATTATTTTTAAATTAATTATATTATACATGCGTTATAATCAAAAGAGTTTTATAGATTTTTAAGATCAAGAAACATTAAAAATGCTTATATTTTAATATTTAAGTGAATAACTATACCAATTTCAGTTTAAAAGTTATTTGTCGGTATTAACAGATTATCGTTTTGGACAACCGATGTATTGTGAATTTTTTTATTAACCTAACATTAGTGACTCGATACCTATGTCGTTTGTGGGTATTATCATTGGACCATTGGTTAAACTAATATCCATTTTCAGAAGATTAGTAAAAGTTCTGGACAATACAATACATCCAAGAATAATTTGTAGAAACGCGAGAACAAAGGGCCAGTAAACCATTTTACTTTATTACCCTTATAATCCTATCCCCACGCAAAAATACGAAGTTAAGAAAATGGTCGATGCGGCAGGTATAGACAAATCGGGTCTCTCATTTGCCAATTGCGACACAAGTGGACCTAATTATCAATTGCAAATATTGTTAATTGCCTATTTATTATATTTTTTATCATTCACGGAGATTTCAAATTTATTTCAATTTTTAGTCACATTCATTACTTATGTAACAATCTAAAATGTTTCGCTTTTTTGCCAATTAAAAATTATATATCAAGAATTAAACACCTGTCTTTCCAATAAATTATTGTTCGTATATGAACAAAAATTATGATTCTGAACATTTGTTTCGATTTCTTTGCCCACATGACTTTAAAAACTTCTCTGAAATAATATAAACATAATATTTTTTACAACTATATTAGTTTATATGTAGAATATACATATATTTTTTAAATTAATAATATAAAAAGTATTCCATATGTTGCAATTTAAAGCAATCTTGTATTACAAGTATTGTATTTTGTCTCATTTTAAATTCGCCACGCTTTACTCAATAATACCGACACAAGACGATAAACACCTATAGAAAATAGTGTGAACTATTTTACTAAAATTTTTGCTACTGACGCCATTTATTTCAAATATATTGTCAGCTTTTTCTCAAAATCTATTAAAGCAATAAAGTTCAAATTTAGTATTAGTAACATATTAGACAAACTTTATGGTTTGAGATAAAATTGGCACGATTTTAGCATTCAATTCGACAAATAATTTTTTTAATTATGGCCAACAATAACGTAAAAAAACTAAAATTTATTTCAAACAACAAAATGTTTATTTTAAATATATGTTTGACAGAAATATCATTTCACAGAAAAGAGAAAATGATGACAAAAAATTAACTGTTTTGCGTGTTTTGGGATCCGCAATGCGTTAACTCACCCTTAATAACTGTTCCCAGTTTGTGTAAAATAATTTTACAATAATATCTTCATAGTTACATGAATTAAAATCAAGTATATTAAAGTTTTTATTCAGTAAAGTACTATTGTTATGCAATTCAAGGAATATTTCGAGAAGCGGGTGATGTTTATCTATAGGGGGAAACAAGTGGGTCATATATATCTACAGATAAATTTATAGTACTGAGAACTAAGTCCAAAACTCTTTGATTTACATTTTTTGTTATTGGTAATTTAAATTAAAAGTATCTACAAAATTTAAATAACGGTTAGACCGCCTTAAAATAATTGAATTGTAAGAGTTTTTATTATTGAGGCTCCATTGAATAGGGGAAATTATAATCACCTGCTATCACAAACAGATCATTGGGATGGTTCGATATAATTTCGGTCAGTTTATCGAAGTGGGCTTGGTACAAGTTGTCATCTGCACTGGGTGGTATGTTTACACAACACATATAGAGTTTCACATATGGTCTAAAAATATTGTTATCCAGATATCTTCTGCGACACTACACCACGAATTCTGTTTTTTAGATTGGAATAGATTTGAAACCGCTATCAAAACACTACCACCTTCACTTTTATAATTTGGATCACGATCTCGTCTGTATAATATAAACTTATTAGGATCACATATCTCCGAATTGTTTATTGAATTATTTAACCTTGTTTCGGTTAAAAGAATAACGACAAAATTATTTGCTGAGATTTCATTATAAATTTTTAAAATATTTGTTTTAATTTTATTTGCGTTCTGGTAATAAATATTCATAGTCTAATTTAAAAAAAAAATAATTAAGATCAATTTCAGAATTAATGAGGATTATGGGTGATTTTTCGTCCTTCCTGGTGAATATTTTAGAATTTTTTACCCAAATAAAATTAATTTTTTTCTCTTTTGCAACATCCTTGGCATTTTTTAATAATAGTTTGTATTCCGGGCTAAGATGATCATTTATATAAATATTTGTTGCGTTACCGTCAGAAAAACCTATATCAGCTGATGTAATTATTTTTTATTACGAGCGCAGGCTACAAAATTTGCTCTTTTTATTCTTGGTACAAAACGAACAATAATGGATTTTGGTTTGTTTTTATTGGGTTGAAAGGAAGATACTCGATGATAAGCATCTAACTCTGTTTTAATACCAGGACATCCAATTGTATTTCCTGTGTTGTCAATAATTTTTCCAAGATTTGCATTGTGTTTTTCAGGCACACCGACTATTTCATTATTTATTCTAGATCTCTGTTCCAGAATAAGAAATTTAGATTTTAACATGTCACATTCTTTTTGCAGAGACTCTATTAATTTTATCTTAGCAGCATATAGATTTAGTTTTGCTTCAAAATCATCAATCTTATTCCCATAAGAAACAATCAATGTTTGTAACTCAGATAGTTTATCCATAATATCCTTTAAATTTGGCTCGTTACTCGTTATCAATTTCCATTTGAACAACTATCACAAATCCAATTTTTGGCATTATTTGTCATAAATATTATCTCCTTGGCAGTACTTGAAAAACAGGTGAAATGAAAAAAAAATTACTAACACCCGCGCATTTAACCCCCGATCTGCCATTGACACCATTATTACAAATGCCGCACTGGTTGACAACCATTATGAATTGTTAAAGTTACCACTTGCAGTTTAAATAAATATTAATTAGACAAAGATGAATGGCCTAGAGAACAAGTCAATACTGATTAAGTAGGATTGCTTCAAAAAAACTTTTTGTTTTATCTTATTTTTGTAATTTTAGAGAAATATAGTGCACAATGTCAGTTCACACTACCGGCGAGAGTAGAGCACAACACTTAGAAACACCACTGCACAATTTTTTGAATTTTTAAACGTAAATATAATTCATAATATTAAAAAAAACTCATAGAGCAAAGTACACATGTCATACAACTTGTGTGTTTACTTATCATATTGTTTCTAGTTACTTCATAATTTTTAAGAGAAATTTAAAACTTTGATTTATAGTAGCTTTAGCCATGGCACTTGTTTTCTTTTTTTTCTGGTTTTCATAAATTATTAATAAACGTCAATTTGACTTGTGGAAAAGAAATAAATTAAATAATGAGCTTTTATTCGAATGACTATCTTTGTTATAAGAAATATAATGAAAGTAGTTAGGAACAAAAAATACAGAATTTATTTTCCACAAGTCAAATTGATATTTGACGTATATAAATAATTTATGAAAACTAGAAAAAAAGAAAACACCTGTTATGGCTATTGTTACTAATAAACCGAAATTTTAAAATATCTTCTTAAAACAAACCAAAACTTTAATAAAAAACGTACAAACAGTTTTGTATGCAACATGTAATTCTGCACACCCTACTGTTTTTATCGTAAAATGAATAGGAGAGCAGGAAATCGCATAAAACTAAAACCCCTAATATTCGCACATGACCGTCAACAGCATGTATATTATTCTTGAATTTCGATTGCTCTCTAGATTTCGTAGCACGCACTCTAGCAGTAATCAACCATTATGGTAAGGGAGATGGCAAGGTTGTCTTAAACACACTGTTCTTTTTGAGAATTTATTTCGACCGGTTTCGATTTTTTTACAGAACACACAAACTTGCCAAAGAAATCAATAACATTCTAACCAATAATTTTAACACTACGTCAGAATACTCGATAAAAAACACACCTGCGCTGATAGAAAAATTGAATACTGTAAACAACGAGGAAAATGGTATTTTGGTTTCATTCGACGTCTCAAATCTTTTCACCAATGTCCCTGTTAATGAAACCCTTAACTTAGCCTCCGACATGATGAATGATTCCCCCTGGTCAGATGATCTGTGTGTTAGTTTCATGGCACTTCTTTCCATTTGCTTAAAACAAATTTTTTTCATGTTCAACAACACAATGTATAAACAGACAGAAGGCTTAGCTATGGGCTCTCCTCTTTCGGGTACTATGGCAGAAATCTTCTTGAAACATTTCGAAAATAGAGTTTTTACAGAACTTGTCAATTTTATTCCCAAAATCAAATTCTGGTTACGATATGTAGACGATGTGCTGTGTTTATGGACCGGCTCTAGTAGCGAGCTTCATTCTTTCCATGAAGCTTTGAATAACGAAAACATTAAATTTTCACTGGAAATAGAAGAAAATAACTGCATAAACTTTTTAGACATAACAATAATGAAAACCAACCAAAACTTTACATATAAAATCTTCAGAAAACCATCGCACACAGCTGACTCCATTAATAACCTATCTAATCACAGTCAGCAACATAAATTAGCGGTTTTCCAATCACAGATTCACAGAATGTTAACCCTAGGCCTAGACAAACCTGAAATTGAAAATGAAACCCAAACATTAAAACAAATTGCTATATTTAATAACTTCAACCCAAACATTATAGATACACTCATTAAACGTAAAAAACTGAGGCTTAAAGAAGCGTTCGCAAATGATCTACATATCGAAACAGATAGAATCAGATTTAGCATTCATTTCTTAGGTAATATAAGCCACAAAATAAAAATTATATTTACAGAGTACAACATAGACATAGTTTTCAGACCTTTAACAAACATTAAAAGAGAAATATGCATACAATTAGACAATCGTCCATTTATAGAATCTTCAGGAGTTTACAAACTTAAATGTCAAACTTGTGGCGCCGTCTATGTCGGTAAAACTGGCAGAACCTTTTACACTCGTTTCAAAGAACACGCGCGAGTTCAGGTCACTCAACGTTCGCTGAACACATCATTGATAATAACCATCAGTTTGATCTATACAGCGACTTTGAAATACTCCATATCCACAAGAATGGTAAAACCCTAGATTTCCTCGAAAATCTGGAAATAAGAAAGTCCATAGCCGCCAATAACAATTTGTGCCTTAATGACCAGATAAATCTTACACATAGTTCATTACTAGAGATCCTCCTATGATATACATCTCTATTGTTTACCAGTCCTTACAAGTAAACAAGTATTTTCCTACACCCACACATCGGTTTTTTCATTTTTTTCATTCGTTGTCCCTTGGTTCAGTTGCCAATTTACTTGTTATCTAAAATAAATTTCAATTTTTTATCAATTTTTTGATATTTTCGTGATGAGATCTCAATCTACCATTTTTTCGTTGTCTCTGGCTTGTTTCCTGTAGTTTGTTAGTGTGAGTATTATTTTGTATTTCATTTTATAATTTATGCGATTTGCATTGTTTGTTTTTTTACTTATATGTTTTTGTATCCTTCGCTTTGTAGTCTTCCGGTTTTCCTTGAAGATGTTTTTGTATAAAAATCGAAACCGGTCGAAATAAATTCTCAAAAAGAACAGTGTGTTTAAGACAACCTTGCCATCTCCCTTACCATAATTCCGAAAACACTTGGGTTGATCACTAGTTCATCAATCAACCATTAAGTGCCGGTTGTTCCATCCATATTCTATTGATAACTTCAGTTTGCGTTGTTCCACTTCTAGTTAAAAGTTACCAGTAAGATAATTTTTTATTAACGGCAAGATAACTAACAGAAACAGACAGTCAAACTACTAGTTAAGAGTTTTATCCAAAGAACGTAGTGAACACGAATATCAACACGAAGTGATGAGAAACAGGGAACGTTTTTGTTTTTTTGATGATATAACCTGTTTTTTATTAGTAATAATTATTATAATCAATTAGTACAATAGTAATGACAAAAAATTTGATTTAATTTTTGATAATATTAATTTGTCGAAAACAGTATACAGAACGAGAAAGTTTTGATAATTTTGAAAAATGGGACGATTCATAACTTTTTATGACATTTCAAATGTCAAAAAATACAGTTCTTTATTTCTTAGATAAAATTAAAGTTTTCATCTGTTAAGTTTAAAGGAAGCATAATTTGAGAATTAACACTTATCTACATTTGTTTTTATGAATCATGTTTACGATTTTATGCAACAGGGTTTATGACAATATAATCGTGCATGCAGAATACAAAATGGTTCTTATATATTTCGTGGATACTGACCACAACAAAAATTGATTTTTTTAATTGATTACATATGTCCTTTTCTTTCCGAAAGATGGAATCTGTCTTATTGGTATAAATTATATTTTTATTATACATTTTTTTTTTCTAGTTGTCGACTAAAGCCTCGTTTCCACCAATTGTCCTAATGCGGAAGAGCTAAAATTAATAATTAAGCGCAATTCGTAAAAATGTTTATCATATGGCAAAGTTTATTAACATTTTCAGCTATGCATGAGGCTTAATGCTTAATTAAGAGCAATGCGTAAGATCAAAAATTTGCAAACTCCAAGGTTTAAGGCGTAATGACTAAGCATAATTGTGAGATGGACATACATAACTGTCATCCGTTTTTCTTAATTTTCTAATCGGAATTGTCAAAGTTTTTAATTTTTCGACATGGATATAGATACAGAAAATTATATATATATATATATATATATATATATATATATATATATATATATATATATATATATATATATATGTCGCGGAGTAGTATCACTGGCAAACTCTATGTCAACCAACACTATTTCAGAACCACAGCGATAATATAAACGTGATGATCTCAGCGAGGCGGACATGCACTCACCCTGAGCACCGCTACACACTGATTCCATCCAAGCATTATAGCCTAGAATGCTTGACGTTTCGATTACGACAATACAATTAAAAGATTATAAGTGATTCATGTAATACTTGATTCATTAAATGATCGTTACGACATGCTTTGATATTACAATCTCCGACACGGCCATTCTGACGTTTCACACGTCCTCGTGTGAACTATCTGAAAACAAAGAATTTATCCACAGTATTTTCGCTCGGCTATCTCTGACCAATAAGTGCTCAAATAGTTACAACTTTGTTCACATTTATATCAAGCTCAAAATTTAGCTATAGTACACTAAATTATTTAATGGACGCCTTTTTTACAAGACGTTAAACAATACATAATTCTGTGACAATACATTTCACCAGTAAATACATGACTGCCAATATCAGTATTCAAGCATTGTTATAGCTTGTCCAACAGCGACAGACCATCATTGCTTAATCAGCAATCGATCGCTATTCCATCTTCGCTTAACCAGCGCAAGAAAACCATACCGTCATTGCTTACCCAGCAATGGAACACCCTTCCGTCATCGCTTAACCAGCTCGGGAAAACCACACCGTCATTGCTTACCCAGCAATGGAACACTATTCCGTCATCGCTTATCCAGCTCAGGAAAACCACACCGTCATTGCTTACCTAGCAATGGAACACCCTCATTGTACTATAGACAATTCTAGTTTTAATTATTTTGGTAGAACCTGGCTCTTCGTCAGTTCCTAGGGAAGAAATATCATTATTATCTGACATTTTTCTAATTTG
This sequence comes from Harpalus rubripes, assembly GCA_963082715.1. Taxonomy (NCBI): domain Eukaryota; kingdom Metazoa; phylum Arthropoda; class Insecta; order Coleoptera; family Carabidae; genus Harpalus; species Harpalus rubripes. The sequence continues at coordinate 26,286,009 of OY720451.1, forward strand.
GTCATGTGCGTATTTATAAGTGCGATTAGAGTCATGGGCCTTTAGAAAATACAAAACAAATTATTACTGGTTTGCTAACATTCAGGTCCTAAATCAGAAATCCTATGGCAAATCGAAAACTTAGCTCGTCGTCTTAGGCCACGCTTCCCAATTCATTTACTGGAAAACACACACGACAGAGGCACCTAGTTAGCATGTTACCTTCGGCAGAGGTATCAGAGTAGCATACCGAAACACCATGACAGAGGCATCCAGTAGCATGTCATCTTCCATCACGGTTAATAATTCTAAAGAATTTAACGAAAATAACCAATCTCCAGACCAACGCCTCAATTACTCCTTAGCCACTTTTGTTATAAAAGTTTGTCGGCTCTTCAAAGTTTTAGTCACCCCTGTGGATTTTCAACGATCCACTCGATTAGCCTAACTAAATTGTGATCTCAACCTCCAGAAGGTTCATTATTGTACGCATGAACCGCTCTACTTAAAAATTAGAACATGGATTTATGTGTTATGTAAATAATACTTAGAGCTATCAAAATGTTCTAAATTTGTTAAATAATTCAAACAGATAGTTCTTCTTTTCGTTTTCCTAACTGTATTTTGGCTTAGTGTTTTTTAGTTTACTTTTTGACAAGTTGGTTTTTGCTCTTATTGGAGGTTAGTAAGTTTTAGTCAGTTGATCTTACACTGTCACAGGTGATGCTGTCCATTATAATGTTTCTCGTTTGGCCTACATATCTCACAGGTATTTTTTTTTTATTTTTTATTTAAACTTGTTGTTTATTATTGTTTGATTATACTCTGGAAAACGATTGTTGTTGATTTGTGTCAAATATTTTTATTGTAGCACTTGATGAAGGTAAAATAATATACCGAAACGCTTGCAAGAGGAGATGTAGAAACAATTTTTTTTATCTTCCTTTATATTCATCATCCGATGAACTTTCTTCAATTAAATTTATCCTTGGATACGATCAAAATATTTTAAAGCAATTTGTTCCAGCGTCCATCACGCTGCACTTAGGCCCCAAACATTAAGACAAACATTTGAAAAGCAAGTCCCGTCTTGTCAGACTTCTCTGCTTCCAAAGGCTGACAGATTTCTGTTGCTCAATTGTTTTTCAGGTAAAACAGTCTGCTTCGCAACCGTGGCAGGCTCCAGTCCGGGCACCAGCTATCCTGTGCAACTCCTCTGCGGATGATCTAGCTTGCCACAATTTAAACATTCAACAAATTCACAATTTGACAAAACTGGAATGGTCACCCCGAAAACGGCCACGAGGAGCCTGGTCGGCCACAGCCCCATCAAAACCAAAACGCCAAGTTTTATAGCTACGACCATGCTCACCGGAAATTCAATAAAGTCATATAGTATGTTCTGGGAATACACTCAGGGACTATTTCAAACCACTACCATATTTGTACCTAAATTTCAATATTCATGAAAGTTCCATCCGTAACGACTCAGGAACTTGAATAACTTCATACAAATTATACCATGAACAATTGATAAAAGTTCATTCAGATTTGAATTGTATGCACAGCGCTATATTATTCACGCTAACACGGTACATCCAATACATTCCCTCACTATCAGTGCTACACATCGCCTCATTCGTAGATCTTGGGGAGGATGCTCGCCCATTCTGGCTTATTATTTCGAGACAGACTGGTACAGACTTCGTCCATAATTACAGCTCTCCCGCCACTGTCAACAATATTTTTCCCAAATAGCATCATCGTACGGTAACTGATCGAATGCATCGATCTCTCACTTCAATCACATTACCCTTAATGTCAACGCAGATACCTGAAACCTGAATACTCAAAAGTCCACATGCAATTTATACATTAACAAAATCATCAAAACAAATCCCGTAGCAGCCTCGGACACAAGCCGCTGTCCTTCTAGCAAAAACTAGAGATTGCAGGCAGAAACGAACCACTGGCCATACATCACCGTATTTGGACCAATGATCACTCATGCAACATTAGTATGGCGGCAAAAATGTAACAAAACACAGCACAAGCGTCTTTGCGGAAGCGCAACGATGGTTTTTCTTTGTATCACATACCACAGGCGCTATGAATACCTGTCCAAGTGCAGTAATGGAATTGATTCTGGGGCCAATGTCTTTGCACTGTGCAAGACAAAACACTTCAAGCCTGGAGATCTCGTAGGCCACTCATAATTTCTAAAAGCTACACAAGAGAGTTTTTGGTAATCGCCTTCGGTGGACAGTAGTAAGTCCACTCTTCCAAATAGACTCTTTGTCCTGGTTTACGGATATTTCTAAACTAGAGTCAGCAGAAACTGGATCGATTTTATTTGGTCCATGCTGCCAAATAAAGGAATCCATACACAACGGTTTCATTATATCTCAAGCAGTAAATCTGTGTGCTCAATAAACTTAAACAAGCTCTCAAAGGAGAAGCAATCTACATAACATCAGATAACCAGGCTGCTTTCACTTGTGAATCAAAGCTAAAATGGGTACCGCAGTATAAGTGAGTCTTAGGCATTTCCTGTGGATACTTGAAAAGCCATAATTCATAGCCTGGAGATATTCATTTCACCCTCGACGATAAACGTTAAACTGCTATTAGCTCTCATCAAAAGGGACTTTGAATTATGACAAGTATCTTTACTAGTCATTGTTCTATAATATACCAAATTTCAGTTCATCAAAATTTTGAAGTGGCTTCCAGACATTCAGTCAAAACATGCTACAGCAGATCTTACTGGTCGTGGTGACAAAAGTCACCAGCGCTTAAAGTCCTCAACCTTATAATGATAATAACAATTTGTAGCTCAGTAAACTTTATCTGCAGTTAATAAAATATTAATCTTTAGCATAGTTTTCCAACATATTTCCACCATTAACTATCTTCCCTGAAGATCTCCAGTGAAATTTTCATGTTATAGTTTCTATTTCGGTACATCATGGTTCTGCACCCGCATCGGTCATATCTGGATAAAAAGTAAGTAACGATATATCAAGTGCCTCAAGGTTGCAGTGTACCTACTCAACGTGTCTGTTAGTTTGCGAAACTTGTACAATGAAAACATTTTACAATCTTTCTTGACATACCGAAACACTTTAAGGAATTTGTATTAGTTCGTTTGTTATTTCACAAATAACTAACTAAATCGCAAACTGGTTGATACTCCCGATCTGTGACTACTTGACCTACATTCAGTTTAATAATATTGTCACGTCGCAGACGATGTAAAGGAGTAGAATCAAGCTTCCAAAAATGAAATACTTATTACATCATACAAGCTCAATGACAAAACATCAATCAAAATATAACAACTGCCATGAACACCTACTGTAATAAATAATATCTTAAATAACATATATGGAGATCGGTAATCCGGATCATCGGCCATCACAATATCATAAACAACAAACTCGACTTCGTCTCTCGTTTCTCAGCAAGCAACTGACCGAATTGCTTTTATTACAACAGCAACCCAATTGCCACCAATATAGTTCACAACGATATCTTGAGCTTTGTAATAAAATCTCTTACCAGTATTGGAAGACCGCTTAAAATAAATTCAGTACTCATTACTCACGGTTCTACTTAACCAGCTCTTGTAATTACGTCACCACTCTCCGGGTGGGACACAGACGGAATCCTTGTTACTGGTCAATGCCCTAGGATGAAAACCTGCAAAAATTTCTAGACGGCCTTTCCATCTTAACCTGCTTGGCCCTACACTTCACTTTATAATTCACCAACAGAACACAAACCCACATACAATATTGTGGATCGCAGGCGAATCCCACTTCTGATGTCGCGGAGTAGTATCACTGGCAAACTCTATGTCAACCAACACTATTTCAGAACCACAGCGATAATATAAACGTGATGATCTCAGCGAGGCGGACATGCACTCACCCTGAGCACCGCTACACACTGATTCCATCCAAGCATTATAGCCTAGAATGCTTGACGTTTCGATTACGACAATACAATTAAAAGATTATAAGTGATTCATGTAATACTTGATTCATTAAATGATCGTTACGACATGCTTTGATATTACAATCTCCGACATATATATATATATATATATATATATATATATATATATATATATATATATATATATATATATATATGTCGGAGATTGTAATATCAAAGCATGTCGTAACGATCATTTAATGAATCAAGTATTACATGAATCACTTATAATCTTTTAATTGTATTGTCGTAATCGAAACGTCAAGCATTCTTGGCTACAATGCTTGGATGGAATCAGTGTGTAGCGGTGCTCAGGGTGAGTGCATGTCCGCCTCGCTGAGATCATCACGTTTATATATTATCGCTGTGGTTCTGAAATAGTGTTGGTCGACATAGAGTTTGCCAGTGATACTACCCCGCGACATATATATATATATATATATATATATATATATATATATATATATATATATATATATATATATGACATATTAAAACAAACAAGAATTACTGCTGCAATTGCATTCTGCTAGAGTTAAGAATAAAAAGGAAAAAAATAAATTTCTGTCGTATTAGTCACTAAACAAAATAGCTGGAAATGGTGTTTTGTAAATTGTTATAACGCATTATGCCTTATGTACAAATTATTATGCATTAAGCATTAAAACATTAAGTGGAAATGAGGCTAAATTTAACTAGATTAGTTATTTCTGGGGTGGTAAAATTAACTGCTCTTTCTCTCTTTCCAATGTTTTCACTCATTTTTTTAAATTGTATTGGACAGCTCTTCTAAACGTTCAAACTACAATTGCACTAAAACACATAAAAGCAAAACAATAACCGAACTTGTATTAAAATTATGACAGCCAAGTTGCCAACTTTTCAAAACTAACTCTACCTTAACATATTTTTTTTGTTAGCTATATGCCAATTAGCTATCCGGAGAATAAAAAATCATAGAGCAACCTAAAAATCTTATTCTTTGGTTAAGACGGTAGAATTAATTTATCTAATAGCTAGTCAACTGTTACTTTATATGAACTTGGAACAAGCGGGCCTAAGTCAAATAATTAAACATATAATAAAACGAAAAAGAATTTTATTACGTACTCAAATTCCAGAGAATATTTGGTTATTATATTATTATTACAGCGTACATGAATAAAATTGCGAATTTCCATATTGCTAAAATGTACCTAGAACTTTCACACGTTTGCCACAGGCGAATGAAACCATATGAGCTTTCGCTAGAGATCCTTTCCGGAGTGAGAGAATGTTTTTCTACACGAACAATAATATTTACATTCGTTCGTCCTGTGATAATTGTAAATTTTGTTTACATGAGAAAGGACTGACCTGTTCTGTACCTAGGAATAAATAAAACGTTCGCTTAACGCTACATTTATAATTTGTCACTATATATATATAATGCAACTCATCATAAAGCATCAAAGCTGTCAAACACTTTATACCTGAAGATAAATAAATAAATGTTATGTTTAATATTTTACATCCATCAAATTTATCTCCTCTGGGAAACGTTACGGATAATAATAGTTTTATGATTCATTTAATTAATTAAATTTGGCGATGATTAAAATGTGCTTTCCAATATACACATATTTCATTTCATATGAATAATAAATTTGTATAAAAATAGACTTATTACACATATGTAGGTACTATAGAACATGTTTTATTTTTATTTTATGAGCATACATTTTTAAATCAACAGTCTTATTAAAAATGTCATTTATTGAGATAAATATTACAGAAATATTTCTTCAAGTTTTTATATAGGAAATTTATATTTTAATACGGTATGACAGATTTCAGAATTAGTAAACACAAAAATTTTTATACGTAATAAATTTTAAGAGACAGAAATTTACTTCTTGAGATAGTGAAATAGTTATTTACGTTATAAAGCTGGGAAGTGATTTTTTATGGTACAAATGAGAAGTTTACGGACCAGGCGATGAAGAATGCGAATCAGGAATTACGAAATGAATACCGTAATACTACTTCACGGCCGTATGACGCAAAACATTTTATTTCGTAGTGTCTACGTGTTTTAAAAATTTATATTATTTCAAAACATGTCTATGTTAACTAGGTCACATAATATTTGACTTTGCGACATTTGTGTGAATTTGCTTTATTTGTAGTGTTTGTCTTTATTGCCAAAAATGACAGCTGAATATTCTTTTGGTGGTATTTGAGTTATATCGAGTGAAATTTCTACAATATGTGGCGAAGTTACGGTGAAGCTTGTTACTACCACGTTGTCGAAAATGTATACTGGTTAGCAACATCAAGAAGTTTCCAAACACTACCGATAGGCATGTGAACTTATTAATCGTTTTTAAGTTTCAAAATGTGTTATTTAAAACAAATTTGTAAAACATTGTGTTCGATATGTCTTTTTATTAAAAATAAACAATCCGGGAAATGTTTTCAGGCAACACTTCCCGGTCCCGGTACTGTAATGTGCCCTTTCTCGGACTCAAATTAGCAACATGAAGTAGTACACAGTGGACAGTATGAAATAAAATTATTGAAATATTAAAATTATTTTTTGCAGGTATTCAGCAATGACGATTTTTAAAAATGGCAATAAGAATATGTCATAATCAGTGCTATTAGATTAGTTATTGAAATTTTTTATACATTCAAATTTGAAAAAAATATTTAATTATCTTTATTTCATGATTTAAATAAAAAAGTCATCTAATAATTTTCAATTTTCACGATATTGCAGATAGAATAAAATGACTATTTTCAATAAAAACACCAGCAATATTATGTAAATATAAATATTGGACGATCGCTATCGGTATTTTTGGTTTTTTTTTAAATATAAATAGAAATTTTAAAGTAGAGAAATTTGATTCGGTGACCTTGAATCATCATTTTGTGATCTGAAATGTACAAGTGAAATATCAAATCATAACAGTTTAATAGTAAAAACATAACAAATTCAATTCTAGTTTTGCAAACCATTGTTCTTGAGTGCAAGAAAGTGCATGCTCAGATATTAAATTTCTTTGAGAAAAAAATACTCCTGTTTTTATTTAAACTTAAGTTTTTTACATGTACGAGGTAGGTTCCAAAAGTTTCCATCCTTCAGTGACACTCGTGGTATAATAAAGTTCTTGATCAAAGAATGGATTTCTCAAATTGTCGAAATGGAATTGCTTAGTGATAACCGACTGAAGCTGAAAGAAATTTAAGCAAATTTAGGGCTTTCCGTAATAACTCTTTTTCGGATATCATGAGAAACTGTTAATGACAAAAATCAGTGCAAGCTGGGTGGCTCCTACTTTTCTCTTCTCGTCTCTTATTTCTAACGAAATAGATCTACCCTACGGCCTAGAAGTAGCGCCCAGTTTTCTACCTCTTCTAAAAATTGAAGAAAGTCCTTCGAGAAAGAATTTTTTGGATAATAATATAGTGAAAGATGTAGTTTTAATTAATTTTGGTTATAAAATTTCAGATTATTTTTTCAAGAGTAAAAAAATGTTAGTTCAAGAGAGTACTGTAGTAATAGAAGATTACATATGTTGAAAAGTTTTCTTTTTATCACCTCCAAAAGTCAGACCGGGAACTTTTGAAACTTACCTCGTAACTGGTGTTATTTTATTGTTGCTGATATTTTTGAAACCCTTTTATATAGTTACTCCAAGTATGATACTTTTAAAATGTAGCTCCCTTGTCATAATATAAGTAAAATATCGGAGAAAACTTCTAGCAAGTGCCACACTTTTAAAAACTTATACTTACATATTACTTACTTGAACTTAACAATTTAACTTCGTCTTAATAGTTTATTTAATATTTACTCGATTTTATACCTTATTTTCTATACTTTCATCTGCTATATAGAACTATAATCAATTTTTTTTTATTGTAAAGCTATGTATAATTTACGCCTGCTAAGCGCTCGCCCGGTGGAAATATTATATCACTACCGCAATCTGTGTACAAAGCAGATTGGCACACCCAGCAATGGGTAATAAGCCGTGATGATATATTTATTTTATATTTATTTTATGTATAATTTTCTCTACAGTCTGTTACAGTTTTCGAATATTTATATTTATAGATACGTGGCTAACACATTAAGAAGTTGCTATAGAAATATGAGTATAAACAAATTTTTTCAAATATTATCTGTCACGTAAAATTTTATACGGTGTTTCATACATAGAAATTAAGAGAAAATTCTGAATTTTTTATTGATTAATTTTTTAATTTACCGCTTTAGTGATCTAGTAAACTTAATTCAAAAACTTGGCAAATACAGTTTTATCATAGGTTATGTCAAGAAATGTGCGTAGAGTAATTATTGTCAAATACCTATGTTTGATATATTACTTTGTTTGGCAGTTTACTCTATATTCATTTTTTGAAATATCCGTATACTAAATTAATTTATTCACTATTGTTGGTAATATGTACGTTTCTAACCTGCTATACACTTAGGAAATGACTTATTTACTTCACTTCCCAGCTAGCTGGAAATGACTTCTCCGGCTAGTTAAATGTCACTTTCCAATAGTAAAAATCTGATGTGGCCAACACAATACCTCTCGCCATTTGCAGCCCGTCACAATAAAGATTAAGTAAATCCTTATTTTTGGATTAGCGAATTTTACTCTAATTTCGATAGTTTTTTTCTTAAAATTTAAAATATAGTCTAATCTAATCCAAGTAACTAGCTTTTTTTAAAACCCCTCAACAGGATTAAATCCCAATTACAGACTGAGTTCACATTAACACAAATCCATGCCTTAGTGGGATTAGAACCCAGAGCACCGAGGGCACTCAAGACAGGAGGCATTGAGCCACCGAATAAAATGAAGATTAAATTACTAAAGTTATAATTATTTAGGAAATTCGTAAATTTATGTTGTACCACATACAATAGCTTCGAGATTATTACAGTTTGATGTGTTACATATGACAATTTGGAATATTTTAAAAGAGCAACAGTTACTTCCATACCATGTGCAAAAATTTCATTGTTTCCAGCATTTCAATTTTGCGAATGAGTTGTATTGTTCACTGATAGGGCTGGATATATTAGAGAAAGTGTCTTTAATAATGCACAATACGCTTATCCGGTCACAAAAATCCTCATACTGTAAGAAGGAAACACAATTTTCCACAAAATATATCATTAATTGTTTGGGCGGGAATAAATTGACGAGTCATTGGTCCTCATATAATCCCACCTCGTTTAAATGGACAAAAGTATGTACTTACATTTTTTGAATAACGTATTTAAACTATTATGATTTGCCATGTTGACACACGAAATTCATTTCATAACCTCCATAACTAGTATGCTTTTCGGCTCTTCCCACGCTCTTACTCTATTCACCCAAGTTCAGAACCTGTGTTAATACACAATTTTAAAATTTTGTTATCCAAATTTTAAATTTCTTTATTTAAAAATTGTACTATTACGAATTTATTAATAATAAATACGTTTTCCGTTGATCGTTTATTAATTACTGTTTACAAGTATTAACCAACACCCGACAATTTTTGTGCTGTGTACATCGAACTTTGATTCAGACTGCTGAGGACAGCAAAGATCTTGCCAGTGGCGAGTAACGAAATTTTAAACAAATCTTTAAAGAATTTTAACTCAAAAACTAGAAGATTTAGAAAAAAAATTATTAAGAAAAATTGTTGCTCTCGACGAGTTACATTACTGGTTACATTTAATGCACTTATTTCATTTACACTATATATATATATATATATATATATATATATATATATATATATATATATATATATATATATATATATATATATATATATACAGGGTGGAAACGAACTTAATGTCATAAATTTAAGGGTAAGTAGTATGACATGTGTAGATTACGAAACTGAATGAATTTTTTTTTAAATTAGACTTTTCTTAAGGAATCTTTTTTTTTACTGCTGTTTTAATTCATATTTCATTAAAAATATGTTTATCAAAAATACATTCAAAATTACTTGTATTATTAATAATTAAATTAGATTATTCTTAATAATTAAATTAAATGCTATTTGCACCGAAAATAATTGTGTAATAGGTACATAAAATATTTCATTATTCTCGGAAGTGTTAGTGACAAGTGATTTTTGGTTGCTCTTGTTAAACAAATGTATTCTAATTCTGAATTAGTTAGGATATGTTGCTGATTTATTGTGAAGTGGGACAAAACGCGGTTTTAGCAGCAAGTCTGTACGCCGAACGGTATCCTGGAAGACGCCAGCCTGATCGCAGAATGTTCATCACAGTGACACAACGTCTTCGCGACACAGGCAATTTAAGAAGAAATAATGGACGAGATGGCGGCGGTCGCAGACTACACCACAACATTGAAAATGAAGTCTTAGACTTGGTGCATGCTAACCCGGAAATTAGTAGCAGAGGAGTGTCTCGTGTTGTAGGAGAAATATCTCACACGAGTGTTTTGAAAATTGTACACAAGAATGATTATCATCCATACCATTTTCAACGTGTTCAAGGATTAATGCCTGCTGATCACCAAGCAAGAACGATATTTTGTCAGTGGATTCTGCAACAACATGCTGCAAATTTTGATTTTACTTCACTTATAATATTTAGTGACGAAGCAATTTTTACACGGGACGGTGTCCATAATTTCCACAACATGCATTATTGGGCTCAAGAAAATCCACATGTTCTAGTAAGAAATAGTTTACAACACAGATTTTCATTAAATGTTTGGGCTGATATCTCAAATGGAAATTTGCTTGGACCATACATACTGCCTAACAGATTAAATGGCGACCAGTATTTGGAATTTTTACAAAATGTTCTACCAGTATTATTAGAAGATGTTCCCTTACTCCATCGTCAACATGCATGGTTTCAGCATGATAGTGCTCCACCTCATTTTTCAAGAAATGTGCGACAGCATTTAAATAATACCTATGGGAACAGGTGGATTGGCCGTGGAGGTCCTATATCATGGCCATCAGGATCACCTGACCTCAATCCCTTAGATTTTTATCTGTGGGGTCATTTGCAGTACTTGGTGTATGATAATCAAAACCCCCCTGAAACTGTTGAAGAATTGAGAATGCGGATTCAAAACTGTGCTGAAATTATTAAACAAGAAAATCATATGAACCTGGCATGTAGTGTCTCATTAATTCAACGTAGTGCATTGTGTGTAGCTGTGGGAGGTGAAAATTTTGAACAATATTTATGAGTTTTGTGTTTATTCTTGAATTGATTTTTAGGTTAAGTTTTTTCATATTAATATAGTTACATGAAAAGTTTCTAGTATTGTTGCTATTTATCAATTAATCCATTCTGTTTTTTTTCTTTATAAAAATAATTCTGCGAAGTATTAATATTAATCTTTGATATGGTTCATCGAACTTTCAAAATAAATTACGTTAGAAATAATTAAGATTTGATTATACAGAAACATTACGTAAATTAATTAAATTAATTTCAAGTATTAAAGTTGTCAGTGGTCCAGTGGTACCAAAAATGTTAGTTTAATGAAAACTACCCTTAAATATGCGAATTTTAAAAAAATTCTTTCTGTTTCGTAGTCTACACATGTCATACTACTCACCGTTAAATTTATGACATTAAGTTCGTTTCCACCCTGTATATATATAGCATAAGATAAAGGTATAAGTATAAAAATATTCTTATAATAAACTAGGAATAATGCCTTATGCCTTTTAAGTGAAGTGCAACTATTTGCAAGTTAATTTATTATGTCTGCACGTCTGCAGCATTTAAAGTTGCTTATATTGTAACAGACATAAACTAATGAATAAACTAAAGAATAAAATTATGACAAATTTACAAAGAACAAACAGTGAAGTTGGTTGTAGCCGTTTAAACCTTATTTGGATGAGACATATTTGTAAACCGGAAGGAACTAATGTTTTCGACCGGAAGGATATGGAAAATGTCATTTACACAGATGTGGAAAGTATCTCGCGGGACCTCCGGCAAACAAGCTTATACATCAAATTTTGAGTAATTACAATAATCGGCTGCTGAGGAAATCACACAATTTCCACGGATGCGCAAGACAAGAGATGGAACTAATTTGTTTGCACTCTAGCAATAATGCTTTGTTACCAACTTTGCAAATCTGGACGTTGCTCATCAATACTAACGCAACAACAACTATGCAACTACTCTAATTAACCATAATTTCATATTTAGAACCGCACAGCAATTACTGGTACTGCTCTGACATAAATTAATAATAGATACGTATTTTACAAGATCTCTTTTTTATTATGCTGTTGAAGGTCTAGAAGCAAATCAATTGGATTCTTTATTATTTATGATATTTCGGTATCGGAAGAACACAATTTGTGCTTAGAATTTCTACAATTATTATTTTTTACGAGTTACTAACTACTTATAAATGTAATCATATTAATAAACATAAAATATCATAGCAATACGTTAATGTGTTGCGATGTTTCTGTAAATCGTTAACTTTACATTCTTTGGTTTAAGTATTTCGTTAACTCAATGTTCTTTTTTTATAAACTTTACAGGATACAATATTCTATTATACATACACAGACAGTTACCTATGATATTCTATGACATAAAACAATTATTATACAAAACTACAGTGAGTTCAGTATAATAGTATAAATAAGTTAATAGTAATCGTCATCACATATTTTAGCAAGAACTTAATGTTAATAGGTATTTTGCCATGACGGATGTCAGTAATATTTCAAAATCGTAGAGCTACACCAAAAAAAGCAAGAAAGAATGAGAACAACAATTCTGAAATTTAATCAGGTCAAAGGAATACTTCAGAATTGAGGTCATCCGAGATATGGAATTCAATTAGATTTCTTTTAAATTCGTATTCTCATTTAAGGAGAAATAATGGAACGCTTTAGAATCCAAATGTATGCCGTAGAACCAAAGTTACGTAAAAAAAGTCACCCAACATATATTTAAATTTGAAAAGTTGGGGAGTCCACTGGACGTTGAACAATTTTTTTGTTTTATGTTTGTGAGCGTGCCTTAATACGTGTCTATCCCGCGCCGGTAGTTAGTGTTTTCTCCGTTATATATTTGAACCGTTCTTGTTCCATAATAATAATTTTTGACTATTCCTGCTTCAACAATTTTGAAATGTATTACTCAACTTTAAATTTATAAAAAAATATTTGAAATGAGTTACTCAATTTGTACTTTATGATTTACTTCTGGATTTTTTACCTAGATTGTCTCAACGGTGTGTACTATTTTATTATTTTTTAATTGTATGATTATAACTTGTTTTTTATTTTTTGCATTATACTTGTAAGACATAATTGTAACACATTATTTTGTTGTAGAATTGTCTGAGAATAGGTTTAAATAAACAGAAACGTTAGCGACATTCGAATTCAAAAATAAAATCTGCTCCCATCCAAATAACGGCTAATCCTTTTCAAAATTATTTTAAAAAATTTGGACGTTATTTGAACCATATATACGTGTACTTGCAATAATTTTATTTTTTTAATATTTAATAATTTACATTCGTATGGTGTTTGAGATTAATAATTTTATTACGATAATAACAAAATAAAGAATTCATATATGGAATTACGTATACTCTTTCTCTAGTCACTCCCAAATTACTATTTCCAAACTATATAAGTATAAGTAACTCAGAAAACGTAAAAATCATTTCACTTTAGATCATATTAGTATGGCTTACACCTAGCTTATACCCCACATACTCATAAACACAAAGTAATTCAGTAATCTAAAAATCATTAACACTAAAATTACATATGCTCTACCTGTAAGAAACATTACTTGCTCTGAAAAATATTTTACTGCACATTCTCTATGATTTAAATTTAAATTTAATATCTGACCCTACTTTTAAATTGGTTTACTATTCTCTAATGTCCAGTTACAAATATGAAAAATAACAATTGAATGAGCTAAATTTTCAATTACAAATAGATTAATAAAAGTAACAAGAATTAAATGATACTTCCCTTTTTTGTCCTTTGCCGGCCATTCAACATCTAACTGAAGTGTGGCGAAGCGTTGCCATACTTTAAATCACTGGACTGCAATTAATAATGATATGGAAATGATCTTTTGGCTGTCCATAAACGCCTGCCTTTGTGTTGTTGTGATCAGGTAAACCCGTCAATGATTAGAGTTACCCTTACTTGTTGCAATTAGACGAAGATACACGGTCTAGACTTCTAGCCGCTTCTTCTTAAAATCTCTTCTCCGTACGAGTAGCACTTTCACCATCACCATCGCAATCATCAGAGCTACTATCACTGTGTCTCTTTTCCACATTTAAATAGAGTTAACGCTAGATTATGTATCCTACTTCTGAATTGAACAAACACTCTTTTATTACGAATAATCTTCCTTTAGTCACATATAAAATACAACTAACTCCCAAATTACTATTTCCAAACTATATAAATAGTGTATTACGTATATCACATACATATTAATTACATACTATAATTTGTGGCGTAACAATTTATTAATTTAATATTTTACAAGTTGACGTATTCGATAATAATTTATCATATGCCCTTTCTTTTTACAAAATTATTTTTATAAGTACATAATTTATCAGGAGGTTTTACTATACGACCACTTTTAGTAATATATTCACATATACCATAATGTCTATATCATCTGGTATATCGATATTGTCTTACAAGCGCATATTATGCAATATTCCACAAGCGTATACCTTGTTCCATTTAAGACATTCACTATTGCGGAGCATAGGGAATAGTTTTGATCTCTGTGATTGACTGAAATTAGAGACAAAAGACAAGTTTACCCAATGTAATTTTGGCTGCTTCAGATTTTAGCTTTTGCACCATTTTTAGAAGACTGGAATGTACATATAAATGAATTACATTCACACACTATAGTGGAGAAAAACTAAAACTTTACTTCTTGTACTGTGTATATCATAAAATTGGAAATAATTCAAAGAAATGCAGAATATCGTAACTACTAACCTTACCAATTACAATGTAAGTATTGTTAAAAAATAAATTCTTTCACTTTTAGTTCTGTACCTTACTTAAAATTATTTCTAATTTCATATGATTTGACATTGACAAATAGAAGTTTTCGTAAAGTGGAAACAATAAAGGTTATTGAGAAAGAGTGAAGCACGAGCGAAATTTATTTATCAATTTAGATGAATAGATTCTGATTTACACGACACCAAATGATGTACGCAACTGGATCAGTGATACCGAACTATCAGATTTTATACGACACTACTCTACACAATGGGACATGACCAGTGAGACCGCCACCTTATTGGACAGATAGCTATTTGTTTCTGTCAAATGTGTGAAAAGAGACAATGGAATTATTCGTCGAATAAATATGTAGAATAAATCTATTTAACGAATACTTATTCGAAACATCAAAATACCGGGTCTTAAATACACAAATTAGGTAATCAATAAAATATTAAATAATATACGATTTTATTTTAATGTTAATAATGTGTATACAAATAATAATACAATAAGAATTATTAGACACAATTTTATTTATTGAATATGTGTAAATACATAATTATATTATAATTTATTCACCCAATATTTCATCACAGATAAATACACCATCATATATATTAACATTACATATGACTCAAAATCATAATGTGGTTTTTACATATTTCATATGCATTTAAATAGTTTTAGCCAAATTATAATATTTATCATGAAATATCTGGACGGCAATATTGAATTTTAGTAATACATAAAAACATATGACAATCAACAATGCTTTACAGGTTCTGTCCAGTATAAACAGGCTGAAACACGAAAATATATTACTGTAGAGTTCATATTTATGTATATATTTGTAGTAGTATGGACAACAATATTTTTAAATACATGTATTTGCAACAATATTAAAATGTATGACAATTTATTATCGGTTAGTAGTGAGGGAACCATGTAGCCAATCAGCGTCATTATATGACATTACAATCAAGTTTTACTTTATACGCACTAATTTAAAAAAAAAAAACATCATTCATTGTAAAGTTATAACGAATTAAGCATTTTATGACGTGATGGGTACCGATTTGATTCCATTGGCCAGAAATATGAAAGCTGAGAATTCCGCCTATAATTCTACGGCGGAGCGCCCATTGCCACGTCTAGTTTAAGTATCAATGAGACCCTTAGCACAAAACTTAGCGAAGGTGGCTGCAGGCGGATATTCTCCTAAGTACGTATTACAATGTACAGAATTCGGTGCTATTCTGCAACTTTATCAATATCTCTTATCGATTGTTAAATTTATGACAATCGTTTATTTTGAATGATCAAGTTATCGATTATCTCAATTTTCGTATTCTATAACTATACTATTTTCTTTGTCATTTATTTGAAAATTTTACGCATTTCGCGCTCATATGAACTAGCAGTCATTTACAAGTATTTCAATTCTTTAGTTATTGCGTGATATTGTAATATTGTATATGTATATAAGTAAATATTCACTCACAGAATTGCAAAGAAAAAATAGTTTTAACATTATAAAATGTACCTACTTAAAATTTTCCAAAATAGATAAAGAGTACATAATTTAAGAAAGAGTAATATAAAATATTTTTTAGTTTCAAATAATTATATATGCACATTGTTCTATTACGCCCCAAGCCTCATAATACTATTATTTCTTATTGGTTATAACAAATAATATTTTGATTATTGCTCAAAAATACTCATTGCACAAATTAATTCAATAAGAAAAATTACTATGTAGTATTTTACGAAGAATAATTATGATTTACTATCATATATTTTTTATGCATTTAAAAACTATGGTGGAATTTTTGAAAGCTGAGTGATTTTATATTTTTTTCTTTTCCACCGATATTCCCCTGATGTACTATTAAAATTTAGTAGAAAAAAGTAAAAGAAATATCATTCCAAACGCATATTTCTCTGGCATTGTTATATTGAAAACTATAACTTTAAAATTATTGATTACAACAAAGAATATAAAATTGATTACAAGAATGAATCCAACACAGAAAATTGCATCAATATTTTAATAATAGCATTTTGCGAAGAAAGAAATACAATAAAATTGTGGTAGAAATTATAAATGTATAGTTTCGAAGGGGCCACACGGTTTCTACCAGTGGCCCGCCCCCCGGATGTCATTTCTACCATTTTGCAGATGAGGCTTGAGTGTTACGATTAAATATTGGGCGAATTCTCAGATTACTTAAAAGATTTGTTAAAAAAAAAAGAGTTTTTGGGACCCGTTTTTAATTGTAGCGTTTATCATTAAGAACTATATACCACAAGAACTTGCGGGAATTGTGACTAGGCTCGTTTTCATCTAAGTTGACATATTAAGAAGCAAAATAACCAAGCCTGAAAATCCAAGATTAGGCACCTTTACATCCCACAAAAGTCATTGTATGTTGTGGCATTTATTATGAAAATGTGATTCGCCCGTATTTTTTTTTTCTGAAAATGAAATTGCTGGAACAGTCCATTGGTGAAAGTTATAGGAAATTGATTAATACATTTTTCGTATCACAAATGAAATAACTTGGATGCGACAAAATATGGTATTAGCAAGATGGATTAGTATCATACAGTCTACATACATACATACATAAAATCACGCATTTAGCACAAACCCAAAAGAATAAAAATAACAATCTAAAAAATAATCAGTTTCTCTTTCAACAACATTTTTACTAACCTGACATCATAGGTACAACGTATATTCCTCACTCTTAACATATTAAAGTGACCGATTTTCGATAGCGAAATACCGCAACCGGACCGCAATAATAGTTACGAAACAATCATCCTTCGCCACACATTCCTGTCTAAGCACACTTCTTTCGCCTCGGCCACATTCATAATCGCATTCATACACGCTCTTCTTCTCTTCCCACTCGGAAATTTTCTCTCTTTTAGTACCTTATCAATCACATCCATCCACTTATACACTGAACGGCTACGCAATCGAACACCCTCAATTTCACCAAGATATATACGCTTTACAAGCCGTTCACTCTTCATTCTCTCCACATGACCAAACCATCTCAACTGGCTCATTCCTACTCTCTTAACAACATTCTTCATAACCATACATTCTTCATACACCAAATGATTCCTCACGCGATTCCATCTTACATATCCACATATTCCACGTAAATACCTCATTTCCACGGCAGTCACTCTCTTTTTATGCTTTCATGCCCAACATTCGCTTCCATACATCAAAGCAGGCACTAGCACTCCATTATACACACTTAAACGAGCTTCTCTACATACGTTTACGATTCGAGCAAACGTACCCAGAGCACCCATTACCTTACACCCCGCACTCACTCTCCTTTCAATTTCTCTATCAATTCGACCATCCCTTGACATCATGCTACCCAAATATACAAACTCATTCACTTGCTCCAGTTCCACTCCATCCACCAACACATTGCACATAGTCACCAATTTACTCCTTTCAAATACTAACAGCTTGGATTTATCAACATTCAACTCCAGATTCATACTTCTTCCAACTAAATGTATTCTCTCTATCATTCTTCTGAGTTGCTCTTCATTTTCACCTAAAACAACTACATCATCCGGATACGCTAACGCAGGCACAATACTTTCACCAATTTGTACACCATCCATTTCACCCAATGCTCTCCGCAACAACACATCCATATACAAATTAAACAACCACGGAGATATACCACAGCCCTGTTTCACACCAACATTTATACGAAACCAATCACTCAACCTACCATCTATTCTCACAGCAGCCTCACTACCCTCATACAATGCACGAATCGCTCCCAGCAAGTTTCCATTCACGCCGTACTCCCTGAGTACATCCCACAAAGTATCTCGAAGAACACTATCATACGCCTTTTTTAGATCTAGAAAGCCACAGAACACCTTCTTGTTCTTGTCAAGTGACTTCTCAACAATCGTACGAAGAGCAAACAATTGATCGACACATCCCCTCTCAGGCAAAAGCCACCCTGAACGTCACTAATTTTTTAAATTGTTAAGGTTCGCACCTTATGAATTAAAACCTTACCAAAAAGTTTCCCAACTACACTCAACAAACTTATCGCGCAAAAATTCGTACATTCACTCGAACTGCCTTTGCCTTTGAATAATAGACAAATAAAAGCTTTTTTCCAATCATCAGGAACCACGCTACGTTTCAAACAAAATCGAAATAAATAAATTAACCATTCAAATACTTTCTCTCCTCCATATTTCAACATCTCATTTGTAATCCCATCCAGACCCGCAGCCTTACCATTCCTTACACGCCCCAATGCATCACATACATCACTTTCATCTATATCATAACCATTTTCATTATCATTTTCACTACCAGTTTCACTACAATCGTCCCTCTCAATCTCACCTCCATACAAACTTTTAAAATACTCGCACCACCTATTCCTCACATCTGATTCATCCCACAATAACTCTCCATTCGCACTTCTCACAGATTTCACAACTCGACCACTTCCACTCCGCAGTCTCTTCACACTCAAACAAAACAGTCGCTTATTCGTACTAAAATCATTTGTCAATCTTTCACTCAATAAGTCATCAAATCGCTTTTTACTTTCTCTCACCACTTGCTTCACCCATTTATTCTTCCTTCTATACTCTAACAAACATTCTTCTCGCAAGCGCCCAGGCGAATCCTTAACATTTAAGAACTTCAAATATGCTCTCTTTTTCTCAGCCATCGCTTCTTTCATCTGATCATTCCACCATGCATATTTCGGACAAGAGCCTAATCTGCTTTCACCACAAACTTCTTTTGCACATTTGAGGACTGAATCCCTAAATTTCATCCAAACTTCATTTATATTACAATCAAATTTAGACTCACATTCGGGCAAGGATTCATTCAATCTTTCAACATACTGCATTCTAACATCTTCATTCAAAAGAGCAAAGGATTTTACGCGAAACATTTTCCCATAACATTTCACCTTCTTCCGCCAAAATTTATTCAACCGCATTCGCGATACAACCAAATAATGATCATTCGTACCCAGTTCAGCGCCTTGTTTCACAGGCGTATCTACTACCATACTCCTCAATCGTTCATCATAGACAACGAAGTCAAGCACACTACGTTTATTCTAAACCACATTCTCGTAGGTGTATATGTGAGCTAGCTTATATTTAAAAGTGGAATTCGAAATGAAGAGATTTCTTTCCAAACAAAATGAAACAATTCTCTCACCATTGTCGTTCACTCGACAATCACCAAAACGTCCCAATCCATTCTCAGATTCACTTCGTTTAACACCCATCCACCCATTCAGATCACCACACACTATCACTCTCTCACCCGGATCACACAAATCAATTACACTATTTACCGAATCCCAAAACTGATCTTTTTCAAGGTCATTTTCGGAGTCTGTTGGACCGTAAGCGGACACAACGAAGATTCGTATATAGCCTACCTTGAATCTCATCCAAGAAACTCGCGAAGAAGTACAGCCATAACTTCGTACAAACGGCTTCATTCTTTACTTACAAGTATACCTACACCATGCTTTGCACGCTCATTCTCACGAACGCCCGACCACAAACAAAATATGCCTTCTACTTCTTCCTCATAACATCCTTTCCTCATTGTCTAACTGTCCGCAATGCCGCCGTTAGTTACGCCACTGCGTTGAAGTACAAATAACTGTTACTTTTATCTGATCTTAAACATTTTAATCGATCATTAACGACAGCATATTACTGATCGATAAATATCTGTGTGTTATCGACTATTATTATCCAATTTTAAGTGACTTAAAGAATCCCAATTTGAATTGAAATCGATCATTACCTCGATATCAATCGATAAATTATAATGATTGAGTAACAGGATAGCCTTGATGTATATAATCATGACTTTTCATGGTTGTGGCATATTATATAAACACAATATATAGAATAATATACAAAAGGTGCAATAAAACAAACGTTTTTAATAAATACGTACTCTAAATTTATTATTTTAATTTTATTTAATGGTTTTGTTATGTTTGACGCTCGTTTGACGATTCAGTCTTTTGAAGGTTAAAGTAACTAGCCGACTAGCGAACCTATCGGGCTAAGGCTCTCATTAAATGCAAAAATAAATAAATTATAATTTGCGTTTGTACTAAGTTTAATTAACATGTAAAATATAATTTTTATATTTTATATATATATATATATATATATATATATATATATATATATATATATATATATAACTTTCAAAAATCACATCTTGCTTCCTATAAGGAATTTTACATCAAGTTTTTATTAATAGTCATATCGTTGTAGAAAATTTCACAAAAAAGCAAAAAAAAAAAAACATATTGGTTTGCGGGCCCGGTTGTTTACTTTTTGAACTTCAAACTTTGTTTTTCAAGTTTGGGTAAAATCACTTCCCTGGGCGATGGAAGGAAAAAATCTTGTTTTTTATTAACTGCAATACAAAATTTTTCATTTGATTAAAATATGGCTACAATAAGAGTGCCGCGAATGAAAAAATATAATACATGTTATTTTTACATAGAATTAGAGTGGGTTGACAGAAAGAAGTGATTATGTTGTTCTTTTAATTGATGATAAATGTCAACGCCAACAAAATATTCACAGATTTCTTTCATGGCATTCTAATTCTATGTAAAAAATTAACACGTATTAATTTTTCCATTCATGGCACTCTTATTATATGAAAATAGACTATTGGTTCTAAAAGATAGTTGAAGGGAACATTTTATTTCAGATTTGTACAAGATTTTATAAATTTATTTAAAATAATATTTTTTAAAATATTTTTGTAGTGGGAGTGCTAGCGCAGCCGTCTGGTGGTAATTTGTGAACTATATGCGTGACACTTGGAAATATAATTATTTGGTGTATTCAGAGATTAATTTTTAACAACTGGTTAAAAAATTTAACTAATCAAGTATGTTGATATGTAAATTGGAATTTTAGTTGTCAAATCATTATCTGTTGTTTCAAAATATTAACCAGTTGTTAATATAATGTTTTCAGATATTTTCAGTATAATTAAACCGGATTTCTTCTGAAAATCGATGAAGAACACATTTATGTACGACACGAGTATCTTGTACGTTAATTTTCTTCAGTTTTTCTGATATTCTGTAAATTTTACAAATGTGGATTTAATCGGTTTTGATTTAAAAATATTGTTATCGTAAACTCACAATTGCAAATATTGTTTGGCAAATGGTATGTTTTTTGGGCTTTCTTTTAAAGTATATGATCTGGCCCCAATAATAATATTTTTAATATAATCTTCTTCGTCCCTTTTAATATTAAAAGTGAAAAATATTTTTTTATCTTCATTACTTAAATACTTATTAATTATATTAATAAAGTCATCATTTTTAAATTTCCATTCTCTCATTGTAAAATACTCTAGTAAATGCATCCCCAGTTTTATTCTATTTTGAATGCGTACCATACTAAAATATAGAAATATATAGACACTTTTAATTGGTATGGAAAGGGTATACTTACAAGCGTTTTTGCCTAGCTATAGTGAATATTACATCCATAAAATAAGCTGGAATTAATTGGAAAAATATTACAATTATGTTGTGAATACATTTGTTAGTTCGAATGTCACCGCCTGGATACCATAATGGCCAATCAAAAGGGTTTTCTTTGACAAATTTTCGACCAATTTCAAGTACTTTACCCCATGTAATAGGGTGTATTTCCGACTGAGATAAATTGTACACAGGTGTATCTCGAAATCTATAAAACATACAAATATTTTTAATATATTAATATCATTGTTAATAAATATTTTTACTTTTGTGTGGCACGGAACCACGCAGCGATAATCATGGCATTTATGGCACAATCAACTGGTACAATTTCAGCATGGTTATTTGCTTCTACTAACATTGACCGGATAACACCTTTTCCAGCACCCACAAGAACCCCCACTGGTCCGTTTAAAGAATCCACCCAGCCTCTAATAGGCTCCTGAATTGTAGGTGTAACTAAAAAAAAATGTTAAAAATTTTCAAAAAATACATTTTTATACATTTAGATACATCTCAACATGTCAATTTCAGACCTCAGGTGAATATCCCTTTTAGTTGTAGGATATTTACATTTAAACATTTACCCATTTTTGGACCATAAAAAAGAGCGAAAATCTGGCGATTTCGCCAATCTACGAGAATATTGAGCTGTGGGTTCACAATTTAGAATCATCGTGTTGAGATGTATCTAAATGTACGAAAATTGGTTTTTTGAAAATTTTGGCGAAAATGAGTTTTTGAAATTTTAGGTTTTAACCAGAACCAGGGCCGAATTTATGGTAATAACACTAATGAAACATAAATATTATGTGTTATCGTCCAACATTTTTTTTACTAAAAATTGACTACCAACTACAATATAAAGTACGTATCTTAATCTTAGTCATAAAAAACGTAATAAAATATCTTACAGGAAGTCAGCAGTGAATTATTTAATTTTATAGTTCGTTAACAAGATTTCTTTATCTAAATTATATAAAAGGAAAATCTGCTCACCAATACTCGGCCGTAAAATAGTTACAGGCATTTTTTTTCCATAATCGTGGGCCAAGCTTTCAGCCAGTCTTTTAGTAAATGTATATGTATTTGGATGGGGTTCTATTAAGCTGAAAATATACATAACTGTGTAAAAAATTAACAATTTAAAATTATAAATCAAATTCTTCAAAGCGCATAGTTATATCTTTTTAGTTGCAGAGATATGTAATTTCCATTTCATATACATACTTGCTACATCCAATATAAGGTATACTTATTTCAATACCATATAAAAGTACAATAAATTCTGAGTAAAATCCTGTTTTAGTTTCCGAAATATGACTTTGAATTTTTTATGAGATTTAACAATGAATAAAAAAAATACAGAGTTGTTACACCCAAATTAAGGTATATATTTTTAAATGTAATATAATACTACATTACAACAATGATTGTGGTATAAATAAAAGATAAAATTCTGCATCAAATGACACATACATGTAATATTTTAGTCCCATAAATTAATTATTAAATCTACTCAATTTCGATTAAATAGTAACAAATAGCTCTTTCTAGAACTAACAACTTCAAATAATCTGTATTGTATATTATCCAGCAATCGGCTTTTTTCAGAGCAAGCCACCAAATACAATACGAAAAAAAAAAATAATTAAGAAAATACATTATATTTCGTAAAACTATGCAATAATTAAAATTACATTTGTGTTTAAAAAAATATAAAGAAACTTAATGTTTATTTAATAATTAAAACCATTTTATATACATTAAGTTTGTTCATACAAATAAAAAACATTTCGAAATATATTTTTCTTACAAAATTTAATTCTGTACAGCTGTTATTATGAAATCCTTACATACGCATACAAATGTTTTTCAACGCAATATAATACTGCAATCGTCAATAAACATTTGTAATAAATAAACAAATATATGCTTTGATTACCTAGGCGTTATAAGATTTAAACTCTTTTCGTCCATCCATTCACAAATATCCATAACTTTTCTTGGATCTTTAGTAGGTGGATATATTTTTTCTTCCAAAATATCTTGGTCACAATGACAAAAAGCTGTAGACAAATGGACCAACGCCTGTAAAGTTTATAAACATATAAAACATTTTTTAAAATGAGAGATTTTATAATCTGTCTCTGTTTACGATATATGTACGTATACCAAGAGGTACCTACCTCTAAATTTTTAATTCCCTCACAAAATTTGAACATATGTTCTGTGCCATATAAATTATGTTGTACTGATTCTTTTAGCTCTGCTTCTAATTTCAACGTAGCAGCATTATGGAAAACAACTGAAACTTCATTATAAATAATTTGTTTATATTCTGGAGTTATCCCTAAATCTTCATAAGCTGTGTCGCCTTCAACCGCTATTAGTTTCTTGATACATTCCGGGTTTGAATCCCGTATGACTTGAAAAATCTGTTAAAATATTTTTAGGCCATAATAAAATTATTTTTAAATATATTATTGGCCTAAAAATGTATAAATATACATAAATAAAACGAATTTATATATATATATATATATATATATATATATATATATATATATAAATTTGTTATGTAAAACTATTCTATTTAAAATAAAATATCAGTTTTTTGACGACAACAAATATTTTGAAAATTTCCGATTAATAAATTTTTATCCTATAATAATATTATTCAAATATTTAATCGTTACTTTATTGGCAGTAGAAAATTATTTTTAATATATATGCAATGGTTCCAAAAAAATGTATATTTTTTTTATTTTAAAATATGTGTAAAAGACATATTACTTGTAAAAAACAATATTAAATAAACATAATTCATTAAATTGTTCTTGTTTTGGCGGTGTTCAATAAAAATGCCGAAAAATATGATAAATAAAATAAGTAAATGCATAAATATATCATCGCATATTACCTATTGCTGGATGTGCCAATCTGCTTTGTACACAGATTAAAAATATTATACACCTATATTTATAACTTATCCCGCTAAGGTATTAGGGTTTTAATTGGCCAATCAGAATAAAGCACCGATAAATAATTTTGACAATACGTATTACAATATGTAATTCTTAAGCCTATTTCTTTTAAACTCAAATATCTTATGATTAAATTTTGCCTTACGTAAATTATAAATAGTATTTATAAATTAGATGTGTAAACAGTTAATTATAGATAATAAACTGACACCTATGTTTTTTAATTACATAGTATTTTTTATTTATTTAGTCTTTATTTTCATGGAACATTAATACGGTTTTTAGGATAATGACATTGTTTTTTAATTAAAGATTAATTATGTACTTTTAATAAATTTCTTTTTTAATTACTCTAGAAATGTAGTTTTTCTTTTTTAAGTGGTAATAGTTATTTTTCTTGCTTGAAACAATGGACAAAATATAGCGATAGTTTGCTAATAAAAAACTAACGAAAAATGTTTTCTTAAAGGAAGTCTTTTCAGTAAAATAATAGACAAAAATATATAAACTTTTTTACTTTATTGTCTTGTAAATAGTGAATGTATATTGGTTTTGCAATTCATTGCTTCAGTAGACTTTGTCAATTTTGAACTATTTGTTAGTAATACAAGTAGAAATACAACTTTTATTAATTGTTAAAAATAAATACTTTCTTTTGCTGAAATTTTTCATTAATGGATGTAATTTAATATGTGAGAAGGTTATGACTGCAATTGTTTTCATGGTAAACTGAAATAAATAATAAAAAATTAAAAATTTACAAGTAATAAAATCTTTATTCAATATGTCCCCCATTCAAATTAATACATTTTAAAATACGTTTTCTTAATTCTCGCATAACACTATTAAGCTCTCTTCTGTCAATTTTTTGCACCGCTTCACGAATTCTGTTTTTTAATTCTTCGATGTTGTTCGGTTTATTGAAATAAACCAAAGGTATGACAATTCTAATTAGTATATCATGAAAACAATCGAGAAAACAATTGCTGTCATAGCCTTCTCACATATTAAATTACATCCATTAATGATAAAATTTCAGCAAAAGAAAGTATTTATTTTTAACAAATGAATATGGTAAATACTAAGAAATTTGGTATGGTCGTAAAGAGAATTGTTTTTTACATAGCCGACGTTTTGGCACCAAATATACCTTATTCAGGGAAATGTAACCTTACTAAATTGAATTTTTTTTAAATTGTAATTCAACGTTTTTAAAAAAAAAATCAACTTAGTAAGTTTACATTTCCCTGAAGAAGGCTTATTTTGTGCCGGAACGTCGGCTATGTAATAAAACAATTTTCAAACGTTTTTATTTGACTGTTTTTCTCCATGTTTTCCCAGTATTAAATCAAATAATATTTGTTTGAATTTACAAGCTACACTAAATACAAAATGCGTTTGTATGTATGAATGAAAGTGAAAGATATGTTGAATAACATAGGCTGCCAGTAGCAATCAAAACTTGCACAATAATATTTTAAGTTACTGACCACTATTTGAACATAATTACATATTTGAAGTTTTTTGTTAATTGTTAATCCACCAGCCCAAAATATATTAAATATTGTTAAATCCACCCAGAAAAAGGTGTAAACTTACTGGTAATTTCACCATCTCATTGATTCTCGTATTAGGAGCCATACCTCTTTTAGGTCGCACAACAATATAAATTTTTTTCAAGCCTGGAAGACTCCTCAACAATTTTTCCAAAAGGACTTTTCCCATAAACCCTGTAGCTCCTGTTATTAAAATACTGCGTTCATTATACCATTGAGGGATGGATTTATTATTTAAAGACGCGTCTGTCACATCTGGAGGAATAAGAGGCGAGTTCCACGCCATTGCAAAGATAATTAGCGAAGTTGTCGCACCAAGAAACACTAGAGAATGACTGAGATGTTAGAAAACCCGAGCTGTTTATATACGCGCCCAGTGGCGGTTCCTCCATTAGGTCATTTGGACAATGACATCCTAAATTTATCAAAGCAGAAAAGAAAAAATGAAAGAATAAAAATAATAAAATATTTAGAATTTAATAATATATATATATATATATATATATATATATATATATATATATATATATATAAGGGGTTTTCTTTAGGGCCTTAGATACGGACTTCCACCGGATCGATTTTGATGATTCTTTTTTATCTTCCATCACCTTTAGGTTAGGAAGGTATTGTCTTTGATGAATAAGCACGTTTTAGGGTCTTAAGAATACGATTTTACTGTTTTTACGATGATGTCTGTAAGTGTGTTGATGTATGTATGTGTGTGTGTGTGTGTGTGTGTGTGTGTGTGTGTGTGTGTGTGTGTGTGTGTGTCTGTCTGTCTGTGTGTGACAAAATTTTCCAATGCGATAACTCTAATACTACAATTCCAAAAATTATATTTTTTTCGTATAGGTACCTCTTCGTTACATCTTTGTGAAGAGTTGATTAGATTTTGGTTATAATTGGTCAACCGGAAGTACCCTAATTTGAAGATTCTAACAGTTTTCATGAAAAAACGGTGTTAAATATAATTTTTTCACATTTAATAATAAATATTAAAGAATATTTTATTCTCTATACGATTTGAATGCAATTTACACTTTATATTAAATGGATATAGAGTTAAAAAATTAAAGAAATTAAATATCATACTCGTATATTAGCCTACTATGCTATAACTCTGGAAACAGCTGCTATATTACGAAAATTCTGATTGAAAGGTGTCAGTGTCAAGTGCAGTTGACAGTATGTTTGTATTATAATTTTACTGGAAATATAGGATCTTTTAATAGAATTTGTATAAAATACATACAACTGCCTTAAGATAATTTACAAGAAATATAATCTTTTGCAAGGAACTTTTTATATGACATTTTTAATACAAAATACATAGAACTGACGGAAAGGAATTTACTGGCCACATCAGATTTTTTAAATGAAAGCTGTGATTATATAGATGTGCACAAAATTATAAAATATTACGATTTTCGGTTCCATCTATTTTATATAAGGGCTTAAATTTTCAATTACATACCGCGAGTCAAGCAGGAGCGATAATTTGTGATTGTGAATGAAATAAACGAATGGAGTAAAAATACATGTAAAATATGTTGCAAGAATAATATTTAGTGTTATTTAAGGCTGGTTTATCAAACCAAGGTTAAATAATTTCAAAAGTTAACTTTAAAATGACAGATAAATATGTCAACTTACAGTTAAATCTTAGTAAGGTATTTTTGTCCTCAAAAATTAATAAATATAATAGGTAATTCATTAATTCAAATATGGTTAGTAATTTGATAATACTGAGCAAAATTAATTAGATATATTTAGTGTTAATTAAATACATTTTATGTAGCCCTTATCTAAAATGCAGTAGGTATTATTGCAGATTAGGAAATGGCAACAGACAGGTGTAAATTTACTGATTTTCTACCACGAAGTATAATAACTAAGGAGTGGACAAATCGTATCTAGTCGCTATTAAAAAGTGTCACCCAAAATGTAACATGAAAGACAGAGAGGGTAGAGAGAGATAGGTTGAGTAGGGCTAACATGGCTGGCGGTGGCTGACAGCTAACACAATGACGTGAAATTATAAAATAGGAAGAAAGTGTTTTGTGATAAACTGCAAGAATGGGTATAACTGTTGTGGCGATAAAGTTTCTTTATTTTCAGTCCCTAAAGTTGGGGAAATGCTAAATAACTGGTATTTTCGTAATAAGAATACTTTACAATCTCTGTTTTCCGCAATTGTGCGCAGTAAACTCGAATATGGTAGCATAATTTGGAATCCGTACCATGTGTATCAAATACAATTAATAGAAAATGTTCAAAAAAGGTCTGCCAAAATATCTTACTACAGAATAAATCATGTATGGCCAAATTTGAATTATAAAAAGTTATTAAGTAACTTTTAATTTAGAATCGCTACAAACTCGTCGCACTTGTCACCAAATTATGTTTTTGTACAAAATTATAAACAACTTAGTTGATGACACCACTCTCTTAGCAATTTCTATTTAAATTCATGTAATGTTCGAAATACATCAACATTTTTTTGTAAATTTGCTAGAACTGCATCAAATTATAATTTACCTCTTAATTCAATGTGTCGTGCATTTAACCTTGCGAGCGCTGAATTCGATTTTTCGGACACTCTGTATACATTTAAAAACATACTTTACTTATATATTAATAATTTGTAATATTATAATGGCTTATTTCAGATATTTTGTCTTTTTTACTGTTTAATTATTTAATTATTTTTCTTTGTTTATTATTAAGCATTATGTATGTACGTTGTTTATCTGGGTATAATAGCTATTTGTGTATTAAGAGCGCAAAATCGGACATTGTCGATTGAGAGGTTGTTGCCGAGCGACGCAGGAGCGAGGCATCCTCTCGAAATCGACAATGTTCATTTGCGCTCGAAACACAAACAAGATTTTTTCTACAGTCGCCACAATGGGGTCCTCCACCATAACAAAAATTTATTTTTTATTTATTTTTACTCATCGGTATTTTCCATTCTTCTTGAGCTATTGCTTCAATCTAATCTAAGCATTTTATACTTTCGTTTTTGTAAATGAATGCCCTATTTTATTTTCACAGCAGTGCGGCATTTTGTTTGGTTGTGTAAGTGGGTAATGTGTAACTACAGTGTCATTAATTAGTGACTAAACGTTTCCATTAAGAATGTAGCCAAGTAACATTTCTCAACATTGTATAGTTAGAAATTTGAGGAGTGAGCGTTTTTTCTACTTTGTCGCTCTAGAGCGGCAAAGTGACATTTTGCGTTGACAAAAGAGAGCGCAAATGGCTACTTTGTATATAGACTGTAGAAAAAAATATTTATAACTTACTAGTACATATTTACAACCTGTACCTCTCTTTGTAATATTATATTATGAAAAATTATTCTGTTATTGGGATTCGTCCTGTAGAATAATAAATAAATAAATAAATGTTATATCACGAAAAGACAGACTTTTAAACATAAAAGATTATGTTTGTAAGAGACATTTTAATGAAGAAGACATTATAAAAGAATGGAAATCGGGAGATGTTAAGGTAAATAGAATATTTTAATTTCATTTATGTACAGAATGCATGAATCACGAAATTATAGAATGTCGTCAGGGCCGCTCCGTATGGGTTGGCGGATTGTGCCCCGCACCTGAGGGGCGCCATTTCAAGGCGGTGTATAAAAAATAAGAGTAATATTTTTGCAAACTGGGTTTATTTGTAAAGGATATTATCCTACCAAACCGATATTTTTCTATCATTGTTATATGGAAATAATAATAATAATAATAATAATAATAATAATAATAATAATAATAATAATAATAATAATAATAATAATAATAATAAAAATAAAAATAATAATAATATTAATAATAATAATAATAATAATAATAATAATAATAATAACAATAATAATAATAATAATTATGAAGGTGTTGATTACAACAAAGAATATTTAGATTATAGCTTATGAATATTGATTACAAGAATGAATCCAACAATGAATTTAGTAGAAAAAAGTAAAATAAATATCTTGGTAATCGGATAATTGTTATGTTGCAAGCTATAACTGTAAAATTGTTGATTACAACAAACTATATGACGCTCAAAAACATTAAATTCATATATAAATCAATAATACTAATTTCATTAGATATAAAAATATATATGTCTAAATATTACTTATAACAAAATAACTCCTCAATACAATGTAAAATAATTTGTGGTTTCCTATATAATTATATACGTTGTATGTTAAATGCGGCCTTACTATATCAATTTCCCTCTTCACTCACCTGTTACATTATGGGTGACGTTCTTTCTAACCTTGTGTCCACTCCTTATATGTTATACTTCGTATTTTCTACTAACGAAATCATTAAATAGTACGTAGGAGTTATAATCAACCAGTTGGATGTTGCTTCCGCTTTTCAACTTTGTATGTAACGATGAAACATTTTCGTAAAACTAATAAACGTGTTAATTAAAAAAAAAAAAAAACACACACACAATATGTCCTTATAGGTTACAATAATGAATAGTTGGGTACAAAAACACTCATTACTACAATAATTGTACTTGAAAATACAAATGAAACA
Source organism: Harpalus rubripes (assembly GCA_963082715.1). Lineage (NCBI taxonomy): Eukaryota > Metazoa > Arthropoda > Insecta > Coleoptera > Carabidae > Harpalus > Harpalus rubripes. The sequence continues at coordinate 26,317,733 of OY720451.1, forward strand.
TATTAATTTGATTACAGCAATAATAATATTTGTTGGTGACAATAAATAATAAAATAGAAGTATAATAGTGACAGACGTTAAATATGCGGATAATTTCCAATAAATGTTTTATTTTTTCTTCTTTTAAATTTTTCATCAGTACAAAAAAACTACAGGCGAAATGTCGAATTTACCATTAGCATGAAATCTTAAACTGCTCAATTAAAGGGATATTGTAGTTCCTAGAATTTTTATTATCAACGTTTTCTTTACAAATTGTATATTTTTAATTAATATATGTATCTGTTACAAAATTTTACATTGCTGCAGTTTGGTATAAAATTAGTATAATATTATCCCAAGGTCCTCATGAAATAATTAGCAATAAATCCATTCTGCCCCTGTGCTACAAAATCTGTATTTTTTTTATTTGTTAAAACATTTTCATTTCCCAATAAACAGTTAGCTATGAGTTTATAAACTGGTAGATAGATATTGACAAACAGTGACGTATACTATATTATTCACGAAAGATGACTATTCAAGGTTATTTGGTCGAAGAAAGAATACACATTACTTTATAGCAGTAGCTTAGCAACATTTTGTATTAGAAAGAGAAAGATTATTTGACCTATGTCTATTTAATTTAAGTGGTGTGACAGATATACGTAAATAGTGGCATTACTTTCTAACACACTATAAATAATAATGAAGTATGTCGTAGAATTACAAATACCTAATTATGTAGTACACTGCCCTCTGTGCTAATATTTACCCAGTGGCGTTGACGTTTAAATCAAATTATTATTACTTAGTTTATAGTTAAGTCTATGTTTTTGAATTTTGCAAAAACATATTTGAAGAACATAAATCTTTCAGAAAGGCATTATTTCGAAAGAAACATAATTTTCAAATAAATTACTATTATTTTTTCAGTTAAAATGTGTCCATAAATATTTCATGTTGCACGCCTATGCATACGAAATACAATGAAGTTATCTGCAAGTAATATTATATCAGACGGCTCACAAATGACCTTGAATAGTCATCTTTCGTGAATAAGGGAGTAATTTATCTAATAGGTAGTTCATTTTTAACCGGGGCAAGAGATCGATTTTTTAAATCGGTTAGCTGGTAATTTAACTTTTTATTCCAAAAGAGTGATTATTAGCTAAAACCGATATTTTTACTTAAGAACAAACCGGTAACTATTAATCAAAATAAATTAAATCCGGTTTTTTAAATGGTCACAAAAAAGTAAATATGCACTGCTATTAACTATTTCAAAATTTTTATCATTGTAATAAAAGTATCTACTTTTTACACTAAAATAAATGGATAAAGAATTGTTTAACGAGCGTAGCAAAAATTACATAAATAAGATTTACTTACTCGAATGATTTTGATAATCGGTTAATATAACCGTTTTAATAAATGGTTAAATAAAGAGTAAACCAGTTGTTGAACAAAAACTGTTTTAAAAATTACGTCCCGATTTCGGTTAACCAATAAGCGTTATTCGTTTTGCTTTTAACCTTGCATTATCAAGCCGGCCCTAAATGATTTATTTATTAATAACAGAATGTTGTGTCAAATAATGACCCAGAATTCTCCCTACGTGTCCAATAAAACAGTAGTGATTAAAAAAACAGTATCGACGAGTACCAAACATTGAATACCTATATAAAAAAATTATATTTATAATTATAATTTAATAACATTGTAATATAGTTTGTTGCAAATATGTGCAACAGGTACAGAATAATATTTTGTGTTAATTAAGACTAGTTTATCATTGCAAGCTTAAATCGTGTAACTGCTAAATATCTTTTAATTGCAAGTTAAAGCATTCAAAGCTTTTATCATACAAAAGTTAACCTTAAAATGACATAAATATGTCAAAATCCTAACAAGGAACTTTTCCCCTCAAAAATTAATATAATAGTTACTTCATTAATTCACATATGATAAGTAATGTAATAATATTGAGCAAAATGAATTAAAGATATTTTGTATTAATTTACATTATAAAATATTAATTCTTTTAACCCAAAGTTTATTATATATCCCTTCAGTATTATTACAGATTTAAAACTGGACAAGAGACAGATGTAAATTTACTGCAAAATGAAATCATTAAATACAAAAGAGTGTATTATAATCAATCAGTTGGATGTTTGCTATTTTCCTATTTTTAGACTTTAGATAAGTATGTAACGATTTGTTGACTCAAATATAAGGTAAAACCAATAATGAATAAAATTGTTGTGTACAAAAAACTCTCATTACTACTTGGTATAATGGAACTTGAAAACACAATTTAAACGCATTGATTACAAAAATAATAGTATTTGTTTATTACAAGGGACACAGTTTTGCTATAGGGCGAGTGATTTCACCTTTAGCTGTTTTAATACGGCAACTCTATTGATTCCATCGAAAACGGGAATCAATTTGGTGACTCTACCCAAGCGCCATACAGTCGGTGGCATTGGATGATCGTTTACTAAGACAATAGTATCTATAGTCAATGGGTTGGTATCCTCATTCCATTTGTACCGTTCTTTTATTGTTTGGGAATTACTGGCCCATTTTCGGAGGTTGATTCTTCCCTTTGCGAATATATCTATAAGTTCGCGGTGCAGTGTCAGTACTCACTGAATATCTTCAGCTACAGTCACAACATCGTCCATATAGACATCGTTTTGCAGGACTTTAGCAGCTAAGGGATATCGAGTCCCTTCATCTTGAGCCAACTGCTCATCTGTACGCAACGCCAAGAACGGCGAACAATTCAACCCAAAGTAAATAGTGTTGAATTGGTACACAATAGGATGCAAGGCATCCGCAGGTTTCCAAATGAACCTTAGAAATCGTTGATACAACTCTAATTTGTAGGAGCATCTGTTTTAAGTCCCTCGTAATCAAAATAGGCTAAAATATATGTCGTAAATGAAGAGTGAAGTTACTCTTGTGCAGTACCGGACCAGGATACACTTAGTCTTTGATTGACTTGCCGTTAGACGACGGCTTCGAAGCATTGAATAAATGATATGACAACACAGCATTGCTTGTTTGTTTGGTGGTATATTCTCCCATAATCACCTAACCAAAGATTGTTTTGATTGCGGAAATTGTGCCATCGACTCCTTAATACCGTTACGAATGATCTGACCCCAAATATCAGCCCCTAACAGCATATCTATTCGTTGAGACTTATAGCATTCGGGATCCGAAAATTGGATATTCCCAAATTGAGTAAAAATATCCCGAGATATTGGATAATCTGGGATTCTGCCTGTAATATTGTCGATTGCAATGCATCTCAAATCGAGAACTGGTATTTTCCTACGACAGGGTTTAATTTTGGTATGTACAATACCCCTAGTGGTTTTGACGAGGATATCATCTATTGAAATAATCTTTGTCTGACACGCTTCTACAGACAGATTCAAACTGCGGACACAACGACTTGTGAGATAGGATTTCTGCGAACCTGTATCCAATAATGCTCGAACAACGTGTACCTTTCCTGCACTGTCAAATATATGCAGCTTTGCAGTGGGTAGTAATACCGAAGTATGGTTTCTGTATTGACTTAGTGAATAAGTCCTAGCAGACATTGAAGTAGTAGTTTCAGATTTATTTACTACTACTGGCTTGAGATTTTGAATCACACTTGGGTGATGACGGACGGTTGGTTTTTCGCTTTATTTTCACGCTTGGGTAAAAACGACTGTTTCGACCTCTTGCCAAAATGAAACAGCGTATGGTGAGGTTTGTTGCATGTTCTGCATGTTGATGTACTAGGGCAGTTCTGGCGTAAGTGGCCCATTCTAAGACAGTTGATGCACAACTTGTGTATGATCGCAGCATCATATCTTTCCTTAGGATTAAGAGTTTTAAACCCTTCACACTGACTTATGTAGTGGGACTTTTTACAATACGGACAATTCGTAACAGTTGCTAATGTCATCGCTCGGGATGTTGGCTTGTGACCTTTGAATTTTTTTTATTGGCTCAACCTCTAAGCTTGAGACTTGCTTAATTATCCAATTAGTTCTACATGTGTGGGCTTGGAGTCAGAATCCAATGTTAGCTTCCATTGTCGTCTGGTAGCCGAATCTAACTTACGACAGGGTTTCTAAAATGACGCCACATGAGTCAACATCTACTTCTAAATTTTGTTAAGACAGCGATGGTTTCTTGTGCTGTGTTCACCAACGATTTTAATACAGGAGCGTCTTCCTGCTTGACCTATTGTACATCCTGGAGTGCATTCAAATGTACCGACCTCAAAAATCTGGGACGATAATATTCGTCTGTGATTGTATTCCACGCAATCTCTAAACTATCAGCTTTGACTGGGATATTTGAAATAAGCCTACCGGCTACCCCTTTTAAAGATAACTTGAGATATTGGAGTCGTTCAATATCCGATAAACTGTCCCGATTTATCACCAACTGAGGGAATAAATCGTAAAAGTTCATAAAAGTTGTTTTCTCTCCATCGAATGTCGGGAGATTCAATTTAAGTAAACTGGGTTGTATATATCACATAGAGTGTACTGATTGAATCGACTGTGATTCTGATTTAACTTTGTCAGACCATGCCTGTGATACGGTGTCTTCATGGGACCTAAGCTTGTAATTGATGTATGTCGCAAATGAGTTCTGGTATTTCCTTAAACAAATTCTTAACTCGAGCAATTTCTGTCAACATATCCTCATCGGGATTCTTGATTTGTTCTAACTTTGAAGAATATTCGCAATAAGTAAGATTAAATTCCTCTTCCCAAGCATCAAGATACGGAAATGTTATCTTAAATTTCAGTTTGTTATTTTCATCAGTCTCTGAAGAATAGACTGATAGACGACGAATATTTTTTGTCACAACCTCTAATTGTTTGTGCAGTAGTTTAGCCATTTTAAAGTGTTCTAATAAATGCAATTACTAATACCTAAGTAATTCGAAACAATAACTATCCTAATATACCGCCAAATCTGGCTCGAAGAACCAAATTATGTTTGTTGTTAATGTATGGAAAAAAAACTATATGCAAATTAAATATGTTTGAATCATATTGAGTGAACTATGGATGGTACAAACCCACGAGAGTTAATTCTCGGATTAAACACCGTGGATGAACCTGACAAGATTCGATAACTGGTTCACACACTGGATTTGGCCAGTATAACCAGGACAATATTATTTTGTGAAACAAACGAAGGAGCTAACGAACGAAGGAACACAAACGAACGAACGAACGAACGAACGAACGAACGACCACAAACGATCGAAAGACCAGTCAGTTTTACGAACTAACAACGTAATAAGCCTTAATTGAAACAAAATTAACAAGTGAAAATCCATTTTAAGATAATATGATATAGCGTATTGAACACAAGCAACCCAAACTAAAATCAACTAAATATACTATATGGTAGAAATTATCCAAGTCAATTAATAAGTATATGAACAAACAAATCTAGCTAAAGTAATATCAGGAACCCAAAGTGAACCTAATAACGACCAAATCAAAATAAAAGAATGAATAAATGTATTTAAGCTACGACGACGCAACAAAAATGCAATCCGATGATGTCGCTCTACAGTGAAATACTATTATTAAAACCAAGAATTTGAATCAAACAACGCGGGTTTCTGTTAGAAATCAAGGTGTGTAACACGGTTTTACAACTGATTCCTGAGTAACTGATGGCTGTATAAAATGGCGACGCAATAAGTTTCATGACCCAACAATAAGAGCAAAATCAAATAAAGCTCGGTTTATTTGACGTAATTGACAAAACGAATGATAATTCTAACAACAAATACACTACAACGACGCGAGACAGCGGGCAACGCGTATGCTCTCTACGATAGCCAATAAGCTACTGACATTACTGACGCTCACAGATCGATACGGCTGTCGGCCTGCTAGCGTGAGTTTGGGGGGGGGGGGGGGTTGCGCGCGCACTTGACCTTATAACCAAATTATTATTTTTATTTAACATCATGTTTGTGCTGCCGGCTTCTCTGCTTTTGCAACTGCCTTATCATCTATGTAAAAATGGTTGCTATCTCAAAGGGGTTAAAACCTCTATGTAATTGGGATTTAATCCTGTTCAGATGTTTTTCTAAAAATAGAAAAAATAAGGCTAGAACAGTATTTTTAAGCCAGTTGATAAAACGGGTAATTGATATTTTAGCTCCAAAAAATCTGATGTGGCCAGCACATTACCTTCCGTCAGTTATATGAGGCATTTACGAAAATTCTACCGGGGAATTGTTACCGGTCAACAGCTGTTTATCAGGTTATAGCTACCGTAATTGATATTTTAAGAACGCATGAGAATATAACTTCAGAAAAGATTGTATAGACTGGCGGATTTGCAGCCCAGCCGTGGTGTAGTTGGTAACACGCAGCAGTACAAATGCTGAGATCGTGGGTTCAAATCCCGCCGGCTAGCATTCTTTTCTTTCTTTCCTTGATTTAAATACAAATTTAAAAAATAGCACTTACATTCATCTTAATTCTACTGTAGCTTGTATATTTCTCTAAATAAAACAACAACACCTGACACCTATCTAACCTCACTTAAAGCACAAAACTCGCCCCGAATTTTCCAATAGTTACTGTTGCGCGATATTTTTGTTATATTTAGAAAAATTGCAAGCGAAAATAATAGCTATGTTACAATATGGCTGTAATCTATTCGTCGTTTTATAAAACGACTAGCCATATTATAAAACGCATAGGTATTTTATAATCTGGTTAATTTTACAATATGGCTACGACCAGTGGCGGATTTAGCACTTGAGAGACTCCAAGCGGCCAAGCGTAATTATAATTTGAGCCCCCCCCTCGACAGTATAGAGCAAACTTGCATATGGTTTGAAATATTGCCGCTAGGCCGCCATAAAACATATGGCATAGATGGCGTTGTTCATTTGTCAATTTAATTTAAAGAATACTATTAAATTATTAATTATTTTTATTACAAAAATAATAATAACAATAATAATAATAAAACAATTTCCTGAAATTTGAGGCCCACTAGATTTAAGAGGCACCAAGCGCGCGCTTCCTGCGCCTGTGCGGAAATCCGCCACTGGCTACGACATTTACGGATAGCGGCGCCTGGAGGCTAGATACATGACAGCCTCTTTTACAATATTATTATTCAAGTGTCAAGACAAAATGAAAAATGTTGCAATATCGGTATAAAATGTATTTTTTGTGTCATACTGTTGCCATTTTCATACAAAAAAATGTTTTCTACAGCCTGTCTCAATACGCTTGCTCACTATATAGCAAGCTTATAGGGACAGCCTGTATATCCAGTGTAGATTATAATCGTACTAATGCGCACCTTGTATATCCAGTTTGGATTATAATCTTACTAATGCAAACAAGTTTCAACACAAGTTTTTGTTTAATATTTTTAAGATATTTGATCATTTTTCTTTTAGTTTTTATAGGGTAACTATAGTCTTTTTGTTAAATACTATTGTCATTTTGTTATATATTACAGTAAAAGCATTTAAAATACAAAAAAGTGAAATAAAGAGACTGTACGCTATGAATCAAGTTAATATCCGAAATTATAAATTACTTACAGCGTCAGTATTGTCAACAACGAGCATTTTTTTAAAATGCAGGTCGTAACAATAGGAATTTTTGAAACACCAGCGTGCTATATTCATCCTTATCGCGCAATCTTTTTGTCAATGCAAATATGAGAGAGATAAACGTATGGCAACTTGTTAAATCGTTCATGATACAACTTAAACTGTTAGGTGCAAATATACAAATTTTGGATACCTTCTTCGTAGAACGTATCAACTCCAACATACTCAGCTAAACTCAAATTTCTTGTGTTGCGCATTATTTTATTGAAATTATCAGATGCCGTCAAATTATCAACAAACAATTTGGGAAACAAATAAAATATCAAAAAAATGATAATAAAAGTATTACACAAATTTATAATCCATTATCTATTATTATTTGCTAAAAAAAAAAACGGAAATGTGCTTTTACGCTTTTTACGCAGATTCGCCTGTCACGGATTCTCGTGGCCATCTGAATATACAATACAATATAAAAATCTAAACTGTTTTTCAATTTCAGCAAATGCAAAATAATGGACGATCTAGTAAAAAAATTATCTATACTTATCCTTATGTCATGGGAAATTCCTATCTTGATCGAGTTACACAGTTTACGGACTTTGTTGTAATTTTTGATAGTAAGCTTAATGTCAATTTGCATTATGATCATTTAAAGAATTCATCATTAAAAATATTAGGATTCATCATTCGCTCTTGCAAATCATTTCATAATTAACTTACTCTACAATGACTATATTATTCATTAGTAAGATCAAAAACTGTAATACTGTCTCCATATATGGAATCCCATTTATAATATATATATATATATATATATATATATATAGCTTAACCGGAATTTGTTCAAAAACGATTCGTTAAATATTGCTTTTATAAAAAGTGTAATCATCACTATCACAGTTTTGATATTATATGTTATGTTGGTATGGGTATAGTGCAAAGGTGAAATCATGTATGGTTGAGTACAATACATTATTTAATTTATAAGCGATATATCTTTCTTAAGTCGAAATAAAGTCTGCAAAATGAAGTTAAATCGATAACCGTTTTGTACGAGTGTTATTTTCAGTAAAATTGTTCCTTCTCCTCGTGTGTGCGCAACTATTGGCCAAAATAAATAGAACAAAATGGATGCGGAAATTAAATTAATTCTTAAATAGCTCGCAAAACTCGACAAATTAGCTAAAATTGAAAACTCTACTTAAAAAACTGGAATGATAATATAATCGAACTAAAAATTGCAAACTTTTGTTCACGCACAGCAAAAAGCAATTAACTCTTTGAAAAACAACTAAAAATATTTAATGTGATTGTCAGTGGAATTGAGGAAAACGGAATTAATAAATGTGATTTAAAAGAAAAAATCTCGTATTTGTTAAACAAAGTATTTCAACTAAACTGTTCAACACATAATTAAAAAGATGTCTCCAGACTTGGTGCCGAACGAAATAATAATAATAAACCTAGACCAATAATCATTACGTTTGACTCGCTAGAATAAAAATACACAAAAAGTGAACTTTCTATTAACAACCACAAAAATCTGCAGATCATATTGGAATATTAATGATATCAGTAACATATTTAATTTAGATTTGGAAAACGAAACTAGGATAATATCCGTAGATTTTATATGTTTGTACGAAACATGGAACTTAAATCCGTATATTACATTACCAAATTTCTTAAACTCATGTAGCAAAATTTTTTTTAGTGTAGGTAGGGGAAGCGTGCGTACAATTATATTAATTAAAGACGCGGAGGATTTAAAAATTAACGTAATTGAAAATTCGTAATTTTGGCTAATATTAAATATTAAAATAAATAATTTCTCTTTTATCCTCGGCGCAGTATATCTGAGACCTAACTTGAGTAATGACGATTGCACACAATTACTAGGTAATACATTCTGTATGATTTCAGACACCTACATTAACACTAATAATAAATTTTTTTTAGAAGACTACAATGGTCACATAGGTTCACTCAACCAAATTCAAGAAAGCATTTTTAATTCTGCCTGTGTCCGTGGAGAAAGATACTCTCTACATGACAAAACCAACAAATGAGACCTTAAACTGATCGAAACCATGGAAAATTCTGGAATGTTTACATTGAATGGACGCGCTACAGGTGACACTCCTGGGGCTTTTAGTTTTAGAATTAAAAACGGCAAATCAACCATAGATCTGGTATGGGCAAATATAAATTTTATTAAAAATGTTTCTTACTTTACGTTTACTCCTACAATAACACAATCACGACACAGTTAGGTTCCCTGTGTTTTAAAACAAACTGTAATCTACCCTCATTAAATACAAAGAAAGTAGCTTATGTATTCAAACCGGTATATAATGTCAGTTCTCAATTTAATAACCTCCAATTACACCACTATCAATGTCATTGAAACAACATCCGACTTTTATAGTAATGGTATTAAGAAATTAAATGAAAATCTAACGTTAGCTATTAAAGACTCTGCTTGTTTCTCAAAAATGGTAAAAGTTACTAAAAACTGTATTCCAAACAAAGTTATTAGATTAAACAAACCTTGGTATAATAGCAAATGCAGACAACTCAAAAAAATAACGAGACAAAATTTAACTATTTATTAAAAAATTCGTACGGACGCACTTTTAACGACATACCTGAACGCGAAAAAGGCAAATTTAATGGCTGTATAATATTATAAAATTAAATATAAAAAACAAATTTCTAACTCACTGTCACAAGTTAAAAACTCAAGTACATTTTGGAACACGGTTAAAAACACACAAACTACAGTGCCAATGGGAATGGAATAAAAGAATGGGTACTATATTTAAAAAAAAAATATTTTCAAATAATATCTCTCATACACTCACCTACTTTAACTGCCTACACCTTCACTTAGACTACAACATCACTTTTAGTGAATTAGAAACTATCATTTGTAAACTAAAAACAACAAAGCCCCTGGAACTGATGGAATATCTTGTGAATTCTATAAGAATCTTCCACCGCCCTGGTTACATTACATGCTTAACTGTTTTAATTTAATATTTAATAGTGAGCAAATGCCGGAATCATGGTTTCAGATACAAACTACTCTTATATTTAAAAATTTCGACAAAAATAATTTAACAAACTATAGGCCTATATTATTATTATTATTATTATTATTATTATTATTATTATTATTATTATTATTATTATTATTATTATTATTATTATTATTATTATTATTATTATTATTATTATTATTATTATTCAATGTTATAGTTAAAATTTATACTAATATATAAATATTAATTAATATAAATATATAAAAATACAACAGGTTACAATTCTGGCTGGAAGAACATGAAATACTAAATAACTTTCAAATGGGCTTCTGGAAGAACAGGGAAACAAGTGATAATATTTTCTGCCTTTTGTCAATTATTAATAATCATCTTAGACTAAAAAAAATATATGCCATATTCGTGGACTTTAGGAAGGCCTTTGACATCTTAAATCACAATATTTTGTGGGATAAACTTTACGCTTTGGCGTTTATGAATCAATGTAATTTACATCGCCACACTATTGAAATTTTAAATACACTAAACTTAAAAAATTTCCCTATACGTTAGTACACAATGTTATTTAATTAAACGTAGTCACAGATGGCAGGAAAATTGCTTTGCTACGCTTACTGTTTACACCGAGCATAAGTAAGGTTTGGTACATTTCCCTTTGAACGTACCAAAAATATGTACTAATTGCGTATCAAAGGATCGATACAGAGTATTTATGCCATTCGTCGCCATCTTCTTACGTCACTTGGTACGCGAACTAAATGTTTAGTACGCGCGGTGTAAACGCACTATATGTTTGCAACTCTGCAGTGCATAAAATTGCTCATATGCAACAGGTATTAGCAATAAAAACAATATAAATTTACCAGAAACAAACAGTTAAGTTTGTTACAGTCGGTTAAAGTTTGTTTGGTTGAGACATATTTGTGAACCGGAAGGAGTTAATGTTCCCCACCGGAAAGATATAGAAAATGTCATTTACACAATGTGGAAAGTATCTCGTGGGACCTCTGGCAAACAAGCTTGTGCACCCAATTTTGAGTAATTACAATAATCGGCTGCTGAGGAAATCACACAATTTCCGCATATACCCAAGACAAGAAATTAAACTAATTTATTTTCACTCCAGCAGATACGCGCTATAATACTTTGCAAATCTGGACATGGCTCATCAATACTAATGCAACAACTTATATCCTTCGCAAACAATAAACAGTCTAATTAACCAGAACTTTATATTTTAACCGTTCAATATACTGGTATTACTTTGACATTTTTATTATTAATGAATGTACCAAAATATCTATTTACAGGGTCATTTTTTCAATGTACTTTCAAGAATTAGAAGCAAAGCTATATACATTTTTTATTATTTACATTTTGGTATCAATAGAAGATACTTATATTTATTCGTGTCTAGAATTTCTACAATTTTTTATGAGTTCGGTACTCGATTTTTATCATGTCGTATTAATAACCCAAAAATATCATATAAATATGTTAATTTATTGGAGTTCTATAAATCGTCAACTTTTCATTGATTCGTCTGAGCACTCCACTCCAACTTAAGTTTTTTTATTGTTTTAACTACGTCCGTTAGCTAAGAACAAGTTAACCCACTCAATTTGCGTGAGTTAAGAACTTCAGTACTACACTGTTTTTTAAAAATAAAAATGAGTCCTTTATATTATTTTTTATTTAGGGAAATTTTATGTCAATTCTGATTTATGAACATAAGTAATCCAGTACTAACCTTTTAAAACAAAAAAAATATGAACGCAAAATATAAAACATTATTTAAATTTTAGCCGGGCGTAGCAAAAACAGAAATAATAATAATAATAATAATAATAATAATAATAATAATAATAATAATAATAATAATAATAATAATAATAATAATAATAATAATAATAATAATAATAATAATAATAGTAGTAGTAATAATAATAATAATAATAATAATAATAATAATAATAATAATAATAGTAGTAATAATAATAATAATAATAATAATCAATGTGAAATAAAGATGTATAATAATAATAATAATAATAATAATAATAATCTATTCGGGCTTAGTGACCCCGCATATCCGAACTAAAAGAATGGCAGAATCAAGCTCTAGTCATCTCCCAAATAGGGCACAGGGTCTGCAAAGTGTTGCTTCCCGTTGTGTGACGGTTTACCCGTAGCCTGTATGTCTCATGAGATGACAACACCTGTGCATAGCAGAGATCTGATATTTAGGGGCAACAGTCTGGCTTTACCGCATCCATCAGGCTCTTTGTACTTTCCAGCTGGTTCTAGAGGCCCGCTGACAACGGAATGTTGGTATCAGTGTTGTATTGCCATTGTGCCCAGCCACTGCCCAGCTCCTTGGTCCTGTATGTGACAGAGGCGCGACTATGAGGGTTTACAGCTGGCTTTGCCGCACCCTCTGTTTTCACCTTTTGTCTTCCTCCACCTGGTTACTTGGTACAAAACCCGTACCAGGTGTGTACATCGTTGCCTCACCCTGAGTACTCGTTTGGGGGCGTACTACACAGTCACCTTGGCCACCTGGATGACTGCCTTGACCATCTGGGCACATCTTCCGCGCCTAGCCTCTCCAGCAACTGCTGGAGTGCCAGATCAGTGGTACCCAGGATTCCTGAGGTAAGTAGTGAGAAAAAAAAGCGGAAATAATAATAATTTATATTGAACACAAGCATAAGTTATTACAAGATTTGTATTACATGTGGGATAATGCATTATTAACATCGTTATGTGATTACACAACTCGGCTAAGGCCTCGTTGTGCAAGCTACGCACGCGTATGTTAATTTTGCTTTTATCCCACTTACAATATAAATAGCTATTACAAGAGACAGTGTTCTACATTATCTATCCAAAAAAAGTTCAATATAAAAAACTACAGTGGGGTCGGTATATCTACCTACAAGTTGAGAATTATCATCCATGAAATCAGTATATCTATTTTCTACATGAAATATACTGCTAGAATTGTGAGGAAATTTTAAAAGAAATTAATGCATTTTAACATGATACATATTTATTATTAAATTTATTCGCTCATGAATTATATTAGAAGCATGTGATTGTGTAAAATAATCTGCAAATTGTGAACTACAAAACAAATCTTATTATTTTAAATTGGATACATGATACGTACCATTATTACGTATTTTTATTTCTCTTGTACATAACAGTAATATTATTTAGAAGTTCTCTCTTTTGCATTATAATTTAGTTACGAGTAGAATAAAAACTAGGTATTATTTTTTCTCCATAAAATAGGTGTAAATAATTGCGATATTACACAGAAGTACTACTAGAAAACGACAAAATCTTTGAGAAAGTGAAATAATTTCTTAAAAGATAAACCTTTTACAGAAACAGATTTAATATAAATATGTAATTTAATTTAGCAATTTTCGAGTAGAAAATTTTTGGTTTGCGTTTTATTAGACGGCACAGGCTTTTAGGATATTATATATTATAAAAAAACATGTGTACCAAGGGTCGTAAGGGTGCAGTTTTTGGATGAAGAATGCACTGTAGGCACGACACGTGGTGCATTATGATATTTATGGTTATATCTTATACAATATTGAGTATATTTTATTTTTTATACATATCTGTTATATCAATAATTAATAAAGGTATAGCGGTGCTTAAGATATCATTGACAAGAAAACAGCATATTTATTTCAACAAGAAAATCACAAATATGTTACGGGTCAGGTAAATTTATATTTTTATGTAATAAATTTATAAATCAATAAATAAATATATAATCATGGCTCATAACCCATTGCTGGGTGGGCTAATCTGCTTTACCGATATCTGTGTATAAATAAATAAGTATATGTATCATCACAGCATATTACCCATTGCTGGGTGTGCCAATCTGCTTTATACACAGATTTCGGTAATGCATATGAAATACTCGTATTTGTACCGTACGGGCGTTTATCAGGCATTACATTACGGGCACTCATTAATTGAGAGCGCACCATAGGGGTCACTTTTGTGCTTATTAAAATTCAAAATTTTTATTGTCGGTTGATATCGAACCCTGTTCCTTAGATTCGCGACCAGACACTCAAATTTATAAATATATCATTAAAACACGAAACAGAAGAGGCGGCAAATACAGCATCCTATATTTTATTCGAAATCCCAAGGAAGATATTCTATAGATTATTTTTGACGTTTCTTAAAACGAATAAAATGCTTCATTGTATGATACGTGTCTGCCTTTCAACCAACACTGTCATTATACTGAGAATAAAGCTCTTGCCCGGCAATAAATCATGTAGCTTTTATTTTTGTTGACATTATGTCAAACAGCTATCAATACATAAGTAAAATAAGCAAGTGTCGTTTCTGATGAGGGAATAAACCAAAAAATGATGGAAACCACTTTTAGAAATACCATAAATAGTAAATATAATTACTGATTATTTATATTTATTTTGCCTTGTCAAAGTTGTGTTTTAACAGTGTCAACACAGACTTGCCAAGTGGGCCATGTAATTATATGAAGCTTGCAAATTACTACAGTAGATGGCATTACTAGCATAAAAGTATGATTCCGTTGTTTGATACAAATTTGTGAATCAAAAATAATCTAATTAAATATAATTCGAGAGTTTGTGTCTTTCTTAAACTTGTCGCCATTTGGCAGTAGCCACTCAAGCTCTGCGGGCTTTCGAGACTATTGCTTGGCAACAAGTTTTCGAAAGATCTGTCAAATTTTCAATTTATTCTCACTCTCTTGTTATATTATTACTGACAATTTACTTTAAAGGCCTAATAAAAAATATTTCATCCCGCTGCTTATAGTACCTAATGAAAACTGCCACTGTCAACAACACTGAAACATGCAATATTTTCGTAGTACCTACATATAATGAAAAATATTTTGAGAAGCGAAAATATAGCTTCGTTTTCTATTTTCGCTCGTAAACGTAAATAACAACTTATTTCTGAAAATATTCTCAAAAATAACTGTCAATATGATGGATGAGTAAGTATAATAATTAATCTTCTTATTTACATGCTACTTTAGAAGCAGTTTGGCAAATAGATGAATAAATAATGACTGAAAAGTTTGCAACAACGTGAAAATAAAAGTTTAATTCGGGCTAATAGGTACGTACCACAGTTAAGAACTAACACAAACAAGTTCGTACGAGTGAAAACAGGATTGTAGGTGTAAAATCAAAACCAATGTTGTATTCCATTCATTAGGCTGGTTTATTGGCGTGTATTTGCTAGGTTTTAATTAAAATTTATCTTAATACAGTTCCCCCTTAATAGGGCAACTCTTTTCTTTAATTTAAATACAATTGAAAAATAAGAATATTTCACATTCACAGAGTTTCTAAATATATCATGATTCTGCACATTATTTTTTACCAATGCTTAAGTGCCTTAATTATGAACGAAGTTTCTTTGACTACGTGAGTGTTAAGTTACGAGATGAAAGTAATCTATTCTTAAACTTCTTTTTACAAGAACAGAAGCTGTATCTTTTCGTATAATTAAGTGTATCCTGATTACTCTTAATTATGTTTTGCGCAATTCGTTTTACAGCACGTACGAAACGAGAAACGAAAATGTGTTAGTGAATTCTGAGTAGGGTCAATACTAACTTACTTTTAAATTTGTGATATTTACATAGCTACATATCTACGTAGTTTTATTTTTAAATGGTATATTATTACAGTTATGTACCATCAATAAAAACTATTTTAAAAATAAACAACCGAAAATTCTCTGGAGAGTAGACACTATGAATTATTAATATCAAAAGCAATAACCTTGACTGCTATTCTATTTTACTATGCAGCTTGATAGAAAAGTTAATATAAACTCATTTAGATATAAAGTACACATACGCATTAAGTATCTGTGCATTTATATTAAATCTAATCAAAATAAAATTCGATTCTGTCATTAAATACGGCTAATAGTATTTAACAAAGTTCTTATAATAACACCTAAATATTGATTTAATTATTATTATTGTTTTACATCTATTTGTGTACATAGAATAGAATAGAATAGAATTTTGATCTGAGTTACCAAATTTAAAAAATGTGTTATTTAAATAGCCTCAAATTTATAAATATCGCGAAAACATGTTTTGAAAAAATATGCTGATCTGGAACCTAATGTGACGTCAAAGTTCATACAGCTTAATGTGACAAACTAGCGCCTACATTTATTTTCCTTCGCTTGTCCTGCGATATAATTACTATGTAGTATCGCATTATGTCACACGTCACACCCATCGGTACATTTGAAACCTGTGGTGGTAATCAAAAAACACCCGACGTAACACCTCATTGGAGTTGGTTTATTCATTCCATTATTTGTACCCATCGGATACGGACGCTATATACGAGGTTGTGCGTGCTTTTAAATAAAATGAAGTGATATCGGGAAAAATAAGGCACTCATCACCTTCAGATTACCACTACGCTGCGTTAGAGGAAGGAGGAATTAAATAGGCTGAAATGAAAACTGATTTTCGTGAATTATGTTTTGAAGTTCTAGTAAGTACTAGATACTTTATTATTTTTTTTATTATTTTTTCAGCCATGTAACATTTGGATCTGGTGGTCACGTGACTTACCCCGTTAGATCCGATGAAGATGTGTTCATTATGGCATGCAATTATATTAATCTAAACGAAGTAGTCAAGTGACTTATTGCTGCGATACTGATAAACATGTATTTATCTAATTTTTGGTAATAAAAGTAAGTAATTTTAAAATACCCTTCCACAGTCCAGATTTAGTGTTGGCTAATGACAGCATCTTATTCCTATTAGTAACAATGTTACATACGTTCAGTGTTACTATTGTTATGTAAACAACAAACTTTCTTTGAATCAGCTAGTTAGTCATGTGACTTATGCCCGGTTGCAGAAACGTTAATCAACGCATTGTTCGATTAGCGGTTCATCAAAACGAACAAATTTGAATCCGATTTCTTGTTCTTATGACATTTAAATCATTGATGTCAAAAAATCGCGTTGCATTTGTTCATTTTGATGAACCGCTAACCGAACAATGCGTAGATTAACGTTTCTACAACCAGGCATTACTCATGCTCATTTGGTAACGAGAACTTATCCAGGTACATGGTTCCAGAGACTAGCTTTTTCCCTTGTAGCTAAAGTCTTAAGCTAAGATGTACTTCTTGTCTTGTTTACGTTAAATAGGTATATCATACATACTAATAATGGGAAAAAACAAACCTCGAGTATCAATGTGTCAACAACAGTAAACTTCTTATATCATTGGAGTAAAAATTAAGTTCAATCCAACGCAGGAACTAATGTTTCTGGGATTGGAAAGAGGAAAATTTTTATAGCTTCGCATAACTACCTGCAAATCTTATCAGAAAAATGAGCATTCTGAACTACCTCAAAAAGAATCATATTGGTGATGCAGTCAATTATCACTTACTATATGTGACATTGTGACATAAAAAAAAGGTTTGAATTTGAAATTTTCTAGTGTCTAAACCTATCACAATCTAGATTTTTTAGTAGCCTTTTATCACATTTCAACTATTGTTTTTAAGCCATAAACTTAATAATTGTTGCATTTTGCAACAAATGAACATAGACATGTTCATTGGAAAGCAAAAAATCTCCTTTCAATGGTGAAACTTTCTAGTATAGCGTCCATATAAAAAATTACACTATCACATTTTATCTCGAAAACTAACAGTAATAAAAAAATGAGCATCGTCAGTCGAAAAAAAGCTAAAAAGGGTCATAAAGATGTGCAAACCAAAATCCATTACATATTTTTTCATATTAGAAATATTTGCAAAAATAAAAAACTGCAACATTTATATTTTCGTCTATGCATTTTTTCGCAAATAAAGAAACACCATTAAAATGGTCTTCTAATGGGGCAACTTTTGTATAATTTAACAGACTTCGTATCTATAATAGTTTTCGAGATCCCCATGTTGGATTATTTATCCTGGAAACCATGTACAGTTATAAAATTTGTGCAAATACAAATTAACTTATTTTGCAGAATAGTTAATACAAAATGTAAAAATTACACTCTCCAGACTGCTTCACAGTAGGTGCCTTTAAACGTAATTTCGCGTATAACTTTTACGTTTTTTCCGCCTTTTTCAATAATTGCAAAGTATTAGAAATAATAATACTTGAAAAATCGATCGGTAATTTAATAGTTGATGTTCATTATTCCAAAGATTACTCACAAAAAATCCCAATATTGTGAAATCGAAATATTTCTCCTTTCAGGGACACATGCGTTGTCCAAGGTTTTTGCCTGATAACAGGAATATACAAAGAGTGTTTATAAATAATAACATTCTTCAAGCTGTTTTGCTTTTGATACTATCGTTGTTGTCCGAAGGAACATTAAAACAATATGGGTGCTGTTATAAAAAATTCAGGAAATTTTGTCACTCAATAAATTTAGAACTGTTATTCATATTGTCTAGAAATTATATAGATTTCATAACCAACTAATCAACTTAGGGAGTTCCTACTGTACACTAAATTCTTATCGAGCAGCTTTTAACCTAATCCTATCGGTAAAAAGTGAATATGAATTTATAATTAAAAGACTAATAAAAAAATTGCATTACAAGACAAGAAAATTCAAAATATGAAGTTAAATAGAATCTGGATCCAATTCTAAAATATATCGGAAACATATTTACATATTACAATCCCTAAGTTTAAAGGACCACACTCTTAAACTAGTTAGCTTAATGGCTCTGGCTAGTGCACATAGGGTCCAAACTTTTTTGTCAATAAATCAAAATCTTACTACAAGAACGCAAGATAAAATAGAAATACGAATTAGCAAACGAATAAAGACTTCAGGTCATAACAGACAACAACCCTTTCTTGCTTTTCCATTTTTCCGCGAAAAGCCAGAATTGTGTATTACGCCAACAATTAATCTCGTATCACATCTGAATATCGTTCAAATGGCCCAAGATACTAAATTCTAACATATCAAAAACCATGTTCTCAAACTATTAATAGACGGATAAAGCTAGTATTAAAAAAGAGCTGTATAACTACTATTTTTTTCCAGGCCACACGCTGCCACCACTGCAGTAAATAGAACAGATGTTAATATAGTGGTAATTAAAAACACGGCAGGTTGGACAGTTGAATATAATTCTAAATATAGTTTTTATAATGAACCTGTCATTAGCGAAAAGTCTACTTTTGCAAATAAGTATAGAGAATGAGTTATGTTTATGGGATTCATAATGGGCCATTGTAAAGTATAGACTGTTGTAAATCGGGTTAGTGCTTTCATGTATATCATAATGTACAAAAACTGTTTTAAATACAAGACGATTCAACTCGATTTCGCATCTACTACTTTAAACATCTACATAGTAATTATATCAGAGGACAAGTGAAGGAAAATTTTAAGATTAACCGACTTACCTGTAAGGGAGGTTGATCGTAATTTTCCGAGCTTGTCCTCCGATATAATTACAAAAACCCACCTCACTGAAGAACCCAAGTACGAAATGCTTATCACAAATAACGAAATGAATAAACCAGCTCCGATGAGGTGTTACGTCGGGTATTTTTTTGATTACGTAGCTTTCAAATGTACCGATGGCTGTGACGTAACGCGATGCTACATAGTAATTATATCGGAGGACAAGCTCGGAAAATTACGATCAACCTTCCTTACAGGTGAGTCGGTTAATCTTACAATTTATATAAATAACGTAGGTAAGAGACACACTGTTTTGCAATGGCTATGAATGACTTGCTGTACGTAATTTAATGTCACAGGAGTGGGGAGTTGTTTTGCATGACTATTGTTGGTTCCAATCTTTTTATTTATTTACCAAAATAAAAATTATTATTATTATTACTACTATCAAAATTTTTGCATAAACTATGACTTAAAATTATTCAAAAATATAATGCTTCGTCGTATTTCACGTGTATACAACCTTCTGAGTCAACTTCCTATGAAGTCTTCGTCAGAAGGTGGCCAGCACAGCAGGTAATCACAGACGCGTTTCGCACTTCTTGGTGCTCATCAGTGTGATGTAACCTGGGGGCCTCTGTCTCATCCACAGAGGTGGAATCACGGAGCAGAGGCCACCCAACCTAGCTGTGCTAGCAACGGTCTTATGACCGTTCGCTACAGGTATCTGGCCTGTAGAAGGTAGTGTTAATACCCACAGAGCCATCTACCTGCAAAAGGCTTGACTGAGCCAAAATTGCAAATTGCAAACTAGTTGCGAATTTTGCCGTGAAAACGTACATTATTCAAAAATATAATGCTTCGTCGTATTTCACGTGTATACAACCTTCTGAGTCAACTTCCTATGAAGTCTTCGTCAGAAGGTGGCCAGACTTAAAATATTTTTAAAAATATGACTATTATTTCTCAAGGCAAGTTCTCCTTCGAAATACACTGTTTGATTGTTTTTTTGTTCCAACAGTTACAAAAGGACACAAAAAATCCGAGTTGTTTCGCTTAAATCGGTCCAACAAAACCGTGGAAATATTCATTCGAATTTTGTTATAAAGTAAGCAAACGCCGCATCCGCGCACAGTCAGTTTTCCCATGCTTAATTATTCATCTTTATTTGAACTTCCACAGCCTCTGTCATCTCTCTAACCTTGAGTGGACGGTCATCAAGTGTCATTACGTGGTGCAATAAAAACTTAACAATAATCAGAGAGATAGAAATTATCATTTTTCCACATTATAGGAATTGAAGAATTGTAGAAAACATGGTTTATTACTGTTTTCTATTGTTTAAGTAATATTTAAAGCGAATTGAAAACAGCTATTGAACAAATTACCGGTTAATTTGAGGATTTTATATTATGCCGATTGGATAATTTATTTAAATTCTGTTGTCTTTCTAAATCGATCCAAAATGTAGCATTAATTAAATTCCTGAAGTAATTCAGAACTTTTATTTACAGAATGGAAGTAATTAAATGATATCTTTTTCTTTAAAGCTTAAAATGTTTGGCAAATTTATATAAAGGTTTTCTAAATGGGATATTTCGATTTGATTTTATCTTGTTTGCGTCACGTTTGTTTAAATGCGGTTTTAGATTGAATCAAGATCTGTAGAAATGGAATAACTAGCGTTGCTTTTATACTTTACAGATTTCCAACTTTGAGTGTTTTCTAACAAAAATCTGTATTATCTGTAAAAAAAAGTTTGCATACTCTCCATGTAATTCGAATAATTTCCATGTATGCTTTTGTGTTTTTAGGAATTATTGATTTTGAATAATTGCATAACATTACTTTTTACGAATGAAAATGTATAAGGATAATGAATATTTATGTGTGCTTACTCTTCTAGATTATCAGTGTGCATGTAATTATGCAATAACCAAGAGGATAAATTAAATTATCTGCATTCAATATCAAAAGCTCTATTTAACTTTTTTTATAACATTTCTTTTTTAAGGAGAATGTTTATTCAACTTGGCGAGGGAGACTGGACGATGGTTATTTGAGAGATGGACAACTGGGCGCTAAAAAAACAGATGTGTAGAATTGCGCGTTAGATTTGTTTAGAAAAATAAGAGCGTCATTTTAAACTAGTTTTCCTGTTGTAAAAAAAGTCCATCAAAATGTATGCCTACAAAACGTGCAAAATTATTAAGCTTCATCGCCTAGATGACTGCGCCCACGTGGACTATCGCCCAATTGACTACCGCTTTGTGAGAGTAGCCGGTGTAGCCCAGTTGCCCGTCGCCTAGTTGTCGCATACCGTATATGGGGTAAATACGGACTTCAATTTTCAATTTTAATGGGTGACCGGCCATGAAAGGCGATACATGTTAAAACAAAAACGGGTGCAAGCACGTAAATTTCTGATAACGGTTGAGCATTGTACAATGTTTTATGATATACTGAATGGTAAATAACTTAAAAAAATGATTGAAACACGCCACAATACATTAAATTATTTAATCGAAATAGTCTTTGGAAACATATGGCGAACTAATGAATAAATAGAACTGTATATATTAGTTAGGTTACGTTATTGATGATATTTTTTGTGAAAGTAAGTAAATAGTTACGCAGTTTTTTTTATTGCGGTATGTCGGGTTCACTCATCAACCGAAAGTAGTGTATAGCGCGCAGTTTTCTATGGTACGGCTGCTTACAAAAGTTGTAGGGCTAGAGGGTTACAAAAAGATGCATAACTGTTCACACCTATTGTGCTGCTTTTATTTCAGCTGGTTCTCTGCAGCCTGCGGCACATGCTGCAACTTTTGGTTGTAGTCATATAACACATTTTTGATTCCTGCATTGATTTCCGTATCTACTTGATGATGAATACTGATATCGTGGTTGAAGTTGCAGCTTCTCTAACAATTAGTTTGCTGATAATAAGAATTTGGATTAAATAATATAAATAAATAAATAAATAAATAAATAAATATATCATCACGGCATATTACCCATTGCTGGGAGAGCCAATCTGCTTTGTACGCAGGGGTACGTTCTAAAACATAGTGAAAAGGTAGAGTAAAGGTAAAGTGAATGTAGTATCACGTGATTTCTCTTCTCTTGCTCATTTAGAACGATGCAGAGTGTGAAAAGAGTGTACCCCTTTTATCAGTTCAAAATAGATTTGAAAAAAACAATTATTAGCAGTATTTTTTATATATTAAGCAACAAATTATATTTCAATTATTTTTATGTGTACTGGCGAAATATTTGACATGGGAAATAATTATTATAGTCTACTTTCTTTAGAATAGTGAAGGTTTAAAATTCAATTCAATAGCAGAAAATATAAAATGGCCTACACAACATGAAATAGATCGTATTAAATAAATTTAAAAATATGAATTAAATAGGAACTTAATAAGAAATAAAATTCAAATGTCAAACACCTGAAAACATGTGGATTTCAATAAACATTGCTATTGCGCATGACGGGTACAAATTACCGCACTGACTAAGTGAGGAAAGAAAAGGACACTCGGAGTGTACACTACATCGTTCACAAATACGATGTAATGTTACCCGTCTAACTTCAGTCTGTGTTTTAGAACGCCTAGAGATGGACTAGAGTGCACTTTTACCCCATTACTCCGCGTTTTAGAACGTACCCTAGATATCTATAATAATGACATATTTGTACCGTGCGATTACCAGGCGTCACCTCACGGGCACTCATAATAAGAATCCTTTATTTATGTGGCATTAATTTGGATTAGACTACATAAAAATTTAAGAAACTTGCTGCAAGAGTTATGTCTAGGAGATGAAAATATAAAAAGTACATGGGGTCCCATGGCCGTGAGTCTGAGTATGGTAGCAAATTTGGGTACCCGGGTTCGATTCTTACCGACGCCGAAATTATTTCGAATTTTAAATGGCATAAAAGTGACCCCTGTGTTGCACTCTCCATATGAATATGTCATTATCTTTACCAATATCTGTGTACATGATAAATTTATTTAATTAACACCCTGTATAATTACACATAAACATTCGAGCCCAAACTAGTATTAGTTGGGCCGGTTAAGATTTTCAGCAAACAAATTATAAAACTTACGCAAAGGGTGAGAAATATCTACAAATGTCTTTCGACTAGTTTAAATATAGAATCAAAAACTGAATTTGTTATTCAAGTATTTCGCCATTTAATATTGGGTTACATCGCCTTTATTAGTAATACCAGCTTTAATTCTATTAGAAATTGGATCTCTAAGTTCTGCACATTTTCCTGTGAGTATTGTTCCATATGTTTTGCAAGGTAGGTTTTATTGTATGCACTGGATTTTTACGCAGTTGCCTTTCATTGTGCCAAAAGTACAGGGTTTCGATAGAAGCTAAATCTGGACTAGAAGATGACTCTTAAAATACCGGTCGAACTATTATCACCAGTCATTCGGCCCACCGTTTTTCAAGTTTTAAGTCTAAATTTGAAGTAGCCGAAAGAATTTTGTAGAATTCTCTAACCATTTTATAGGTTAATAATTTGTTGAAAATGTAAACCGGCCCAACTAATTAGAGGTGGGTAGTATTAGTATGATTCGCATAAATTGTACGAATCTTTTAAAAGAATCGTATTGTACGAATCAGTATCACCGAAATGATTCGTATCAAAGTATCATGCGATGCGCGTGCGCGTCCGCCGTCCTTCAGTAGAGAACTGAGAACTGTGGATCATGTACGTGTACGTCGTGCGACTCGCTGGCTGAGTGACTGACTGACACTAAACAGAAACACTGAATCTCACCCGGTAACTCCGAACGTATACCTCATACCTCTAAACAATCTTGTAGATATAGTTGCAAATTTTCCTAAAGTGACGGTAGGATGTTTCGTCCGCATATGCCTAATCAAGTTAGCCGTGGACCCTCCCTTTATTGAAAATACACTGGAGCAAAAATTACATTTTGCTTTGATGTCGGAAATTTTATTAAAATAGAACCAGATGTAACTTCCTGTTCTAGTACTCATTGTGATATGAAATTTTATACATATGTATATTGTAAATATTTATGATAAGTAGGTAGGTAAGTATCTAAAATATATTTGAATTCAATAAATACCATCTATAAAAAAAATAAATAAAAACTTACCGATTATATTTGTTAATTTTAAAAAAAGAACGAAGAAAGGAGAATTCAAAAATTAAAACGCGCGTAGAATCAAAATAAAATATGCCTATGTCACACTAATTTACCAATAATACGTATAAGCATAAGCGAGTAAAAGATACGCAACGCGCAACGCATACGAGTATGAGGGAGATACACAAAGCAAGATGCAAGATTCCCACTCCCAAGACCGAGCAAGCTGCAGCGCTCAGCGCAATCGCAATGAACGTATACATTAATACACTAAACATATGGTACGAAATGTACGAATCTTTTGATACGAATCTTTTCGGTACGGAGTCGAATAAATACGAATCTATTAAAAGATTCGAATATCCCACCTCTACAACTAATACGCAGCATTCTAAATGCTACTTGCAGCAGTATTGCGGCCGCTACTTTGTAGGTTGCAATAGGGTTCACAAATCGTGTAACTTAAGTAGCGCAGTTTTTTAAATTTCCACGTAGTAAAATTATGAGTTTTCTTGAGAGGTGAGGATACATTGAAATACAAATACAAGACATTGCTAATCTCAAGATTCTCAAGGTAACTATTAAAAACGAAATTAACAAACTTATTAACAAACTTAATAACAAGCCAAATGATATATTGATGTGCCGTAAAATAAATGACGTGACTCGCAGATGTGACGAGTGCCTGCGACAAAACGACAAAAGACGATAAAAGTAATAAACTACATACATATGTAAATCTATAGTGGGTAGTTTTGAATAATAAAATCTATATCACAAAATTATTTCATCTCTGAAAATACTTGGGCAATACAATAGAATTCCATAACTTTATGTCTGGTTTGGTTTGTATCTGGTTGCTTGCTTGTTGGTGTAATGTTTGACGTCACAATATTTGCTGCTCTTTTACTGTTTCAAATTCATTAGAAAAAAATGCATAATCTTAGAAATTTATTGAAATGTTTACATTGTTAAACCTAAACAACCCCATTCTAAACATTTGTCACATTTTTAATTGAGCAAGTACTATATTTAAATGTATGTTATGCATAAAAATTACAGAGCGTCATTTGCTTCTATATACATAACATTTTTACTAACTACGCACACTTTGTGTTGTCGTAATTACGATGTACAATTAAATTATTTATAGTGGGCGCGAATTATATGTAGGATTGTTACGTTCTAATTTTGTCCTTCGTCCTAATTTCCTCATTTTATCCATTCCTGTCCGCGTATCTGCATTCTAACCTAAAATAGTATACTTTGTTGTAATAAATTTATCATTAATTATTTCACAGTTATATTAAATTCACTTACTCAGTTTTTCTTCTTAAACCCTGTAGCTCTTTGGTTTCAAAATTAAATAGTTCCATTTTCAGTTTATTATATTCAGTTTTATTTTATACATTTGTTTACAGTTTGACATTTGTTAATTATTAGTAACATTGGATTGACCGCCCGTGTCGTTTTTCGTTATGCCGCCAGGTGGCGACACTAGGTTAGATTTTAAAGTTGAATTGCAAATAAGTAAATTATATTTAATTATTTAGGGCAATTACTTACCATGATTCAACCATCCTATTATCCTTAGATTAACCCTATCCTATATTAAAAATTATGAATGTAATATTTCGTGTTTTATTTAAATAGTTTTGGGGTGTACTTTAAGTGCAAGGTTGAATATCTTCTCTCTCTTTTTTTCGTCTTTGAATATTCGGATTTTTACAAGTCTTAAGTGAAAAATCGGGCACTTGGTGTAAGTCGTTACAAGTGAACGGGCATCTTTTGGCGAGAGTTTTCTGAGTAGCGAGTCTTACGGCGCTTTTAAGTAATTTCGGTCGAGTGTTAAATATTCTAGTTGATTATTACCCGTGTTTGGGGGATTAGTTCGCCGAATTACATATTCCGTTGTACGGTTTTGGGTGACTTCGGTTAATTTTGGATAACCTGCGTCGGAGTTCCCATGTGGGGATCAGTTTAAGTGCCCGTGGTTCGTGTCTCAACCTCTATAGACTTTCCACCATCCCGCCAAGGGCTGAAGGCATCGTCGAGTGATTATTTTCATCTACGTGCGTCTCGAAGGGTTCGAGACGGAGCTCGCCTTCACCCCGTTTCTCTTCGCCCAGACCACCAGGATCGCAACAGAGTGAGAGTTGAGGAAGGTTCCAGTCCATCTACCCTTGCGGTCCATTCTTCGTTACGGCAGAGTGCAGCTAAGTGTAACATTTCATAACTTTGGTTTGCTGAAATTTGTGCGCATCGTTTAGAACTTGAGTAAACTTGAGTCATTTTGGTTTTAAAATTTATTTACGTGGATTTTTTTTTTTTAGAACTCTCATTTACAATTTTTTTTTGGTTAATGTTAAGTAACTATTTGATTGTAGTATTTAGAGTAACAATTGTCAAAATTGAGCGCAATTTTATGGAGTTGGCAGTCAAATGTTAGTGGTATATTCTGAGCAATTGAGTTCAAGTATTTATATTTTGTTTATGGTATTTTGTACTTTTGTAAGGGGACATTTTGTCTTGAACTTGCTACTTTTGATTGTGCATTCCTTTTATTGGTACATTGTTGGTACTCACCGATCGCGTTGCACTGTTTTTCCGCGTACCCCTAATTCCGGACACCCGGTTCGCCTCTCGGTTGATCAACCTGTAGTCCGCGAAGTCGATACGCTAGGTGTGCGTTGGGTGTCCGTGCCCAGGAGGGCGCGCTACGGACAGTTCAAGGTGGAGGTTTTGTTAATTTGTCATCGCGCAAGTAGGTATCAAGCTCGGACACCGTGTGCTCCAATTTTATTACCGAGAACTCAATTTTTACGACTAACTTCGCCGAGACATTGTGCCTTTCACATTTATATTTATTATTATTTTTTTTTTACATGTGTGTACAATTCTTGCAATAGTGAACCAAATAGTTAAGTTCAACCGGATCTTTTATTTAACCAACCTTACCTCCGCACTCTCACTCCAGTCTTCAGCATTTTCAGCCATCTTTGTCCCAAGTCGCAGTCCCTGGGTCACTTACGTTTCAAGGTCACGTGTCCTGACGGCCATCACCATTTGGTTGGGTGAGCGCACTGCTCAGAATGGTGTGGCGCCCTCATTTAAAATTACGAACCCCCCGTCTCGACTGAGAAGCCGGACTCCTCACCCCTTTGCGGAAGGACGACGTCGCGTGCACGTCACAATTTTGGCGCCCAACGTGGGGCCGTGAACGTGAAGGGCCTAGGGCTATAAGCGCGAAAGGACCTTGGTAGTTTTTTTTATTGTTATCGTCATTGTTGAGAGAATTTAGCGTCGCGATTCAAGAGCCATTTCGTTTGGTTAGGATCGTATCGTTGGGTTTTGGGGTCATTTAGTTTTGGGACTCGTTGTGTCAAGACGCGATTTTCTTTTTATTTGATTTGGATCAAATTTTGGCGTCTAACGTCGTAGGGCCTATTGCGGAAAAGGGCCTTGTTATTTTTCATTGTTGTCACCATTGTTGGACGAGGCTTGGGAAGTCTTTGATTGCGGATTTCTATTTAGGAAAAATAATTACTTTTATAACTATGGATTAATATAATTTCGTTGTCATATTTAGGCGTATATATGTATATTTTGGTTGTCATATATTAACATAAATTGGAGAGTTTTAATCGGTTTAAAACTATTGTCTTTATTTTTTTTTGCCGGGCAAATTTCCGCCACTTTTCGTTAATATGGAAACCTTAAGGTTGAGTAGGGATGAGTTGGAGTATGAATTGCTCGTGCGTGGGATTAGTGAGACAAGGACATTAACGGTACATGTTATGAGACAGGAGTTGGCAAAAAGATTGCGTAGGGAAGAAGTAGGGCAACTCGTGAACACTCCTGTTAATGCTTTAGACCCATCTTCGGAAGTAGATATTTGTTCGACAAAAATTGTACATATTCAGGAGCTTGTTGACAATTTTTCTGGAACGGGTTCAAGTTATGACTTTCAAAAAATCTGCACAAAAATTCAACATGTCATTTCCCGATTAGCGAGAATCGAGAGTAACGACGACGACATTAAAACGTCGGTACAGACACTGAATGATAGCATTCGAGCTGAAGAAGATCGACTGATTCAGAAGACGGAAGATCAAGAGGAACATCAGACACAAGCAGGAACGAAAGTAGAGCCTACAGTTAAAATAAATGCCACAGTGCCTGCTGCTAAAAGGAAACAGATTCCGGTAATGCACTGGGATGTTAAATTTGATGGTAATATTCACGAGTTTAGTGTACATGCATTTTTGGAAAGGGTGAATGATTACCGTATTTCCCGTAACGTTTCTGAGGAGGAACTGTGTGATTCTGCGATAGAGCTGCTACGTGGACAAGCGCTAACGTGGTATCGGTCAGCGCGTTCAAAAATAAAATCATGGGATGATTTCGTCAGGCTGTTAAAGGAAGAATATGAACCATTTGACTACGAAGTGGCGTTGTGGGATGAAATTAGGTCACGGACACAAGGATCGGATGAATCGGTGGGGGCTTACATGGCAAGTATGGTAAATTTATTTCAGAGAATGCCGAAGCCACCTACGGAGGAGGCAAAGTTACAAGTGTTGCGCAGGAATGTGCTACCTTATTATATCCAGGGAATCGGGTTAACAGAGATTAGCTCTGTTGAACAGCTGCAGACTGTCTGTAAACAGCTTGAAAAGAATCGACTCATGGCTGAAAAATTTCAACCTCCTCCGACGAGTAAGAAAAATTTACTCGAATCGGATTTAGCTTACCATGGTCGTTCTAAAACGACAGCAGTTAATGCTGCGGATGTTCCCACCCCTTCTACTTCAGGCGGAAAATTTTCTTGCTGGAACTGCCACGAGGAGGGTCACATAGCACGGAATTGCGATAAAGACGAACGGAAGAAACACTGCTATCGCTGCGGGAAGGCGGACGTGACAACCAAGACGTGCCCCAAGTGTTCGGGAAACGCAAGGGGAGGGCACTAGATGGTCGTGTCGTGTCTTCCTCCTCATTTTCTTCGGCCAAACACTTGGAGAATGAGAGGAACTTGGCGATAGTCAATTTTATCATCTCACATGTAGGGCAAGATCAGCGTCCTTATTTAGAGATCTCAATCTTTGGGTTTAGGATTTTAGGGCTCTTGGATTCGGGAGCAACCAGGTCAATTATTGGTAGGGAAGGTTGGGAGATTCTAAAAGGAATGGATCTCAGTTTGGACAAGTCGGATGCACCAAGTTGTACGGTTGCAGACGGTAAGGAGTGTATGAGTCAGGGTTCAGTTACTGTTCCAGTTCGTCTCATGGACCAAATTAAATTAATTAAATTTTTAGTCGTTCCGGAAGTCACAAGTAGCATCATCTTAGGAATAGATTTTTGGTGCACGATGGGGATTGTGCCTGATTTAAAACGGGATGTTTGGAATTTTACGGGATTGGCGACATTAAATGTACAGAACACAATGACATCGGATTTAACAGATGAACAGCGACTACGACTACAGATGATGTTAAATGAAAATTGGGAACGGATGCCAAACAAAATCGGATGTACATCAAGGGTACAACATAAAATAGTTACTGAATCGGAGCCGGTCAAGCAGCGATATTACCCTGTTTCGCCAGCGATTCAAGTACATATCGATGCTGAACTGAAGAAGATGCTAGCGGACAATATTATAGAGCCTTCCTCAAGTGCTTGGAGCTCGCCTATACTCATGGTGCCGAAGAAGGATGGCGGCTACCGCTTCTGTGTAGACTTCAGGAGACTCAATAAGGTCACCAAAAAGGATGCGTATCCACTCCCTTACGTATCTGGAATCTTAGATCGGTTACGAGGTGCTAAGTATCTAAGTTCATTAGACATAAAATCAGCGTACTGGCAAATTCCGATGAGTGCGTGTAGTCGAGAGTTCACTGCGTTCACAATTCCGGGACGTGGACTATTCCAGTTCAAACGGATGCCATTCGGGCTCACAAATGCCCCGGCAACCTGGCAGCGTTTGATCGATGAGGTGTTGCAGGCTGACCTTGAGCCTTTCGTTTTTGTTTATCTCGACGATGTGATCGTTATCTCAGAAAGTTTCGAACAACATCTAGAAATATTGCAAAAAATTTTCGATCGACTTTTCAAAGCGGGATTGACCTTGAACAGAGATAAATGTCAGTTTTTCAGGTCGGAACTACGATACTTGGGGTATGTTGTGGATAAGCGTGGGTTAAGGGTTGATCCGGACAAGGTGAATGCCATCTTGGGGATACCGACGCCAAGTAGTGCGGCTGACGTGCGCAGTTTCTTGGGTATGGCGTCCTGGTATCGTAGGTTTGTTAAGGACTTTGCCACGATCAGTAATCCACTCACAAATCTGTTGAAGAAGAATCGGAAGTGGCACTGGACGGAAGAGTGTCAGGAATCATTTCAGAGGCTGAAGGAGTGTCTGATCTCTGCTCCAGTTTTAAATTGTCCCGATTTTTCTCAGCCCTTTGTAGTTCAAACCGACGCAAGTGGTTATGGTTTAGGTGCGGTTCTGACGCAAGTAAATTCAGATGGGGAACGCGTCATATGTTTTCTGAGTCGATCCTTGACTAAGCATGAACGCAACTATTCCACCACTGAGCGGGAGTGCCTTTCAGTCG
Source organism: Harpalus rubripes (assembly GCA_963082715.1). Lineage (NCBI taxonomy): Eukaryota > Metazoa > Arthropoda > Insecta > Coleoptera > Carabidae > Harpalus > Harpalus rubripes. Next base: position 26,349,659 of record OY720451.1, read on the forward strand.
TTTGGGCAATACAAAAACTTCGCCCCTATTTAGAAGGCTCGCGTTTCACAGTCGTCACGGATCATGCTTCGTTGACGTGGCTCATTAATTTGAAGGATCCCTCGGGTAGGTTGTGCCGTTGGGCTGTTAAGCTGCAGCAATATGACTTTGAGGTCATACACCGGAAAGGGAAGGAGCATGTGGTCCCCGACTGTCTTTCGCGTTCTGTGCCGAAAATCGACAACATTCATTTAACTGTTGCGCAACTTCCTACGACAGATAGATGGTATTCAAAAATGAAGCAAAAAGTCATCGAGAATAAATCACGGAAATTTTCTACCTGGAAGATCCATAACGATAGCTTATACAAGCATGTTCGACCTCGAAATCCCAGTCTCACTGACGAAGAGGTTGCGTGGAAAAGAGTAATTCCCAAGGACCAGCGTCAGGAAATTTTAAAATTGGTACATGATTTGCCAACATCTGGACACCCTGGCATCACTAAAACGTACAATAAGTTGAAACAGAAATATTATTGGCCCAAAATGAAGGCTGATGTTGTGGCGTACGTTAATGGATGTATCATATGCGCTGAACACAAAGTGGTACAGAAAAGTCCACCAGGGTTAATGGGGACTAGACCGCGAGTATTCCGTCCATTTCAACTCATCAGTACGGACCTAATCGGCCCATTGCCACCATCTGCAAAAGGGTACAAATATATTTTGGTTGTGTGCGATTACTTTAGTAAATTTGTGCTCACTTTTCCACTTCGGGCTGCGACAGCACCGGCAATATCTCGTTTCATGGAGGAGTACGTCTTCTTATTATTTGGCGCGCCGCAATACATCATCTGCGATAACGGGGTTCAGTTTCGCAGTGGTGAATTTCGCAATGTGTGTGCGAAATATGACGTTGCTATCCTTTTCAATGCGCTCTATCACCCGCAAAACAATCCCACCGAGAGGGTGAACAGAGTGATTAAAACCATGTTATCATCATACATTAAAGACCGTCAACAACAATGGTTTCATTATCTACCTTCAGTCACGTGTGCCATCCGTAATTTAGTTCACGAGGCCACTGGTCTCACACCATACTTTGTGAACTTTGGACGAGAGCAGATCTTGAGTGGTCGAGATTATCCGGTGGACGCTATAGATGGCCGTGGTGATATAACTTTTGACCGTGAAGAGGTGCGTGAGCAGCGACCAGCACGGTTTGTGAAAATTTACGCAGAGGTGCGTAAACGGCTGGATCAAGCGCAGACTCAAGCTAGAGCACGGTATAATCTTCGTCGGAGGCCGATGGTATATCACGAAGGACAGCAGGTTTGGCGAAAGAACTTTAAATTGTCTAGCGCAGCTGACAATTTTGCTAGTAAGTTAGCGGCTAAATACGTAGGGCCGTTTAAAATACGCAAAAAGATTTCGGACGTCACTTACGAGTTGGAGGACGTCAGTGGTAAGGAGCGTGGCATTTGGCATGTAAAGGACTTGAAACCAGGCCCTATTGATAATGATGACGAAAAGGTTTCCAATAAGGATTTGTAGTTTATTTCGACATGTTAGTTTTGTTTTGAGGCAAAATTTTAGGAATTTTCCCTCACGGGAGTTGGGGAGGGATTTGTTACGTTCTAATTTTGTCCTTCGTCCTAATTTCCTCATTTTATCCATTCCTGTCCGCGTATCTGCATTCTAACCTAAAATAGTATACTTTGTTGTAATAAATTTATCATTAATTATTTCACAGTTATATTAAATTCACTTACTCAGTTTTTCTTCTTAAACCCTGTAGCTCTTTGGTTTCAAAATTAAATAGTTCCATTTTCAGTTTATTATATTCAGTTTTATTTTATACATTTGTTTACAGTTTGACATTTGTTAATTATTAGTAACATTGGATTGACCGCCCGTGTCGTTTTTCGTTATGCCGCCAGGTGGCGACACTAGGTTAGATTTTAAAGTTGAATTGCAAATAAGTAAATTATATTTAATTATTTAGGGCAATTACTTACCATGATTCAACCATCCTATTATCCTTAGATTAACCCTATCCTATATTAAAAATTATGAATGTAATATTTCGTGTTTTATTTAAATAGTTTTGGGGTGTACTTTAAGTGCAAGGTTGAATATCTTCTCTCTCTTTTTTTCGTCTTTGAATATTCGGATTTTTACAAGTCTTAAGTGAAAAATCGGGCACTTGGTGTAAGTCGTTACAAGTGAACGGGCATCTTTTGGCGAGAGTTTTCTGAGTAGCGAGTCTTACGGCGCTTTTAAGTAATTTCGGTCGAGTGTTAAATATTCTAGTTGATTATTACCCGTGTTTGGGGGATTAGTTCGCCGAATTACATATTCCGTTGTACGGTTTTGGGTGACTTCGGTTAATTTTGGATAACCTGCGTCGGAGTTCCCATGTGGGGATCAGTTTAAGTGCCCGTGGTTCGTGTCTCAACCTCTATAGACTTTCCACCATCCCGCCAAGGGCTGAAGGCATCGTCGAGTGATTATTTTCATCTACGTGCGTCTCGAAGGGTTCGAGACGGAGCTCGCCTTCACCCCGTTTCTCTTCGCCCAGACCACCAGGATCGCAACAGAGTGAGAGTTGAGGAAGGTTCCAGTCCATCTACCCTTGCGGTCCATTCTTCGTTACGGCAGAGTGCAGCTAAGTGTAACATTTCATAACTTTGGTTTGCTGAAATTTGTGCGCATCGTTTAGAACTTGAGTAAACTTGAGTCATTTTGGTTTTAAAATTTATTTACGTGGATTTTTTTTTTTAGAACTCTCATTTACAATTTTTTTTTTGGTTAATGTTAAGTAACTATTTGATTGTAGTATTTAGAGTAACAATTGTCAAAATTGAGCGCAATTTTATGGAGTTGGCAGTCAAATGTTAGTGGTATATTCTGAGCAATTGAGTTCAAGTATTTATATTTTGTTTATGGTATTTTGTACTTTTGTAAGGGGACATTTTGTCTTGAACTTGCTACTTTTGATTGTGCATTCCTTTTATTGGTACATTGTTGGTACTCACCGATCGCGTTGCACTGTTTTTCCGCGTACCCCTAATTCCGGACACCCGGTTCGCCTCTCGGTTGATCAACCTGTAGTCCGCGAAGTCGATACGCTAGGTGTGCGTTGGGTGTCCGTGCCCAGGAGGGCGCGCTACGGACAGTTCAAGGTGGAGGTTTTGTTAATTTGTCATCGCGCAAGTAGGTATCAAGCTCGGACACCGTGTGCTCCAATTTTATTACCGAGAACTCAATTTTTACGACTAACTTCGCCGAGACATTGTGCCTTTCACATTTATATTTATTATTATTATTTTTTTTTACATGTGTGTACAATTCTTGCAATAGTGAACCAAATAGTTAAGTTCAACCGGATCTTTTATTTAACCAACCTTACCTCCGCACTCTCACTCCAGTCTTCAGCATTTTCAGCCATCTTTGTCCCAAGTCGCAGTCCCTGGGTCACTTACGTTTCAAGGTCACGTGTCCTGACGGCCATCACCATTTGGTTGGTGAGCGCACTGCTCAGAATGGTGTGGCGCCCTCATTTAAAATTACGAACCCCCCGTCTCGACTGAGAAGCCGGACTCCTCACCCCTTTGCGGAAGGACGACGTCGCGTGCACGTCACAGGATTTTATCCTCCAAATTAAATGTTTATGTAAATAAGTCCACTGGTTTTGCCCCTTCTACAACTACTTTACCCTACACGAGGATCCTCATATGTGAATTTCAATTTAGTTCCAAAATAGAATTTCATCCCTGCCATGTGACGTACATCAGCTAATAGACAACCGACAACGGATATCACATGATGAATGTAATAAAATCAATGTCATGATTATCGCCATATGCATGTTGAGCGATGGATGATGATGACATTAATCAAAACTATATTTTGAATACATGCTAATTAATTTTTCAAAAATGAACTTTTGTTTGTTATCAAAAAATGTACATTTTACTGTTTTCCTGTGAACATGGATAAAAATAATTTTTTTGTAATGAAAATAATCTGGAAATATATCAGTTATTGTCAATTTTTTAAATTGCATTTTAATGATGTTAAACCAATATGCTCTGTATTTTGCGTGGGATATGTTAATAAACTTGTCACTGTACATATGTAAATTGCTAAAATTTATTATCCATTGCTGGATGTAACAATATGCTTTGTATGAATATGTTTAAATGATGATGATATATTCGTACCGCGTGAGCGCATTGCAAGAGTCACCTTACTGGCATTTATTTCTGGCGTGGAGAGTGAACCACAGAGGTCACTTTTGTGCTAATTCAAATTAAAAATTTTAGGCGTCAATCAGGATCGAACTCGGCTCACCAGATTCACAACCAGACAATCAGGCACATAGCCTCATGGCCATTAAATATTGTAGACTTTTTGTATAATCTTATAAGCAATAGAATGCACCAACTTACAAATTATTTACTCAAATAATGCCAGAATTCTCCTTTCGTTTTTATTAAATGTGGTGATAAATTTGGAAACAAAATTTGTTTACTTTGTATTTTAAACCCGCCTCCACAGTGCCGGCCCGAAACTTTTAAGCACCCCAGTCGAAAATTGTAAATTGCGCCCCTCTATTATTACAATTTTGTTTATTATATAGATACAAAAAAAGAAAAAATATAATAATAATTATTAATATAGTCTTTTAAATCTCTTTTACCCTTTCAGGTGTCGAAATTCTTTTTTGATATCGTGTTATTATAATTTACTTTTGATTTTACTTTATATTTTTGATTAATTCTTTCCATTCTTTTCTGTTTTTAGCTTTCCTCTGTGCTTCTTGACCACTAATTCCGTTTCTTGTTAGTATTTAATCTATGTTGCTTTCCCATGTTTTATTCGGCTGTCCTCTTTTTTCTTTTGTGTTATTCTCGAATTCCATACTACCTTTGTTTGTCTATCTTCCGGCATTCTTATTAGATGTCCATACCATGTTAGTTGTTTTTTCTCCACCACATTGTGTATACTTTATACTTGTAGGTTATTTCTTATGTTTGTATTTCTTATTTTATCTATCCTCCTAACTCCTTCTACCTTTCTTAAATATTTCATTTCTGTGGCTTGTATTTTACTTTTTAATCTATTATTCAGTAACCACGATTCACTGCCGTATGTTAGAATGGGCCTGTAGACTGTTTTAAATGGTGTAATTTTGTTTTCTGTAGTATTTGTTTATTGTTTAATGTTATTGTATTCATTGTGTAGTAGTTTCTGTTTGCTTGTTGTATTCTTCTGTTTATTTCGTAATCTTGGTTTCCCTTGTTGTTTATGGCCGTTCCAAGATATACAAATGTTTCGACTTGTTCTATTTGTTTATTATTTAATTTTATTTTTGTATCTACATTTTCTTTCGCTTTCACCATTACTTTTGTTTTTTTCGTGTTTGTCGTCATATTCTGAGCATTTAATTCTTCTTTCCATATTTCTAGGTTGAATTGCATGTCTTCCTCATTTTTTGCTAGTATTGCTAGGTCGTCTACAAATGCGCATTTTGAGATAGTTTTCCTTGTTACATAGTTGGCAGTTGTTCTATATATACTTGTTATTGCTGTTAGTAGTTGTTCTTTTATTTGTTTTCCTTTAATATTTTCCATATAGTATCTTTGGGTACTCGGTCAATCGCCTTCTATAGGTCTATAAACGTAATGTACTCGTATAGTCTACTTTCTTTCTTGATTACATTTTCGATCAGCGTTCTTAACGTGGTGTGTGGAGTATCCTCTTCTAAACCCATTTTGTGATGTCTATTGTTTCTTCTACTACTAGTTTTAATTTGTTTTCCAGAATCGCTTCATATATTCCGCTGTAGTGCATAATAGTGAAATCCCTCTGTAGTTGCTGCACTCTTTGTTGTCACCTTTTTTATGAATTGGAAATATGACAGCCTTCTCCCAAACCTGGGGAATTTTGCCTGTGGTCTAAATTTTATTAAGTATTAACAGCAAAAGATCTTCTCCTTCTTCTCCCATATATTTGAGATGTTCTTAGATGATATTGTCGTGGCCTGGTGTTTTGCCATTTTTTAATTTTTTAAGTACCTCTCTAAGTTCTGTTCCTGTAATATTTTCTGGATTTTTATTTTCTTCTGTGTTTATTATTTCCATGTTTTCATCTTCATAGGTTTCTTTTGTATTTGTTTTTTCCTCCAATAGTTCTTGAAAGTGTTCCTTCCATCTGTTCATTATTTTATTGTTTTCTAGTAGTATTTTTCTTTGTTTATCCCTGAGTTGGTTTTGAGTTATTTGTTTCTGTTTTTTGCAGTTTTTGAGTGTCCTGTAAAATAATTTCTGGTTTTCTTCGAAGTTTTTTTCAAATGTATTTCCAAATATTTCCCATGTGTTGTTCTTGTTTTTTTTTAACTATTTATTTTACGGTTTTCCTTTGTTTCTTATAAACTTCATAGTCGTCTTCATTTTTTTTTTGTTAAATATTTTTTCTGTTTCATTTTCTTTTTCTTAACTTCTTTTTTAACTTCCTCGTTCCACCAGTGCGTTTGTTTCCTGTTGTTTATATATCTCGATATCCCGCATGCTCTCTGAGACGCTTCTATTATGATGTGTTTGAACGTGTTTTACATGGCTTCTATATCGTTTATATCTGGTTTTGGTAGTTCAGTTATTAGTTTATTTATTTCTTTTTGGTATTTATCTCTCGTCTGTTCCTTCTTTAACTTGTTTACTTTAATAGTTACATTGTTTTTCTTCTTACTTGTTACCTTCTGTTGTTTTACTTCTCCCTTGCTTATTTTTAATTTTGCTACTGTCAAGTAATGATCACTTCCGATTTCGCTCCCTCTTTTCACTCTCTCATCGTTTACTATATTCCTTTGTGTTTTATTTGTTACAAAGTAGTCTATTAAAAAATATAAATAGGATTTAATTAATATAATATAAAATAAGTTTGCTACAACTCGGAATTGTCAGCATTATGATGAAAGCTACACACTGGACGAGTCAATAAACTTATAATTTGATTTTTAATTTATTTTACAAAAAATAGTCTCTAAAAATGTCGCCCTAACACAAATTTCGCCCCAGGCGGTCGCCTGGCTTGCCTGTAGCTCGGGCCGGCCCTGCGCCTTCACGTTTTATAACAATTTATACATAGAAATAATTATATTTTCACAAAATCCGTATAAATTCATATGGTTGGAATCTGTGACATGTCTAATTCAAATGAGCGGTGTGTAATGCGCCAAGATGTGTGGGACGCCGAAATAAAAATAATAAAATTATAAAAATCGAAAAAAATACAAGTGTAAGATGCGTGGAAGTTATTTTGAAAAATATTAAATTTACATTTTGGCTTCTATATAGTGACCTATACATTTTTTTTCCAAATACCGGTAAGTTGGACTTCATTAAAATGGTCTCCTAATAGGTCAAAATTTGTCTAACTAATCGAATTCGTATCTCCTATTATTCTTTATATTCTCATGCAGGGCGCATTATTTGTGACACCTTGTGTATATCAAGAATAACACGTGTTTTTTTTTGCTTGGCGCCCCCGTATATATTCTGAAATACCTTTGCAAAAAATTAATGAAAGTTATTATATTTTGCAATTAATTTAGTATTTTTAAAATTATGTTTTGTGTATTTATAACGTCAAAACTATGTTTTACATTTCAAAAAACCCCAAAGCACCGTTAGATCTATTTTTTAATAATTTTCTTTTCTTTTGTCTATTTTCTTTTATATCACAATGCGGAGTTTATTTAAATATATAGTCATATATATATATATATATATATATATATATATATATATATTAAGGCAGAGTTAGGATGTAATTATACAAATAAAGATAAAAGGTTGAATTTTGTTAATTTGTATAGGGTATATCGACGTAGGTACTACTTTTGTTAAATAAATGTTTAGTATTCCAGGCATTCATTTTTTTCTTTTAAAAAAATTATGCGAAATTCTAATCACGAGATTTTTCCAAAAATATTTTTGTCTAAAAGAGGGTCGCCATATTAAAGATTGCGAAAGGGCGCCAAATGCCCTGCCGCCCGCTCAGATCATATACAAATGATAAATGATAAAAAGCACCAAATGCTACCGTCATGTCAGAATCTATTATTCACTTGTTTCAAGTACGTTGGAAAACCAATAATTCGGCAAATCTGCTGAACGCAACGAGCTTCTGTTTCTGTTCTGGCTATTTTGCTCTGCGTGTTCCATTCGTTTTGTTCTTTCGCACTAAAATGTTCAAGTGTGGACCCACCTTAAACCTTATAGTAATTACATATTACGTACCCACAATGCTACATTGCTCAATTCTCAATATATTTAAGCTATTTTTAATTTACATCAAACACCAAATTAGCTAATATATTTATGATCTATGAATGCTATGTATAATTATATCGAATTCATAAATTGATAGGGACGTAACGTAATTGCAATACTTGATTTGAAGAAAGGAGTAGGGGAGACCGGTGTCAATTGTTAGAAAATTTAAATTTTTATTTTTCACGAGTTAACGTTGCATTTCGAAATTTTGAAATTACCTATATGAGAACTTACCCACCTTAGTGAATATATTTTGAATTTTAAACTTTTGAAAATGTGACAAATATAAAAGTATAAGGATTTTTATTCTGGCATTACAAATGTTACAATTGCCACCTAACTGGTGTCGATAGTAACAGGGCCAGTGTTAATTGTAACAAATTTTAACAGTGATGTAATAAGATAAAATAACAGATAATAGAAGAAATTATTGAAAAAAAAACATTTATTTATTACCTCAGAAAATACAAAATTCAGATGATTCAAGCAAACAAAATATATATTCTGTTGGTGATATGGACCATTTTGACAAATGCCTTTAGTCGTTAACGGAATTGCAGTTTAGTTAAACATAAAATAGGTCTTTCTTCGTACAATGTAAACGTGCCCGGTATCCAGATTTTACATTTTTGACACTGCAACCAATCTTCTGTGCTCAAAAAATATGGGCCAATACATATCAGAGAGTTTCCTCATTGCAGTCATTTGAAGAGTAATTTGCGACTGTTACTTTCGGAACTGTTTTTCTTTTCTTTGCTCTTCTTTTTTGTTTTCGATAGCAGTGGTTTTTTTTGTAATTTTTATCATGATCAATACTGTATTTTATTATTAAACATGTTACAATAGACACCGTGGCATGTGTTACAACTGACACTGCTTAACTTATAAAGATATTATTTGCTTTTTTGTATTTAATAATTCGAAATGTTTTTAATGATAAATAAAAGCAGATATAACTCACAAACTGATCCTTAACTTGAAATATTTCCGAGCAGAGCACTTATAGTGTTTTAGAAACAATGTATGTCACTACTTGTATTTACTTTTTTGTCGATTTACAGATATTCGTCAGAAACAGAAGCCAAAGAGCTATGACTCTGCTTCACTCTGCAAGCGCGTTTTAATCTACTTCGAAAAGATAGCTCTGTTACCTGTTTAAACATGGATTCCTGGGCCCAAAATAACACGATTTAACTAAATTTACCTATATCCAAAATCCGAAAGTGTATCGTTTAGTCAAAAACAAATAGCTTATAATGATAGAACGATTGTTCGGTTTGAATGAAATGATAATCCATATGGGTATCATCTTTTAAGATCGTATTTGCTATTATTCGTGAACCACTAGTGTATGAAACTTAGGCGTCACGACATTGATACATTCAATGCTAAACTTTTCTGTATGCGTAAGTTGTGATATCTGTCACGATTTAGACAGAAAAAATCTGATGTGGCCAGCGCATAACCTCCCGTCAATTTCATGTTTAAAATAGCAATAAGCTTCCGATTGATCGTTTGTAAACAAAATCTAATTTCTCGTTATAATAAATATAAAAGTCTATCATAGGAAATTTTGGATTATATTCTATTATGATTTTCCTCGAAAATCTGTTAAGAGCTCCTAATTAAGTACCATTTCCGGTTTATCATATAAGTATAGTCAAAATCAAGTTTTATACCAAATTTGATAAGTTTTGGATCATGTTTTAATATATTTTTTCAAGAAAATCTGTTTATAGCTTTCTACTACTTCCGGTTCATCAATTTTAGAAAAAAATATAATACGTCGTTCTCATTAATATAAAACTCTTAAATAGGTACTAAATTTGAAAAGTTTTGGATTGTATCAATATATTTTTCGAAAATAAGTTCAGAACTTCAAATAAAGTACCAATTCCGGTTTATCAATTTTAGCAAAAATATAATAAGTTGCTCCCTTTCATATCTCTTAAGGGCTGTCTTTAAATTACGTAACGCTTCAAGGGGGGGGTCAAGAGTAGCGTTACTCAGTGTTACGAGGGGGTGGGGGAGGGTTAATGTGTGCGTTACGTAACGATAAAATATAAAAAATATTGCTAAACTTGCTTTAATAGTTTTGAAACATTTAAATTTCGCGGTGCTAACTCGTATATGCAGGCAGTCGTTTGTTTTCAATAACAGTCAACATAATATGTCGGGCACAGTTCAAATTCGGGCCAGTGGTCTTTCATTCGTGCAATGCAATTCATATTAAAACATGAATTCAAGTAGTGTTGATAAGGAAAAACTTTTCAATAGTTTGTTAAAAGCATATGGAAATGCATATGCTTTTAATTTCTGTACTGTTATTTTCTCATCTTTATGTACATTAATTTAATAAGTTTCTGTTTCAAATTTTAACTGAATATTAAGGAGGCCATATACTTTTATATACAGTAAAGAAATTGGGGTGATAAGCCGTAGGACAAGAGTAGTACATTATTTTTCATATTTATGTACATTAATTTAAATAGTTTCTGTTCTGTTCTGTTATTTTTCATCTTTATATACATTAATTTAAATAGTTTCTGTTTCAAATTTTAACTGAATATTAAGGAGGCCATATACTTTTATATCCAGTAAAGAAATTGGGGTGACAAGCCGTAGGACAAGAGTAGTACATTATTTTTCATCTTTATGTACATTAATTTAAATAGTTTCTGTTCTGTTCTGTTATTTTTCATCTTTATATACATTAATTTAAATAGTTTCTGTTTCAAATTTTAACTGAATATTAAGGAGGCCATGTACTTTTACATCCAGTAAAAAAAATTGGGGGAGGGGGTCAAGTACTGCGTTACGTAATATATGGGGGGGGTTCATGTTTGCGTTACGGGTGCGTTACAAAGGGGGGAGGGGGTATCAAAAATTTCCTAATTTTGCGTTACGTAATTTACGGACAGCCCCTTAAATACAAATTTGACAAGATTTGAAATATATTATAATATATTTTTCACGAAAATCTGTTCAGAGCTTCAAGTAAAGTATCACTTCCGGTTCATCAATTTTATAAAAAATGTAATATGTCCTTATTAACATAAAAGTTTTAAATACCAAATTTGATGTATATCATAAAATATTTTTCACGAAAATCAATTCAGAGCTTCAAGTAAAATATCATTTCCGGTTTATCAATTTTAGAATAAATCTAATATGTCATTCTCATTAATCTAAAAGTATTAAATACCAAATTTGACAAGTTTTGAAATATATCACAATATATATTTTTCACGAAAATCTGTTCAGAGCTTCAAGTAAAGTATTTCCGGTTTATCAATTTGAGCCAAAATCTATTGTTTTTCCCTTTCATATAAAAGTCTTAAATACTAAATTTAAAAAGGTTTTGAATATATCATAGTATATTTTTTACGAAAATCTGTTCAGAGCTTCAAGTAAAGTATAACTTCTTGTTAATTAATTTTAGTCTAAATCTAATATGTTATTCTCCTTGTTATGAAAGTCTTAAATACTAAAACAGAAAAGTTATGAATTATATTTTAATATACTTTTTATTAAATACTGTTATGGGCTTCAAGTAAAGTATCACTTCTGGTTGTTAAAAATAGTAAAACCGTGTTGTGGGAACCCTAATTCGTGCTTATTTTCTGAAAACTCACCATCGAAATTTTGGCACGTTTACATTACCTCCCTTACCTATGGTATGACGGTAGGTAAAAATATGAGTGACTGCACAGTGTAATTTTTTTTATACATTTCATCTACCACTCTATTCAAATGTCAAACAACTAAAATTTAATGACAGCAACATTGGTTTATAGGTTATTAATAATTTCCTTCGCAATAATTATTAACATATCCGTTTGTTCGGCTTAATAGTAGTATTTTACTGGCATTATTCTACCACGATTAAACCATGTCAGCTTACTCTAAAACAACTTGAGAAGATTGACAATTCATTTTTACAATGTATGAAATATAATGGACCTTTTCCATTTAAAGAGATAGAAAATATGCGCAATGAGGACCTGCGCATAGTAAGAACAACTAAGATCTATGCGTTTGTTTCTAAAAAATTTAGACGTAAAATGTGAGAAAAATCCGACAACTTTAAAAAATGTCTTGAAAGAAGTTACAAAAGCTTTCTTTGGAGCTAAAATGTCTAACGATACAAATTTTCACTGAGAATACGGTATTTTAATGAGTGCAATATTTTTGACGCGTCGTTTGACAACCCGACTGGCAGTTGTTCGCGCTATTTTCTTACTATTTGCAGCGATGAAAAGAGATAGCCGTTGAAAAGGTCCATTAAAATGTTAGGGCAAATTATTTTACTTTCTGTACGTCCGTGCACCCACGTAGTTTGCGCCCCTAATTTAGATGCACCTTGGTTCTACTTTTATATGTTAACTGTTTTAACATAGTTGTAATGTTTTGGTATTTAATATATAACACTTCGTGGTTGAGAATATTAGTTTATTGACATTTAAATACAAATCTTTGACGTATTTAATATATTATATGTCTTATTGTTTTATCTTACAATGCCAATTATGGTATTACAGTTACCATAGTTACATGAATATATCACTATAGTATTGAAGTTTAGCAAGCGTTTAGAAGACCGGACATTAATAAGGTGTAAATGAAATTTTCTGAAATTTAACTTTATCGATTTACAAATTACTTAAGTAGGTACCTAACTACTTAATTATTCTTTGTTAAGAAAGTTTATTTTCAAGAATAACTTCTCGAAGAACATCAGTAATATTTATTATATCCATCCAACATCTCAGTTCTAAAGATAACTTGAGAAAAACTTTTAAAAAAGTTATCATTCGCAACGTAACATAACGAGCAAAAAAGGACAATTATATTGTTAACAAGCGAGTGGAGTGAAACAATAAACCAAACAAAGTCACGCTTCGTCGTCACGTAGCCCACGAACACTTATATCTGTTAGCTAGACTGATTTAATTGAACATAATGCGAATTTATGTAGAATGTAGTTGGGAGAAAACAACTTATTTCATTATGGTTGAGCCGGCACGAAGTTTAGGTTCCTGAAGTTTGTATATAATATATCGAGAGCACTCTCAAGAGATTTTCTCGAGGTAACACACATCACTCTGATCATATTAGATTATAATTAGCAGCTAATGTAATTGATGTTCCAAAAGGGTTGTGTTTCTCAGATTAATGTCTTAGTTATTAATTTTAAAGTTTAAAGTTCAACGCGACACTCTGACACTGCGTGTTTTCGGAACAAGACGAACATCTCTTGTTGACTGGGCGTGCAATATGCCAACCTCGAAATTTTAACCAGCAGACTGTACATGAAATATGAATGCATATGAAATTTCTTGTCTGTCATATATTGAGAGTAAAATTTCTTATTTTTCCACATATTACGCCTGTTGTAGGTTGTAGTAGGTAGGTACTATAATTTTCAGAAATTTAATTTTTTGATTTTGTTACAAAAAGAATTTATGAAATATAATTTGTTACATGTCGATTTCTCTTACGCCTACTTCTTAGTCAACCTTGATGACGTCCCCGCGTTGCGGTCGTCTTCGTCATCTTGACCCACTCAGCTAGTTCATTCTCAAGGCCAGGTGAACGACCTCCACCGACGCTTGTGCAAAGATTTAACGTGTTTATTGGTAAAGGATTGCAAAATCTTCATTTTTCAAGTCTTCTTCGTTAGCAGCCTGTGGAGTTGCACGTACAATTTTGGTGTCGCTGAAGTTACCGTTTTTATCGTTTTTCGAAATATTATCCTCGTGTGAGGGAATTTTTGTACGGCAACTAATTTTCTGGAACAGAGTGGTTCCTCCGTGTATTCGGGATTTAATACACACAGTCCTGCAACAGAATTTACTTTTAAAGCCGCACACTAGCTAAGGTGAGTTTGCACATGTGATTCACTTACCGTTCTCTTATATTTTCATCGCCTCGATTTCTAACAGTAATCGTTCTTTTTAGGCTTTTTGTTTTTGGTTCTATTCTCAAGTTACGTTTCTTTTACGTTACCGTCTTGTCACGTCACCCCATCGATTGAGACGTTATATATATATCGATCACGAACTGTACATCACGTACCGAACCTCAAGGTTGATTGCTCAGCTTTCGTTGATGAAATACCTGTGCCGTTTGATGCCTACGACTGATTATCTGGAAGTTACCACCACTACTCGCCATCACAGTTTCCTGTACTTGTGGGAAAACCACCTGGTGCAACCTGGTTTGGCTATCTGCACACACCTCGTCTGCGATTGGAGCTTTTGGTGTCATCTGTCGTCTCCACACCCACAGCCAGCCGTGTCAACCCAGCGACCAGATAAGAGTCTTTTCACTTTATTGTTCCATGCTATTTATTGGGACAACGGCCTTCCTGTTGTTCAACTCATTTATTTCAAACAAACTGTCATATTTCATAACCTGCAATCATGTTTATTATGTAATGTCAAAATCGATTATCTATATTAGTTGTACTTACGCTTTATATAATTGTTCAACGTACACCATTGTTTACCAAGCCGATTCGCGGTCGACTTGTATATTTAATTCACTTGTAAACTGGAGTACGAATTTGCGAACGACTTCGTTTAGGTTAGAATACCGTTCAAGTTGTTTATTTACTGCGATTGACGCGCATGTCCCTGGGCCAGCGACGCACACATCATCGCCCGCGCCATTTTGGAATATTAGTTACTTTTTGTCAATACCAACCGCTCGCAGAAACGCACGATTCAGTGTTGTCTTGTTACTAAACTATTTGAATGTTCCCGCGAACCGGACTTAAGGTTTCTTATTATTGTAGAAGTACGGCTATTAAATATTCGTTTTATTTTACGTACAGAGTTTATGTTCGAAGTATATTCCCCTATTATCATTACCGTTAACATCACTATATTTCCTTATTGCCGCATTTTCCCAGTTCCGTGCCGTGTGTCGAAACACGTCCGGTTGAGAGGGGCTGAATTTTATTTCGACTGGCGCCCTGTCCCTCTTCTTTATGTAAAACTCACCCCTAATCTACCACTGAGTTACGCCGCTCTCACCATTACTTTCACGGGTTTAAAATCTGGGCATAGTAGTAAGATTTTTCGTATCGTCCATAAATTAACGTTGTCGCCCAGTTTTATAGTTTTTGTATTTTTATCGTTTACCATTATTATTATCCACTCAGGGCAAGAGTGGGTAATAAATTTCGTAAACATATGTACTTACGTGTATTTAAATACGAATATAACAATAAAGCATTTCAATGAAATTTTAAGTTTGTTTATTTTCTTTGAAATTTTGGTATACCTA
This sequence comes from Harpalus rubripes, assembly GCA_963082715.1. Taxonomy (NCBI): domain Eukaryota; kingdom Metazoa; phylum Arthropoda; class Insecta; order Coleoptera; family Carabidae; genus Harpalus; species Harpalus rubripes. Next base: position 26,365,272 of record OY720451.1, read on the forward strand.
CATATTTCTATTACATATATCATGCAAGTTGTCAGTCTTATAGCCTTTGAAATGAGTTCTATAAATTTAAATAATTACACGTATTTACATTTGAACTAATTTGATGCAGGAATTTTTTATCTTTTCATTTATATCACATCCATCAGTCAGTCAAAACGGAGGGCAGCAGTCTCCAAAAAAACAGATTTACCATGTTAATAACATACGTACAGCTTAAAAAAACGGTATAGTTTGCTACAGAGTTCCCGAATGTTCGAGTTGTGTGCTTTCCGACTCCGATCCTTTGAAAAAATCAATTTAAATTTACAGTTTGCTTATATTTTTTACAATTATTCTTTGTAAATATTTTCTGTATTTAATACTTTCAAAAAATAAAGAAGGCAAAGGCAGAGGCAAAGTTTATTAGCGCGCTCCTTCCTCTACAAATTAGTTTTTTTTTAAAATTATACAGGTTTTAAAAAATCTTTTTGATTCAGAATCAGCATATTATCTAAATACACAGCGCCCTGTATCTCAAAATCTATAAATTTAATAATTGTTATATTTTTGCTGTTTGAAACAAATGAACATAGTTAAATTTTGTTGGAAAGCTAAAACATTCTCTGTTCAATGGTTTAACCGAGTAACTCCGAACTCCAATATGACGCCCATATAAAAATTAAAACTTGGCATCATAATTCGAAATTGAACATTGACAAAAAAAATGAGTATTGTTATTCAAAGGAACATAAAAAAGTGCTTTGAAAAAAATGCAAACCAAAATCCAATGTTATTTCACATTTGGAAGTTAATCACAAAAAAAAATAAAAAACTGCAAAATTCTCGGGATCCCCATGCAGGGCGCGTTTTTTGTCACCCTGATATGTTTAACCAAAAAAGTTTTTTTTTCTTCAAAATTTGAATTAAGGGCACGGTTCTTGAAATGTACCTTTTTAGTGCCACTGGCCGACATGCAATTTTTAAAACTCCTTCCTACAAATTTTCAGTAAGGGCGGCTTAGATTTTTGCGCGGTTAAGGTCGCCACAGCACAATATGGTATTTAGTTCAATTATATCATATTTTTTTTGAAAAACAAAAACACATCTAAGATGACTTTTCAAAGGTAAACAAAAAGTCTCATTTAACCGAAATCGAAACTCTTATAGTTTTCTAGAAAGAGATAATTTCCTCATTTTTCACTGCCTTATATCTCGGAAACTATTAAAGATCGGTATAAAACTTTTCGACTTATTTTGACATTTTTTTGTGTCTTATAAATGTGCTAAATTGGTTTCTGAACAACCTGTATGTACGTATAGTTCACAAAGTTTAATAACGCCTCGTAAAGAGGCTGATGAGTCATTACCCGTATTTACTCATATTTTTCATAATTTTTGATATTTTTTTTAAAGAAATGAAAACTGTGTTGAAAAGAAATAATAAAATGTAAAACAAAAAAAATAATATATGCTTTAGAGAGACAACAAAATTGATATTGAATAATACAAGCACAATGATATAAATTTTCATATTTTTCAATAAAGTGCAACAAAGTGGGAGAGATTTTTTTGCCACAAATTGTTTAAATTGACAGTACACAGTGAGAATTTCCTCTAAAAGATTAAAATTGAAGAAGAATGTTTTGGCCATATTTTATAATTTGTTACAACATAAATTTTAATATAAAATTAAAATATGACACATGAAGTTAATAAAAGAAAAACCATGCTTCATTTTAAATTTAGTTTCGAGGTAGAAAATATTTAATTAAACTTTTAAAAAAAACCTGGTTTATAACTTTATACATCTAATGAAATTTATTTGTTCGACATAAAAGCAGAACAGAAGTGCAATGATTGTTTAATAAAATAGACGCCATGTATTTAAATTTCAGATATAAAAGTTATTGTCAAAGATATTGCTGTCTTTGTAGCTTGAATCTTGAATATGACTACTTTGTAAATTTAATTCAAAATTTCATTGATAAAGCTTGTACCTAGTTGTACCATACGCAAATGGTGCTACTAGTGGCAGTTCCAACTTCCAAAGGATCTAGAAACAGAGATAATTTTTCACATGCAGTGTTATATATTTGTCATTCTCAAAATAAGGATTTTTGAGAAATATAAAGATAATTTATGATTGAATACTGTATGTACGTATTCAGTAGGACCATGAGGAAGACAAGTAGACTTTAATTGCAGATTATGTTTTACTTAATAATTTTAACATAAATATATATTTTGAGGTTACCGGTCAGGCAAATTAACAGGGGCAAAATAGCGAATTGGTCACCCTGTGGGATAAGCGTGTATTTATGTACGTTGAAGAAAAAGGATGAGAAAAAGTGGAAAAGAAATGCGAAGCAATAAAAAGGAATGTTTTACAGGACACGGTTTCAGGTGAACCACTAATTATTTCAACAAGAACATTTTATGTATTGATTGCAAGGTATCTTATTATGATCCTCCATCTGAGTTCTTGTTTATAAGATAAATAGCCTACATAAAGTGTAAATATTAATACAGGCTTGATTCAATAAAGTAATGTGTTTTTGTTTTACAAGAGTTTTTCCTCACCTTGTCATGTTGCCCCACTTTCCCCTAGATACCTACTCTCTGTATCTGCGAGTTGATCCTTACTTCATCAATTTCTGATGCAAGAATTACTAAACTTTTATCTACCACGGCACATGAGACTTTTATTTGCTATCTCATTAACGTAGGTGTTGCAGAGTGGTATACCCTATCTCCGTCCAACCAACGGCATAAAATGAAATAGGAACGGTACTTCGGTAACAAATGTATTTTCAAATATTTGAATTATTTGAATATTCATGTCATTCATGTGGTGATTAAAGTGATTTTGGCGACTAGCGTTGATAATTTATGCTTTATTGAGTGTTTAGCTCTTCTGCAAAGACAGCGTTTCTAAGACTGCTGACAATTATTACAACATATTGCTTTTTGATAATAAAAATACATTTTTTAAAGATAGAATAGCAAAAGAAAATGCATGGAAAGCAATTGCTACTGCTGTACAAGCTAATGGTTACAAGTCTTTCAAAATGTTTTTGTCGTGCTCAATTCAAAGGTCTTGTTTTCAATCTTCGTGATCTTCGTCGTTTTTACTAAAGCAATACTTATTATTGTTAAATAACACATTATTGAAGTGCCCATTTTATTATTCATTTTTATAACGTAAAATTAATTAATGTTAAACAAATTTACATATTATAACCCCGCACTATTCACTTTTATTTTCACAATACAAACCAAATTGCCAGTTGTCAGCTGTCAAATTCAGTGTTCGAATTGTGCGGATACTTTCATAAAGAAAGAAATTAATGTAAAAAGATAAAAGATAAGCATATTGTACGTTGCGTTGATACTTTACGTTTACTTTTATTTACTTTACTTTATTGTATAAACCAATACATTGATTTAATATATTTTATCATTATTACATTAATTTTGTACTGTAATTTACTAATTTACTTGCTTTATAAACCCACCATAAATATATCGAAAAACTCTAATGTGACAAATAAATATGATTATTCTTTACATTTCACAAATAATTATTATAATACAATTTCGCAGGTTTGCAGTTTCACCACAATTATTGACAGTACTGATACATAAAATTTATAATTTCATTGATTTTACATATATTTGTGCTTGCAGACTGCAGTTCTAAGCTGGAATTGTCGTAAGTCGAATTACGTCATAAGTAGTAATTAATCCTGAATTTATGAATTGTTGCTCCCCAATTAGGTTTTTTGATAAAGCATTCGATCAAACTGAAAAATTATGCTGAGTTGAACCGTTAACCATATTTTAGGTCAGAAAGCATTCATTCAAAATGTAAATAAATCTAACATGACAAACTATTCTGTTAAAAGTCATGTTTATGAGAATATTATCTCAGATTATAAAACTGTAATCACGAGTACAAACCATAACGTGAAAAATAATACCTTTTCTAAATCTTGCAGAGATTTTCACGAAACACAAATAAATCATTTCAGTAATGATCTTTATAACGAAAACTGGGATGCAGTATATAAAACAAATAATCTCAATGATGCATTTAACAATTTTCATGAAATCTTTTTATTCTATTTTAATAAACATTTTCCCATTAAACCGTTTAAGAAAACTAATGGAAAACAAAGGGTTAGTAATGAAATTTAAGTTTCAAGTACCAACTTAAAACATTTATTTAAATTAAAAAATTAATTTCCAGCTCTCAAAAACAACTATAAGTGTGCCAAGAAAAAACACCACATTAATAGCGAACACAAAGAAGACACTACCAGACCAAATTCCAGACCTCAGAACATGCAGCCAAAAGCGCTTGGAACAATATAAAATCAATATCTAGCTCCTCCAGTAGCAATCAAAATTTAGTAATAGAAAGAGATGGGCATTCAACGTACTTACCAGAAACGATTGCTAATAATTTTAACGATTTCTTTCGAGAAGCACCTATACTAATCTCAAAACAGATCAAAAGCAAGCCTCATACTTCAGGTAATTACTGCAATAATCAGAGGACAAGTAAGCAATCTAAAAGTTTGTTTTTACATCCTTTTAATGAAAATGAACTAAAAACTTTAATTAGTACTAAAATAAAAAACAAAAGATCCTCTGGTTTTGACGATGTGCCGGATTTTCTTGTATAATGTGTAGTTGACATCATCACTAAACCTTTAACATTTATAATAAATCTAAGTTTCGAATCAGGTTGTTTCCCAAATAAAATTAAAGTTAGTAGAATTAACTCTATTTACAAAAAAGGCAATAACCAAGATTACAACAACTATAGACCAGTAGCATTAAATTCAGTGTTCTCTAAAGTTTTTGAGTACGCCTTTATGGCTCGGTTAATTCCTTTTTTAAACAAACATAATATTGTGGTCAGTAATCAATTCGGTTTTAGATCACAGAAATCCACAGCAGATTCAATCCAGCATGCTTACGAGAAAGTCACGTCATACATTGAGAATGGTGAATGCCCAGTCGGAATTTTTTGTGACCTGACAAAGGCCTTCGACTGCGTAAATCACGCAACTCTACTAAATAAGCTTGAGAACTATGGTATTCGAGGCGTTTCCCTAAGCTGGATAAAAAATTTCTTGGAAAACCGAAAACAGTATGTAGCAATTTTGCATACTGAAAATGGAACATGTAGAAATTGCAACTCGAGTTTCCTAGAGACTATTATCGGGGTACCGCAGGGAAGTGTCATAGCTCCTGTGCTTTTTGTGCTCTATATTAACGATATAAAGAATGCACTTAGCAATGATTGTTCTGTTACCCTGTTTGCGGATGATACCTCTATCATAATTTCTGACAATGATTCTGAGACCCTTCAAAACAAATGTATAAACAATTTAAGTAGTTTATCTTCGTGGTTTAATGATAATGAGCTTTTCTTCAACAAAACTAAAACAAATTATATTAAGTTTCATAATTTTCAAAACAACAGGAATTTAGATATTAATATTTGTGTTGACAATAATAGATTATGTAGAACCAATAAATGTAAATTTTTAGGTCTTTCTATTGAAGAACATCTTAACTGGAACTCTCACTGTGAGGGTCTTACCAAAGCTTTCGCGTCGATCTACTACCAAATTTGGTATTTGAGAAGTACTCTCACAACCTCACAACTTGTGATACTATATCATGCGCAGATAGGTTCTTGGATTAGGTATGGAATTTGTTTCTGGGGTCTGCCTCCTCCCGCTCATGATGAGTTCGTCTTCCAAAAAAAAAATGGTACGTTGTATAGCCAATGTCTCACAAACACACTCATGTAGGCAACTTTTCAAAAAAATTAATTTACTTCCATTGATCTGCATCTATATTTATGAAATCTGTATCTATGTATTTCGTAACAGAGGCAACATTCCAAAAAACTCTTCTATACACAATTACAACACACGTAACAAAACTGATTATAGAGTCCCATTAACCAAAAGTACTCTCGTTACTAAAGCACCTCAAGTACAGGGTTTACATGGGTTCAACAAATTACCTCCTGAAATTAAACAATGTGATAACTTGAAAACATTCAAAAATAAATTGAAATTGTTTTTACAGAAACATAGTTTTTATTCATTACATGAATATTATAATTATTAACTGTATTATTTATTATCTTTTATCATCTTTTTTTGACATGTTCTATACTGTGCTTGTACAGTCTTTTAGACAATAAAAATTATTATTATTATTATTATTATTATTATTATGTTCTACTGGCCGCCATGACAAATGCGCTTACAGCGCCGCCAATGGATACTGACGGTACCAATAGTAGCAACTATTCAAGCTATTTTTTTTTAAGTTTCAACTTCGTATATCTAGGTAGGTACAGTAAAAATTTTGAAAGTTGTCCAATCAACGTTCTCTATACCATGAACGAATTAACAAATTAGCATATATTTATCTGTCTTACAAAAAGCGTGTGCGACAAGGATGGATATAACATATTTGTCTTTCAAAAGTACATATTGTTTCGACTAAGTTTGGACGTTCCATTTTAATAAGATACTCGTTGTTGACAATACTTTCGCTGTAACGTAAGTTTATTTATTAATTCAAATATATTACCTTGATTCATAGCCGTACAAATGATGTTATGTCAGTGTCGCTGATACTGGGTCAGAATCTTATTTTTCACATATTTGGTTTCACATTTACTAATAAACTTACCAGCTGACTTAGTTTTGAATTTTAATGCTTTTACTGTAACACATATCTATAAAAATAAAATAACCGTAGTATCATGTGTACCTTCATAAAAACTAAGTAAACGACGCCACTGAATTAGACAGAACAAAATCTTAATTCATACAATACGTAGATGACCTTGATCGCACATCTTACAAATATTTTACTGTACATTCATATATTACCTATTTTTAGTCTTTGTTAAATTTAATTGTGGTAGGAAACAGAGAAATAAATAATTATCTAAAATTATTTCTATAACTGAATAATTTTCAGATAAGGTGACATACTAGTTTCTTCTTGAACTTTATGATAAATTTGCCGACCCTAGCTGAACTTTTATACTTTATATGCGTGTCAGGCACTAGAATTTAATTTTGAGTCGGTCACGTGGTGTAATTTTGCTTTAAATCTTGTCGAAATGGAACCGCAGAAGTATTATCACAATAAGGTACAAAACGACGTAATAAACCTCTACATAAACCTAACCTCTATATGTAACAGCTGCGCTGTTGATGATATGACTCACAAACAATACACATGGAATCTCTCTCGTTTTCTATCTCTTTCTCTTATTATGAATGACTTTCTATAGCGAGCTAAAATAAAAGTTTTTGAAAAGTTTTTAAAACTATTAGAAAAAATTTAATGGATTATAGGTACCTAAATTCTATTATTATTTAGTGACCGGACTTGCATTTTTAAGTCACTTATTCATTCAAAGTAAAGCAAAGTGTTTTATCAATAACGTTTTGTAATAGACTCTTACAATTTAACAGCTATCTCTTTCTGTTACTGCAAATAGTAAGTAAAATGGCGCCAACAACTGCCAGTTGGGCTGTCAAACGAAACGTCAAAAATATTGCAGTCATTAAAATTTGCGTCGTTTGACATTTTAGCTTCTTTAAAAGGTTTTGTAACTTCTTTTGAGAAGTTTTTTAAAGATGTTACAGAGTTTCCTCAGATTTTACGTCTACATTTTGAAAAATCAATAACATGCACATAGTAAGAAAAATGGCGTATATTTTCTATTTTTAAATTAAAAAGGTCTATTGGTGCTAATATAACAGACCTTCTCAATTTAACAGCTATCTCTCTCTATTGCTGGAAATAGTAAGTAAAATGGCGTCAACAACTATCAGTTGGACTGCCACACGTAACGTCAAAAATATTGCAGTCACAAAAATTATCGGTGAAAATTTGCATAGACATTTTAGCTTCAATAAACTTCTTTCGAGAAGTTTTTTAAAGTTGTCAAAGATTTTTCTCACATTTTACGTGTAAATTTAAAAAAAAAACAACGCCATGGATCTCAACAAGGAAGCAAGTAACCACGGCAAATAACCAGGGCTCCCGCCAATTGTTGTTACTATGCGCTGATCCCCATTGCGCATGTCGTCTATTTGTTTAAGTTGAAAAGGTCAATTAAATGTTTAATATACAAATCTAGTGAATATACCATTTCAATTTAACGGCTATCTCTTTCTATCGCTGCAAATAGTAAGTAAAATGGCGCCAACAATTGCCAGTTGGGCTGTCAAAGTTATTGCAGTCATTAAAATAACTGTATTCTTGGTGAAAATTTGCATTGTTACTATTGTTTGACATTTTAGCTTGAATAAAAAGCATTTGTAACATCTTTCAACAAGTTTTTAAAAAATTTCCGAGACTTTTCTCACATTTTACGTCTATTTTTTTAGAAACAAACGCCATGGAGGGCTTGACAAGAGCGGATCCATGACTCCCGCCAATTGTTCTTACTATGCTGCCCCATATACTTTGTATAGAGGCAGCAGTAAACCCTAGACGCAAAGTAGCGAAACGAACAGATCTAATAATATCTTCTATCTCTTTAAATTAAAAATGTCTATTATGTTGCACTGTTTATATCTTTAGGTTAAAAAAAATGAATTAAACAAAAAGTAAATAATGAAAATAATCAAAGATTGAAAACTGTGATTACGTATAAGTACATAATATTACATGTTTTTATTCTAACTCGGGTGTACGTAAATATGAGTATCGATATCGAGGTTAGTTACGATAAACAAATTTTGATTACAATAATGAAAATGACTAATCACACAAAAATTTGATCTTAACAATGGACCTTTTCAAGTTAACAGCTATCTCTTTCTATTGCTGCAAATAGTAAGAAAATGGCGCGAACAACTGCCAATTGGGCTGTCAAATGAAACGTCAAAAATATTATATCATTAAAATACCTGTATTCTCAGTGAAAGTTTGCATAGTTAGACATTTTAACTTCAATAAAAGCTTTTGTAACTTATTTCGATAAGATTTTTTAAAGTTATTTGAGATATTCTCACATTTTACGTCGAAATTTTTTAGAAACAAACGCCATAGATCACAGTTGTTCTTACTATGCGTAGATCCCTATTGCGCATATCTTCTATCTCTTTGAATTGAAAAGGTGTATTGTCACTGTAGAAATGTAAGTACTTACTGAGTTGTTTACTCATTCAATAAAACCGATGAGTAAAAACAGTAAAGATGGAGAAGGATTGTTGTATATAGGTACTTATTCTAATTATAATTTTTACGTCGTATTACGCCCTTTTGAACTTGCCGCTTATACCTGAATTGCCTAATGCGTTTCGATGGTCATATCTCCCCTATTAATCATTTTTCTTTATATCATTCTATACCATAAATTTTTGGGCCAATTGGTTCAATATGTTAACCTAATTTTTTTGAGGAAATATATAATAAGTATATCAGTGACATTTAATTGCAATTTTATATTAAATTTTACAGAATGTAACTGTATTGATTAAAGTAGAAGAGGATTTGTTACTTTAGTTATTTGAATTGGAAGAAGATTTTGGTTTATTTGAGTTGTACTTCCTACAACATTGTAGGGCTCGATTTTGTAAATTGAAACATTTCATTTCATTACGGGTTTCACAAATTTTATGTAGACCTACATTGCAGCTTTTAATGACGGAAGAGCTACAGTTTTTTCCTAAACTAGGTATATTTATTAATATTAGAAAACAATTTCGTTTGTACCAGAGAATAAATTATTCGCTTTAATACGTTAAAATATCCTTTTGAACTTTAAAATCTCCCTTTCTTAAAAACTATTTCCAAGAAAAAAGTTAATTTCAATGTCTTGTCCTATTAAAATAAGTAGGCAGTCTGTTGCCGTTTTGGTAACAGCGACGATTGCCGTTAGCTTTATATTATTAAAAAAAAAAGAATCAAGCATTCTTGTATTATAAATTTTCTTAACATATAATCTGTCATACCGCTCATACGATACGATGGTTCGTACCCGAAATTTGCATTCTAGAATTTTTTTACATGTTATACACTTTTAAATCCGACTTATAGTATTTAAATAATAATGCTCTTTATTTTTTTTCTAATATCAATTTCTACATTGAACAGAGATTATTATATACATTGCAAAAAAACAACTTTATATAAAGTAAATTCCGTATTTTTTTTTTAATACGGCCCATTTCTCAACCTTCTAGTTATGCCAACAAGTTTGAAAAATTTATAGTGTATGACTACTAAGTTTCCTAACCCACAATAAATAGTTGTAAAACCTGCACAAGTAAGTTTCATATATCGCTTCCTACAACTATATGACTAGCGAATTAAAGTTGACGTTTAGATTATTTAATAGATGTGGTTTCTTTTGAAAACAATTTCCTATATTTTATTTTAAAGGAAACTGACTTTTGTGTATTCCCTTACAGAAGATTAGAATTGTACTCCATACCAGGAGGCATTTAAAATGACGGTACCCGGAAAATTCATCGCGGGTAAATTGATCGCGGTAATTTTATCGCGGAAAATTCATCGCGGGAAAAATTGATCGCCGGTAAATTGATCACCGGAAAATTAATCGCGAGGTAAATGGATTGCTGGTAAATTATTCGCAAAGAAAATTTATCGCGAGGAAAATTGATCGCCGGCATATTGATCGCCGGTAAATTTATCGTGAGGAAAATTGATCACGGGGAAAATTAATCACTGGTAAATTGATCACAGGGAAAATTGATCGCCAGAAAATTGTTCACTAATATAGCATAAGTTCATCGTCAAGAAAATTAATGTATACATAATAAATTCATCATATTCAATGAACACCGAGGGGTTAAAAGGACGGCGGTGGTGACTGTTGTATTGTAGTTGTAATATAAATAATTCCCTGAATTTTGCTAAGATACGAATGGGAATTCTTAGACTTTGTTCGCAAACAAAATAAAATTATATTATTTTTTCCATCTGCAGAATTTTGTGAAGATGCGGCTTGGACGAAAAAAATAATAAAATTAAATATAAATAATCAAACTGCCGATTATCAGTTGTAACAGTTTTTATTAAAACTTGTTACCTAGTTAGTAGTTACACAATACCTAACCCAAATCACTAACCGTCCTCTTCTACTATAAAATCCAATAAATATATCATCACGGCATATTACCCATTACTGGGTGTGCTAATCTGCTTTGTACGCAGATATCGGTAATGATGATGACATATTTGTACCGTGCGGGCGTTTACCAAACGTGGAGAGTGCACCACAGGGGTCAATTTTGTGCCATTTAAAATTCGAAATATTTGGTGTCGGTCGGGATCGTACCCGGTTTTCCAAATTCGCGACCAGACACTCAGGCACGCGGCCACGAGACTCCATGATAGTTATTGTTATTAACATCTAATATATTTTTGTATCTATTTGTCTTATAATAGATAAACACAACAAAAAAATTATAATAACGTCTTTAACCCAATTGTTTTGTTATAAATATTATTTTTTGTATGCATGGATATAATTTTTTGGTGATCAATTACGAGATCAATACTTCGGCGATCAATTTTCAAACTTGCGATCCGCCGGAAGCCAATCACTCCACTTCGCTTCTTGTTGGCTCCCATCAAAAGAGGGCCTGGAATGTAATGTTGGCCAAAAATTAGTTCTGTTGGACCCTGTAACACTAGTAAATATGTACTTTTTTAAAAAAACAACCGTAATAACTTTGGTTTTTGGGTAATTAATGAGTACAAATTTTTCTGATTGATTTTATGTGATTGTGCCGGAATTGTTGTGCCAGGTTGTTTTTTTGTAACAATTGTATTTTTATAAATAATATTTTTTGTGATCAATTTTCCTCGCGATTAATTTTCCGGCGATCAATATTCCAGCGATCAATTTTCCCCGAGATCAATTTTCTACGCGATCAATTTACCTCGCGATCAAATTTCCGGCGATCATTTTACTGGCGATATATTTTCCAGGCGATCAATTTACCGGCGATGAATTTTCTCCGCGATCAATTTTCCGCGATAAATTTTCCGCGATCAATTTACCGGCGATGAATTTTCCGGGCACGAAAATGACCTTAGCAACAGGATTAGGGAAGTATTTAAAAAAATTAATACCGCAAATTCTAGTTCATTTCGTCTCAGATACAAGCAACCCTAGAGTCTGAATTACTCTTAGAGGAAATTAAAAATAATCCTATTTCATAGAATTGCCAAACTAAATAGTTTAAAGATCAAAATATTTTGTTATAATCAACATAAACGAAAAATGTTTAATAGTAATTAATGTATCAAGGGTGTTATAAAGAAAATAGCGCCTAAGGTCAACAGTGTACTTTTAGAGGGTCTCTGGCCCGAGATGTGTACGTTGACCGAAGGTATTATTGTCCATTTTCCCGTGGTGTGTTCAACGTTTAACATCCGAATATAATTTTTAATATTCTACGGATTACGGATCAGAAAGTTTTAATAAAATTTACGGAGTAGGAAGGCTATGAATGCTTCTGCTAGTTTTTTAGGCGTTATTCCAGTATCAATATCAATTTATTGACAACATTACCCTACCAACAACTCATAACACGCTCTAGGGTGTTATTTGGTATATAACACCCTGAAAGCAGGGTTGTTATGATAATAATAACATACCAGTAGGACGTTAAGATTTAAAACGAGCGCAACACATCTTTATGAGAGTTGTTGACATCTGACACGTTGACACGGAAAATTTATAGACAACAAAAATATATTTGTCAATATGACAGAAGAAAGAAATAATTTTATGTCATTATGAAAATTTCTGAATGCCACAGGCCAATATGCAAATAATGAATTGGACTTATTACAAACCTCGCCTATCACCTCATTAGCCTCGGTTTACAAACTTCAGCCTTATCTATTATTTGCTTTACATCGGCCTAATATCTATTACAACTAATGAATATTATTATTATTATTATTATTATTATTATTATTATTATTATTATTATTATTATTATTATTATTATTATTATTATTATTATTATTATTATTATTATTATTATTATTATTATTATTATTATTATTATTATTATTATTATTATTATTATTATTATTATTATTATTATTATTATTATTATTATTATTATTATTATTATTATTATTATTATTATTATTATTATTATTATTATTATTATTATTATTATTATTATTATTATTATTATTATTATTATTATTATTATTATTATTATTATTATTATTATTATTATTATTATTATTATTATTATTATTATTATTATTATTATTATTATTATTATTATTATTATTATTTCCATATAACAATGATAGAAAAATATCGGTTTGGTAGAATAATATCCTTTACAAATAAACTCAGTTTGCAAAAATATTACTCTTATTTTTTATACACCGCCTTGAAATGGCGCCCCTCAGGTGCGGGGCACAATCCGCCAACCCATACGGAGCGGCCCTGACGACGTTCTATAATTTCGTGATTCATGCATTCTGTACATAAATGAAATTAAAATATTCTATTTACCTTAACATCTCCCGATTTCCATTCTTTTATAATGTCTTCTTCATTAAAATGTCTCTTACAAACATAATCTTTTATGTTTAAAAGTCTGTCTTTTCGTGATATAACATTTATTTATTTATTTATTTATTATTCTACAGGACGAATCCCAATAACAGAATAATTTTTCATAATATAATATTGCAAAGAGAGGTACAGGTTGTAGACTGAGTCTTCTGAAAGTCGCAAGAAGATCTTGTTTGAAAAAAACCTGAAAAATAGTTCGCAAATGCATCTACAATCTCCTGCGGAGTATTGTAAACAGTTGCATCATCTTTTAGCATAGCTGGAATTCGACTGATGCCCTGTTTCGAGTGAACATAGTTCCAGAATTCAGATTGATTTGATTTAACATTGGTTTGAACCTTGTCCAAATATAATTCATAAGCACTTTTTATTTGTGATTTCGTCAAAGTTCTCAATCTTCTAAACTCATCGAGGTAATTCTGATTCTTGTGTTTCAGCCAGTTTCTTCTGTAATATTCCTTAGTTTTAATATTTTTTATAATTTCAGAAGTGAACCAAATCGGAAATTTTGACTTTGAATTTTTACATTTTGGTACATTATTATCTAGGCAAGTATATAGAAACTCATAAAATGCATTTAAAGCTTCATTTACTGCATCATATGAATAAAGAAAGGACCAGTCACAAGAAAAGAGATCTTCGTAAAGTTGATGAAAATTAGCTCTTCGGAAATTATAACGGACATTATTGTTAGAAGAAAATTTAGATGATTTGGAATGTGACAAGATAATTTCGGATATTAATGCTGGATGGTAAACATCTTCCTGTACCAAGGGAGGTGACGCTTTATTAATATTTGTGGAGTTATTAAGATTGCATAATATCAAATCTAGCTTATTGCCAAGAATATTGTTTATATTATTTACATTACGTAAACCAAGGAAATTACAGAAATTAGCTAGACATGATGTTTTTTGAGATGAAATAATATTATCGGTAAAATCAGGTACATTGAAGTCGCCAATTATTATTATGTTATGATTAATTAGGAGTTCTTCTAAAGATTCAAAGAATAAATCAAAGCTGTAAGAATTAACATCAGGTGGAATATATATGGCACAAAGTATAAATTGTAAATGTGCAATATAACATTTACAGGCTACAAAATCAATTAGGCTACAAATGTCCCTAAGGAAGGTAACGTCAAGAACTTCATAACGTATGTAATCGGAAAGCGCCATTAAAACTCCACCACCTGTAGACCTACCAACAGCTGATAAATTACGATCACAGCGAATTATATTATAATTAGAGGGAAAAAGTTCCGAGTTGGTTACGGAGCTCTGAATCCAAGTTTCAGACAAAATGAGGACATCAAAAGACACTGCACAACAATTAACATAAAATATATTAGTTTTACTGTTAAGACCCCTGCAATTTTGATAGTATATACTTAAGATATGTGGACTTCTGTTGGGATCATTCAGTTTTCCGAAATGATTCTCGGTGTGTTATTAACGTACTTTATTTTTAAATTATTTTCACCATTTGCAAGACGTTCATCTAATTCCTTTTTTAGTGATTTGTAATAATCCATTTGCTGACGAGTCCTGTCAGGAGAAACAGAAATAGTATTCCATTTATCCTCAGATTTAACAGATTTAAATTCCTTAAAGAAGTTGACAACTGTGACAGTAGACTGCAGTTGTACTTTAATGGGGCGCGGGGTACGTTTGTTACTATCAAAACGACCTAAGCGTAAGAGTTTTAAATTTTCAGCTTGAATCTGGCAATCTGATAACAATTTTTTTACAAGGTTAAGATCATTTTCCTCCTGTCCTTTTTTGGACGTGCAATTTTCGGGATGATTATAAATCATTATGTTTCGGGATCTTTTTTCCCTTTCATTAATTTCGCTGATAATATTCTCAGTAAGAGTTATCTGAGGATATTTTGCTACAAATGAATCATTAAAAGAATTTTCAATTTTCTTTTTAAAAGAAATAAAATCATTTTGTAAATCAATAATAATTTTTTTAAGGGTGTTCATATCATCACACAAACTTTCACATTTACCACAGTTCCATTTGAGCCCTGTTTTAGTGGAATTAAGCCGTCTAGCTTCAGAGGCAGAGATATCCACACAATCTATGTTAAATGAATTCTTACAAATATGGCAAGTAATTATTCGATGTTGATCAAATGCTTTATTGCAACAATGGCATGTAGCAACCATTATTGCAATAATAGATACTCAAAAAAAAAAGAAAAAAAAAATAATAGGAAAGAATATAAAACGAAAGAAACACCCAGTATGACAAAATTACACACAGCACCCAGTATAAATTCTCAGGTGATATAGGTGAATGAACCCGCACGAAGAATTAACGCGAATAAACAAACAAATTAACCACACCTTCTAAACCAAATACGTATAACAAAAATTGAAGATAACTCACCCCTGTAATATTTGTTTGCGAAGAAGCACTTAAAAACAAATAGAACACAACTCAAGTAATAAACTGAGACCAAAAAATACTCAAAAACTCCAGAAAATACCACAAAAATATGGAAAAAATGCAGAGCGAAGCAAAAACCAACCATCACAAAGAATTCTCAAATATATCAGGAATGTATTGAAAATAGTATAATTAAGATGAATGTAAGTGCTATTTTTTATTTGAATTAAAATCAAGGAAAGAAAGAAAAGAATGCTAGCCGGCGGGATTTGAACCCACGATCTCAGCATTTGTACTGCTGCGTGTTACCAACTACACCACGGCTGGGCTGCATGAGAATATAACTTCAGAAAAGATTGTATAGACTGGCGGATTTGCAGCCCAGCCGGGGTGTAGTTGGTAACACGCAGCAGTACAAATGCTGAGATCGTGGGTTCAAATCCCGCCGGCTAGCATTTTTTCTTTCGTTCAAATCCGCCAGTCTATACAATCTTTTCTGAAGTTATATTCTCATGCAGCCCAGCCGTGGTGTAGTTGGTAACATGCAGCAGTACAAATGCTGAGATCATGGGTTCAAATCCCGCCGGCTAGCATTCTTTTCTTTCTTTCCTTGATTTAAATTCAAATAAAAAATAGCACTTACATTCATCTTAATACTACTGTAGCTTGTATATTTCTCTAAATAAAACAACAACACCTGACACCTATCTAACCTCACTTAAAGCACAAAACTCGCCCCGAATTTTCCAATAGTTACTGTTGCGCGATATTTTTGTTATATTTAGAAAAATTGCAAGCGAAAATAATAGCTATGTTACAATATGGCTGTAATCTATTCGTCGTTTTATAAAACGACTAGCCATATTATAAAACGCATAGGTATTTTATAATCTGGTTAATTTTACAATATGGCTACGACCAGTGGCGGATTTAGCACTTGAGAGACTCCAAGCGGCCAAGCGTAATTATAATTTGAGCCCCCCCCCCCTCGACAGTATAGAGCAAACTTGCATATGGTTTGAAATATTGCCGCTAGGCCGCCATAAAACATATGGCATAGATGGCGTTGTTCATTTGTCAATTTAATTTAAAGAATACTATTAAATTATTAATTATTTTTATTACAAAAATAATAATAACAATAATAATAATAAAACAATTTCCTGAAATTTGAGGCCCACTAGATTTAAGAGGCACCAAGCGCGCGCTTCCTGCGCCTGTGCGGAAATCCGCCACTGGCTACGACATTTACGGATAGCGGCGCCTGGAGGCTAGATACATGACAGCCTCTTTTACAATATTATTATTCAAGTGTCAAGACAAAATGAAAAATGTTGCAATATCGGTATAAAATGTATTTTTTGTGTCATACTGTTGCCATTTTCATACAAAAAAATGTTTTCTACAGCCTGTCTCAATACGCTTGCTCACTATATAGCAAGCTTATAGGGACAGCCTGTATATCCAGTGTAGATTATAATCGTACTAATGCGCACCTTGTATATCCAGTTTGGATTATAATCTTACTAATGCAAACAAGTTTCAACACAAGTTTTTGTTTAATATTTTTAAGATATTTGATGATTTTTCTTTTAGTTTTTATGGGGTAACTATAGTCTTTTTGTTAAATACTATTGTCATTTTGTTATATATTACAGTAAAAGCATTTAAAATACAAAAAAGTGAAATAAAGAGACTGTACGCTATGAATCAAGTTAATATCCGAAATTATAAATTACTTACAGCGTCAGTATTGTCAACAACGAGCATTTTTTTAAAATGCAGGTCGTAACAATAGGAATTTTTGAAACACCAGCATGCTATATTCATCCTTATCGCGCAATCTTTTTGTCAATGCAAATATGAGAGAGATAAACGTATGGCAACTTGTTAAATCGTTCATGATACAACTTAAACTGTTAGGTGCAAATATACAAATTTTGGATACCTTCTTCGTAGAACGTATCAACTCCAACATACTCAGCTAAACTCAAATTTCTTGTGTTGCGCATTATTTTATTGAAATTATCAGATGCCGTCAAATTATCAACAAACAATTTGGGAAACAAATAAAATATCAAAAAAATGATAATAAAAGTATTACACAAATTTATAATTCATTATCTATTATTATTTGCTAAAAAAAAAAAACGGAAATGTGCTTTTACGCTTTTTACGCAGATTCGCTTGTCACGGATTCTCGTGGCCATCTGAATATACAATACAATATAAAAATCTAAACTGTTTTTAAATTTCAGCAAATGCAAAATAATGGACGATCTAGTAAAAAAATTATCTATACTTATCCTTATGTCATGGGAAATTCCTATCTTGATCGAGTTACACAGTTTACGGACTTTATTGTAATTTTTGATAGTAAGCTTAATGTCAATTTGCATTATGATCATTTAAAGAATTCATCATTAAAAATATTAGGATTCATCATTCGCTCTTGCAAATCATTTCATAATTAACTTACTCTACAATGACTATATTATTCATTAGTAAGATCAAAAACTGTAATACTGTCTCCATATATGGAATCCCATTTATAATATATATATATATATATATATATATATATATATATATATATATATATATATATATATATATATATATATATATAGCTTAACCGGAATTTGTTCAAAAACGATTCGTTAAATATTGCTTTTATAAAAAGTGTAATCATCACTATCACAGTTTTGATATTATATGTTATGTTGGTATGGGTGTAGTGCAAAGGTGAAATCATGTATGGTTGAGTACAATAAATTATTTAATTTATAAGCGATATATCTTTCTTAACTCGAAATAAAGTCTGCAAAATGAAGTTAAATCGATAACCGTTTTGTACGAGTGTTATTTTCAGTAAAATTGTTCCTTCTCCTCGTGTGTGCGCAACTATTGGCCAAAATAAATAGAACAAAATGGATGCGGAAATTAAATTAATTCTTAAATAGCTCGCAAAACTCGACAAATTAGCTAAAATTGAAAACTCTACTTAAAAAACTGGAATGATAATATAATCGAACTAAAAATTGCAAACTTTTGTTCACGCACAGCAAAAAGCAATTAACTCTTTGAAAAACAACTAAAAATATTTAATGTGATTGTCAGTGGAATTGAGGAAAACGGAATTAATAAATGTGATTTAAAAGAAAAAATCTCGTATTTGTTAAACAAAGTATTTCAACTAAACTGTTCAACACATAATTAAAAAGATGTCTCCAGACTTGGTGCCGAACGAAATAATAATAATAAACCTAGACCAATAATCATTACGTTTGACTCGCTAGAATAAAAATACACAAAAAGTGAACTTTCTATTAACAACCACAAAAATCTGCAGATCATATTGGAATATTAATGATATCAGTAACATATTTAATTTAGATTTGGAAAACGAAACTAGGATAATATCCGTAGATTTTATATGTTTGTACGAAACATGGAACTTAAATCCGTATATTACATTACCAAATTTCTTAAACTCATGTAGCAAAATTTTTTTTAGTGTAGGTAGGGGAAGCGTGCGTACAATTATATTAATTAAAGACGCGGAGGATTTAAAAATTAACGTAATTGAAAATTCGTAATTTTGGCTAATATTAAATATTAAAATAAATAATTTCTCTTTTATCCTCGGCGCAGTATATCTGAGACCTAACTTGAGTAATGACGATTGCACACAATTACTAGGTAATACATTCTGTATGATTTCAGACACCTACATTAACACTAATAATAAATTTTTTTTAGAAGACTACACTGGTCACATAGGTTCACTCAACCAAATTCAAGAAAGCATTTTTAATTCTGCCTGTGTCCGTGGAGAAAGATACTCTCTACATGACAAAACCAACAAATGAGACCTTAAACTGATCGAAACCATGGAAAATTCTGGAATGTTTACATTGAATGGACGCGCTACAGGTGACACTCCTGGGGCTTTTAGTTTTAGAATTAAAAACGGCAAATCAACCATAGATCTGGTATGGGCAAATATAAATTTTATTAAAAATGTTTCTTACTTTACGTTTACTCCTACAATAACACAATCACGACACAGTTAGGTTCCCTGTGTTTTAAAACAAACTGTAATCTACCCTCATTAAATACAAAGAAAGTAGCTTATGTATTCAAACCGATATATAATGTCAGTTCTCAATTTAATAACCTCCAATTACACCACTATCAATATCATTGAAACAACATCCGACTTTTATAGTAATGGTATTAAGAAATTAAATGAAAATCTAACGTTAGCTATTAAAGACTCTGCTTGTTTCTCAAAAATGGTAAAAGTTACTAAAAACTGTATTCCAAACAAAGTTATTAGATTAAACAAATCTTGGTATAATAGCAAATGCAGACAACTCAAAAAAATAACGAGACAAAATTTAACTATTTATTAAAAAATTCGTACGGACGCACTTTTAACGACATACCTGAACGCGAAAAAGTCAAATTTAATGGCTGTATAATATTATAAAATTAAATATAAAAAACAAATTTCTAACTCACTCTCACAAGTTAAAAACTCAAGTACATTTTGGAACACGGTTAAAAACACACAAACTACAGTGCCAATGAGAATGGAATAAAGGAATGGGTACTATATTTAAAAAGAAATATTTTCAAATAATATCTCTCATACACTCACCTACTTTAACTGCCTACACCTTCACTTAGACTACCACATCACTTTTAGTGAATTAGAAACTATCATTTGTAAACTAAAAACAACAAAGCCCCTGGAACTGATGGAATATCTTGTGAATTCTATAAGAATCTTCCACCGCCCTGGTTACATTACATGCTTAACTGTTTTAATTTAATATTTAATAGTGAGCAAATGCCGGAATCATGGTTTCAGATACAAACTACTCTTATATTTAAAAATTTCGACAAAAATAATTTAACAAACTATAGGCCTATATTATTATTATTATTATTATTATTATTATTATTATTATTATTATTATTATTATTATTATTATTATTATTATTATTATTATTATTATTATTATTATTATTATTTTTATTATTATTATTATTATTATTATTATTATTATTATTATTATTATTATTATTATTATTATTATTATTATTATTATTATTATTATAAACAGTAAATTTGTTTAAACTTAAAGTTCCCATTGTTAAGCGATTCTTTCGTATTAAACAATTTCTTCAGGGATCAAATTATATTATTTTATAAGCAACTATTTGTAAATGTTGAGAATAATTACTTATAGTTTGTTAAACAATTTTGTTGTAAATATACTTTATTTTTGTTGAGCAAATACATAAAATGTTAAAAGTAACTCAAAATTTTATGAGCAGTCCTCGATATTTTCCACGTCTAAATAACCTGAGTTAAAATTTTCATGGATTATTTCTGAAATTGATTCTCAAAACAGTTTAGAATTTATTTGATGGAAAGGTGGAGAAAAAGTCTGATAGATTATTAAAAAAACGTGGCTGGAATCCATATTAGTTGCTGTAATAGCTAATGGATTTCTGTAGTAATCTTTCAGCTATTTCCAATCTTCGGATATTAGATTCATAATTACTATTGATTTTTATTTCAAATGAAAAAGTTAACATGTCTAGGAAAAGTGTATTTTCAAGTGCAAGGTAACTTCCGGAAATGTAATGGTTTTTAAAATTAAATTTCTGGGTATAATGAAAAAACAACTTGATTGTTGTAGTACAACAAAAACTTTAGGAATGATATTTTACTTAAAAACTGTATTAAAAAATATGTTTTTGCATCTTTCTAAATATAGATGCTTTTCAAAACACTCTGTTTGGTTGCTTTCATTAGAGCTATAAAATAAATTTTATGTTTACAAACGAATCTTGTGATACTGATAGCTTGATAGCAATTCGCAATACGAGAGGAAATCAACGTAAAGTAATGAGTAACGTCACAGAATATACTAGAGAGATACTCTACTGATACAAAATAAAATAAAAAGGAATCTGTTTCTTTGAAACATACGAGTATACGAGTAATGAATGGTATTCTGTAATTTTGGATTTCATAACAAAAATAATTCCATTTACTTCTGCCTATTAAAGACTAACATGCATATTAAAAAAATTAAACAATAAGTTAAACAAAAAAATATAATAAAAGTAATCGTCACGGCATATTGCCCATTGTTGGATGTGCCAATCTGCTTTAATCTCAGATATCGGTAATGACGGTATCATATTCCCACCGCGCGCGGGCCTTTACAAGGCGTCATCTCATGGCCATTTAAAATTCGAAATAAATTTGGCGTCGGTCAGGTTCGAACCCACGTCTTCAGATTCGCGACCAGACACCCAGGCACATGGTCACGAGACCCCATAACACATAAGTTAAACATTGTTTGAAGTAGTTAACGCTGATAATTTGATTTATGTACTATATAGAAACTCTTTTTATAACTAATTTGTATTCTTATATGTGTAATTAAAGATCTTGGACCATGCAACAATCTTTGTTTATTATTGTGTGCAAATTTTGCTTTCCGAATAATGTTCGCTAATTTTGATTAAAATGATATCAACAGTTTTTGTTCATTAGATTATGTTATTGTACTTTTCCTTTTATCTTTCAAAGAAGTCTAATTTTCAGACGTGTTTTGCATTTGCGATCCAGGAGGAATGCTTGAATAACCTTCTGTTTCTGGTGTTTATACTATTTTCTCTACTTCGGGTCTTATTTTGATAGTGTCTATATAAAAATAATTAAAAATTTCTACTAAGGGAAATTTTTGGAAGAATAGTTAGCATGATGACAGCGATCTTTGTTTTTCTATTATATATGTCGTTGCCTACGTTCTGTATCTCCCAGTTGATCCCCATGTAATCAATATCTGATGCAAGAATTACAAAACTTTTATCTAGCATCTTTGTCATACAAACATGGCATATATGAGACTTTTATTCGCTATCTCATTGTCGTCGGTTTGTCAGAGGGGTATAAGTTATCTCCGTCTAACCAAATGAAATAGAAACTGTATTGGAACCGCGGTAACGAGTGTCATTTTAAAAAAATTAAATTATTTGAATATTCATATCATTCTGTCATTCATATGATCAAGGGGATTAATGTGATTTTGGCGTCCATAATAACTTGTTCTTCGTTGTGTGTTGCTAATTTTGTTAATTCTTGGGATTGTAGATACATATTGTGCATTTTGCTATTACAAAGACGGTGTTTCTAAGATTACCGACAATTATTGCAACATATTGCTTTTGGACAATAAAAGAGGCATATATCATCCATTATACTTATATCGTATTTATTCAATTGGTTTATTATTTCTAAATAACTATGAATACTTCGAATCTTGATGAATAACGAAATTTACACAATATAGGTCATACTGTCAGTTTTTACCAGTTTTGACATTACATCATAATTATTCAATTGCGAAATATGTGTCACTTCGAATTTTGATGAATAATAATATTCACATACTAGTAGTATTATGTTATATTAACGAACAATAAAATTATTCAATAAATTATTGAAAATGTTAAACATGACAAAGTCCTGTCCTACTCCACCTTATATCAAACTAGAAAATTAAATCCCTAAAATAAAACCATGGTATTCATGGTAACAATATGACGTTATCAATTCCCTCCCACCCCTGGCTATTTGAACCATATGTTGACTACTGATGACGTAGGGATCAAGTCGTGGAAACGGCCTTTAGATATTTTGTGAATACCAGTTCCAAATAAGTCACCAAAAATCACATTATGCGATTTTTGGTGACATACCGGGTCACTGAAATACTTTTCTAACATTTTTATTTAAAACTGTGAACTATCATTAGTAAACCAGTAACAAGTGAGACAGATATACAAACTAAAAAGAAATAGACATAGTAACGGGACAGCTTACCCATCTCACAAGCACGGTCAGCTCGAGTACTTACCGAAAAATACCGAATATGTTATCTAGATCGCCAAAAAGTCTAAACGGAGGTTACCGCTGGTGCAATTTTTTTTATGTGAATTAGGGTTGAGGGTTACGTCATTTGGCATTTAATCTTTCAATATTTATATTTATTTTCATCTTTCGTTTTACGCGTCTAAGTCCCGGTTTTTCCATCTGTGAAAGCTAAAAGAAAAATATTATACGATTGACATGTGTATAATTTTTTGAATTTGTGCTCTAATATTATGCGTTTTTTATTCAGAGCTATTACCTCCGGTTACATGGTAACCGCATTTTATTTGGCATCCTGGTTACTTGCGGTTATATCCAACGTGTAACCGCGGTATGTATGACGGTTACATGTCAAGTTGCAATCGCTATCCTTTTCTAGCTAGCAAAACGGTGACATTTTGGCAGACAGATATTTTTCAAAAAAAGTAAATATGGAATCTGTGACATTTTTTGTCAACCTATCAACACTACAAATAAGATAAATATTAGAGAAATGTTAAATAATAATTTGACAGAACGTATGTAGTACCCGGGTATATTTTATTCGCCGAGCTTACCGTACGATTAACCATATGGAAAAATCGGCCTGAATATAAAATCTGCTGAAAATTTCATTTCGGTAAAAATGTACATACATGTGTGTTACGCGCTCTCTAATTCATATTTAAAATTCATCATCTGGTCTCTGTTAATAATCCTGTTTTAATCCTCTATTGACAAATTTGTCGATTATGAAAATGTATTGACGAGTAATGAGAATTGAAAAATGAGACTTCAACTGCAGTTATCATTTGGAAGGAAAAATAATTCTTATTATTTTCGATGCTTGAACGTTTCTGCGGTTTAAAGGAATTGTTCGATAAATTTGATTTTAACAGTCATCAATTACCAATTTAGACGTTATTAGCACATTAATAATAAAACTGCAAAAAAAATATTTCGTATATGTTTGTAAGGATATCTACTTTTTACTACCAACGGATATTATTTATACTTACATAATAATATAGGTGTGTCCCTACACGACTTTTTGGATGCGTTCATGTACGCATTCATGAACTCTTTTGTGCACATGGACTGGTAGCACGAGCGTGGTTCTCACACCGGTGTTAGCTAGAACCAAGGCAACGTCTTGGCACACACTTCAGGGTTGTTAACAAAATTAGTGTTGCCAATAAACTAATTAAACCGAAAATGTACTGTCAGCCTTATTCAATAAATTTGGCTTTATTATTTTTAATTATTTATCCTACAAAAAAGTCAAGAAGCAAATCATATTAAAAATTTTTAAATAATGCAGTCAAATTTATTGAATATGGCTGTCAGCACATTTTCGTCTTAATCAGTTTATTGGCAATACTGATACTACCCTGAAGTACGTGTTAAGACGTTGCCTTGGTTCTAGCTAACACCGGTGTTAGAACCACGCTTGTGCAACCAGCCATGATGTCTTGCCCATGTACTCATTCAGTCATATATAAGAAACTTTGTATGGTTGGAACGGCCAACGGACTTGTCATATCATCATAATTAATTACTAACTATAAAATATCAGTCAACAAATCATCTACAAAACAAATATTAATTATTTATCATATTACATTTCTTAATAATTACCGTTTATTATTCGAGGTTGGCCAAATAACAAATCTATTTCCTCATTAGATAAAACAGATAACAATGATTCTGGGTCAGATTCAAATTACAAATCACTCATTACGTTCACTTAAGAACATTGATAAATAATCACGGGTTATACTTCGAAATTTTCCTCGCAACGCGCGAAAATTTTAGTGCGCATATGCTGAGTAGTGCATAGCAGACCAGAGGATGGACAGTCCGCGGATGCGTTCATGTATTCGTCCGGAGTCTGTATGAACAAATATGTCAACAGTCCTATGGACTGTACAACTGTCGGTTGGAACGATATTGTTTAAAATGAGAATGCGTCTGACGTATATATGACAGTCCGGATTAGCTATAGGAACAAACCTATAAACCGTTTTAAAAAGCAAAAAAATGCACATTTTTCAACAGTGTAAAATGGAAGCTGCGCAAAAGCACACGTACGAGAAAAGTTAATAAATAGTTAATTGATTTATAACCGTATATTTACTTAAATAATAATATAATTAAAAATTTACATGTAGGTTTTTTAATTAATAAGTACTCTTCTTTATTTTTGAACTTCATATATATATATATATATATATATATATATATATATATATATATATATATATATATATAACTGCTGCAAAATGTACGCGTTTAAATATACTTCAACTTTATGCACTATGCCTGCCGTTCAAAAAAGCCAAGCTTCTATTCCACCAAGCCCAAGCCTAACATTTAAATAAGCTTGAATTTTCAAGCCAAACCAAGCCTTCGACTGTCAAGTAGCTTGTTTGAAAACAAGCTTTTTCAAGATTTTCTTAAGAAATGTCGAGGCCGACAAAACCGTAATTTTATGGTGGTAACGCACTTTCTCATTGCTTCGGCACATTTTTGCAAACTTCTAAGCATTGGAGTTTCCAATAGGAGCAGCCTTCATTACCTACCCGTCTAGTAAGCTTCAAAACTTTGTAAATAGGAAACTATACCCTTCATCATTCTTATTATGCAAAGACAACTTATTTTCTCAATCTGAACCAACTAGTCGCACATTATAGTACGCGCACAGAATCAAGTAAACAAAATAAATTTATAAAATGTTGAAAAAGTTTTATAATCAATATTCATTTAAATTTAACTAACTTGATTTTAAATACCAAGCATCAAGTTTAACACATAATATTTATTACTGGAATTTATTGGAATGCTACAAATGGATAATTTTGCTGCAGAACAAAAATTATAAGAAATAATAATAATAATAATATACTCTACACCGCAAGGTAAATTGAGTGACAGACTACACAAATGATGATAATTATTGCATTTTAAAGTTGCATTTTGTACAATGTTTTGTTATTCTGGTATTTCCGAATCATAGAGACGGGACAATTTCTGTTTGTGGATATGTATATTTATATTCAAAGATTTTCAATGCTATTTTTAGTTCAACCCCTAATGTAGCCCTAATAAACCGATCATGTCTGTGACAGGTATAATAGACAATAACAATTTACCGACAAGAGAGCATTCTCTTTTAAATATTACCTTGATATAAGTTTTCATTGTTTCCAAAAATATGAATTAATAAATAAGCAAATAAATATATAATCTCGGCTTATTGCCTAGTTCTGGAGGTTTTTAATTTGCTTTTATTCACAAATTTCGGTAATAACGACATATCTGTATTGTTGAGGGTATTTACTTTTGCATTATTTGAATTTGCACATGATTACTGTAATTATATTTATGTATTTAACTTACATGATTCTGTACTAAAAAATCAGTAGAAATTTTATTAGAAGAGGCAAGTAAGTATTTGTCACGAACAAACAAAATTTCGGAGAAATTTCCGTCGGTAGGGGTTTATGATTTGCAGATGTATTTGAAGTAGGTATAAAAGGTCAGTCTCAGGTCATTTTCATCCCATTGTACATTTCAAAATATTTATGTATTTATTTGAACATTGTTCTTGCGTGTTTAGAGTCTTATTATTTTTTTATTTATACAGGGTGAATATGAACTATATAGTATGACAAACTTTAACAGTTTATTGGGAGGTCATTTCGAGTAAAAATAGCATTATGAACTTTTAGTCCAACTAATGCATATGCCTACTTGAATAATGCAGTCAACGAAAATAATAACAGGAACATAAAAATTGAAGGGTTAAATATTTAATAAAAGATAATAAATTTATGTTGATTGTTTACTCTTAAAAATAAAATAAATGAATAAAATATACATTTCAATATTTTTATATTTTAATAATTACAAAGAAAAACAGTTAGTGTAAGTTTCATAAATTTTATTTTATCGTTTTGTTTATATTTACGCATAAGAAGATATTTTTCAATTGTACCATAATAAATTTATGTAAAACAAAACGTGATTTATAACATCAACATAACATATCGATATATTGATATATTGATACAACAATATTCCAATACATCGATATATCAGATTTATCGGTATATTGATATATTTAATTTAATTCACATCGAATATTTATATTAAAATCTTGATACCGAACAACTACTACTGGTTTTCCTATATACCTACTGTGCGCATTAGCATTTATAAAGCTTGAAAAAGCTTCAAATAGCTTGAAAAGGCTTAAAAAAGCTTGATAAAGTTTGAATATCAAGCCAAGCCTAAAATATTTAAAGCTTGAAGTTTTCAAACCAAGCTAAGCTCTGTTTCCATCAAACCCAAGCCAAGCCTAACATTAATAAAAGCTTGAAGTTTCTAGCCAAGCCAAGCTTTTTTATTTCAAGCCAAGTAGTTTGGCTTGGTGAATCCCTAGATACAAGCGAAAATGCATTTTATTATTTGTGTAAGGAAGTAGAGGGATCGTGCTAAAAATCGCATATCGAGATTTTGGTAAACGAGCAGCACAGACTATGCTCTGTTCCACTTAAGCCATTCAGTAGATGGCACTGGCAACAGCGCAAATCTGAAGTAGCCGAAATTACAGTGGGTGAACTTGTCTCTAATTTCAGCTAATCAGAGAGGTGAAAACTATTTTCTATGCCCCGCAATACTGAATGGCTTAAATGGAACAAGTTATAATATAAACGCAAAGAAGAAGAAAGTTAATGCAGTGGTACGCCGATACAGAGAATTGACGACTGATAAGTGATATCTTGTAGCAAAACTATGAACATCCGGTATTAATACTGTTTATATTGTGTGCTTGAGATACATGTGGTTTGGTCTTTTAGTATGATTTAAAAATGCGAAAAACTCGTACAATTGTTGTGTATTTGGATGCCCGTCAAGACCTCATTGAAACATAGGCATTGCATTTTATAATTTTCCTAAACATAGCCAAAATACTGTTAAAATTACGTCTAGAATAGATGTTGAAATGTACATGGATCGATGACAAGCATAGAAATATGCTTTTCGTAATGTGAAGAACATGAAAATTTGTTTTAGACATTTTATAATATGATGATTACATATATCCTGGTGAGTACAAAATTGAAACTTCAGATTTTATGATTATAACCTAAGTTGTATTTCATAAGTCATATTTATCTTAATCTTTGTTTTATATAATAACTAAACATAAAAATTATACCACCTGCTACAGAAAAATAGAACTGCTGAAATATGTTTACATTTGGCAATTATAAATACATTATGACGTAGCTTCTATGATACGTCTAGAAGTAGCTGTTGCTTTTAGAAATCTAAAACGTTCTTATATACGGTTATACCAAACCTCGTTTCAAGAAAAAAATTGCTCTTGTTGCTTCTTTTCATATATCACAACACTGCGAGTACTAATTCGGAATCAGCTTGTCGGTTCGGTAGTGCTGCCGCCATCGGACATGTCAGTTCTCATTCTGTAACTGAATTACAGATATACTGCACATTATTGATTTGTTATTTTTTAATCATTAAATGGTTTATTAAATATAAATTTATACCAGCCTGTGTATAACAAAAGGAGAAAAAAATGTATTTATGTATAAACCTAAATTGCAAAACTACGAGAGAACGAGGTATTTTCTGTTCGTGAAACAGTTAACACTAGTAGTTAACTACTTTAATTTGTAGTGACAGTACTGTTATTAATATTCATTCTGGGAGTTGTATCACTTTTGTAAAGAAAATAAACAAATGGATTACAACTGTTAACTGACCTTGAGTAATTACGTGTAAAAAACCTCAAATACGTTCTTTTCAGTTTAAATTTAAAAGCATGTTTTAAAGCAAAAAAATAAAAGAAACGAAGGAAATAAAGCTGAATGTTCCTGACTATTCATGCGGGCTTTTAATATATTTATCGCCATGCTTGAAAGCGTTCAAATAAAAGAACGGTCTCCAAATTGATGAAAACAAGTATACAAGAATAATATGATTGTGACTAAAACACTTTTTTTAAAGTAATAAATTAGTCATTAAACTAGTACTTAATATCAATATATCCATATTTTATTTTGCCTTATATAAGTCAAATATAATACCTCATTCATTTCCACATTTCAGCAAAAAATAAAGATTAATCAACAATTTTCTAACAAAAATTCGTGAACAAAGACCATACTTCCACCGTTATATTGATGTCACAATGATATATTATCAGGTAAAGAATTACATGTACGAGTATACGGCGTTTGTAAGAATTCAAAATACGTGCTCTAGTTCTGCCATTGTAGGTCAAATAGCCATTAATCATTATGTCAGCGCCTGCTTCCTGCCTGTCTTCAAGTTATTTGGTAGGCGATTCACCGGAGCGATAAAAATTAGACTCCGTGAAATTATTACTTTAACATTGTTCCGTTTACCCTGAAAGGATAACAGGATGATTGCTATTGATTATTCAGGAATTCGGGAGTGAAAAGTTGCTGACAGCTCAATTCAGCTAATTCGGTTTGTTTTCAAACAAAATTTAGTCAATTTCGTAGAAAAAGTTGTTGGACTTTTCGGGATTAGTAAAACAGTCATTAGACTATATGCATTTCTTTACATATTTCTAAGTAAGCCCAGTTATATTTAGGGTACATGATTTATGGTTTTTAAATTCTAAGTAATATAAAAAAATCAGTTTTATATGAAATAGCGTAATAGGAATATAGGTATTACTACAAATGTATTAGAAACAATTTATCAGGTGGGTAGGCACAAGCTGTAATGAAAACAAAACATTGAACGAGTGGAAATTTATACGCCAAACATTTGTACTACTCTGCACTTTATATGACCATATATTTATTTATTTATTTACTCAGTTAATTCTTATCTAGGAATAGGACAAACAATTAAATATTGTACTTTTTAGTGTCAGTGAAATTTTTATTGTATTTAACATGTTCTATTCGTATATTCAATGGTATTTAGTATCACTATATACCGATTAATAAACATTTTTTCAGTGATTATTGGAAAAATTAGGGTAGCATGTGTGTTCCAAATAATTTATTCGATTTAATTAGTTCGCGAAATTAAATGTCGGCTACAAAGTACACAAAATTCTGCTTGTTTATGATTATTTTCTACACAATTTTGAAATAATGCTGCCCTATAACAAACATACTCTTACACACACAGCGTTTTGTTTTACTGTGCTCAGCATTCATCGAAATTAATTGTGAAAAATTAATTTTTATTTTACATTTCATGCAGATATTATATTTGAATAATACCACATGTTAAGGAAGATATGAAGCACAAGCACTGTCGTCATTTATTCTGATCTAAATGAAAAATAAAAATATTGCGTGTTAAGAAGAATCTCGTTCTTTATTTAAAAGTTCTTATTTTAGTAATGAAATTATTTCGTATGGCTTGACAAAAATTTCAGTTTAGCTTCGTAAAATTTGCCTTTATTTCAATATACGTACTACAAAAATCGAAAAATACTGATTTAAAATATGTACATAGTGATATATCTTAATAATAACAAATTTAATTGTTATTTAAAATAAAGTAGTTTTAGGCTAAAAATGAAATACTCTTTGAAATAAAATCTAAAATCAAAATTAATTTAAAAGCAGGCTAAGAAATTCATTTAATGTTAATTGTATATTATTAAAAACAAAAAAAAAAAATAAGAAAAAATAAAGTTATTTTGAAAAACTTATAGAATAAGAATTAAATAATCTATTTTTTCCGAAACCGACACTAAACTACACGATATCACAGCTAAAATAAAATTTTGCACACCAATCTGTCAAAATTTAACTTTACGTACTCACCTGGCAAACTTGAATGACAGATGAGTACGTAAAGTTAAATTTTGACATAAGAGTCTGTCAAGTTTTACTTTAGCTACTATTTTGGTTAATGAGATCACGAAAAGTAAAATAAAAATTTATCGGCAATTTCTACATAAACAAACGCGTATGATAGGGGTACCCTCTTAGCCCATTTCTTTTACTTCTCGCTAAGAAACGTATTTAATTCATGCTAAAAATCGCATATCCAGATTTTAGTGAATAAGCACGTTTTAAGGTACCTAGAATCCGATTATAACATTTTCACGATGATGTGTGTGTGTGTGTGTGTGTGTGTGTGTGTGTGTGTGTGTCTGTGTGTGTGTGTGTGTGCGTGTGCGTGTGTGTGTGTGTGTGTGTGTGTGTGTGTGTGTGGATGTTTGATCCACGATTTCTCAAATACTATAAGACTAAAGACATTTTTAATTACGGATTCCTCAATCTAACAATAATGGAAAGAGTTGATTAAGTTTTGGTAACAATTGGACAAACGGAAGTAGTAGTTACAAGAAAAAAATCATCTAAATATTATTTATCGAAAATTTATGTAATTACGTATATTAAAGAACGTTAAATTCTTTATTCGATAAATATAAATTCATTATTATATCTACTATAGATTTAGAGATAAATAAATGCATATAAAATAATTGATGTAAAAAATCTGAGATCAAACTACTTCAAGCCAAGAAATTCAAATGTTTGTAATTGACACATGAATGTCACTGTCAAAAATATGTGTATGCCACGGTCAAAAATGTACATCATTATGAAGATTATGAAAATAAAAAAAGTCAACAACGCAAAAGAATATACGTAAAAAAGAATATAAAAGGAATTTGTGAAAAAATGACGAATATAAAGAAAAAGAAAAAGAAAGTAGAAAAAGAAAATTTCAGGATATTGAGTATAAAGAAAATGTATATATTATACATAATTTATATTAAAATGTCGTGGATTTTGCAAATATATGTGAAAATTATTTTGTATATAAAAATATTTTTTGTTTTATGCGTACAACCGGGTAAAATATCTGGCGATAGGTTATGTGCTGGCCACATTCGATTTTTATTATTTATATAGCAGACATTGAGGCTTGTCTTTTAAAGGAACAGAGTAGAGGGGCGGTAATAGGTAGAAAGAAGTTCGTATCTTTGTCATATGCAGTTGATTTGGCAATTTTAGCAAAATCAGAAGAAGAAATGAAAGCTCTACTAAGACGCTTGAAATTAAACCTGGAAAGGAAAAAAATGATACTGAATACCACAAAAACAAAAATATTGTTTTAAGAAGGGCGGAGGAAGAGAAAAACAATATAATTGGCGGTGGAGGGAAGAAGAAATAGATATTGTTAAAAAATTTAAATACTTGGGATACCAATTTACAAAGAATAATACGGTAACGATACATCTTTGAGAAACACTGAAAAACAATTATGGATTATAGGAGAAAGAAAGTTGGGAGGAGATACAAAAACAAGAATAATGCTATTTGATTCAATAGTCCGTGGTATACTGATGTATGGTGGGTGGGTTTTACGGTTAGAAAGAAGTATACCAGGCTACATTATCCTCGAAGAGTTAAAAAGACAAGTTACGTACAGAAACAGCTAAGAGGTCTATGAGATACGAATAAAAAATCTGATGTGGCCAGCACATTACCTTCCGTCAGTTCTATGTATTTTGTACAAATTTCATACGGAAAGTTCCTTGCTAAATTAAATATTCTATTTCTTGTACGTTACCTTCCGGCAGTTGCACGTATTTTATGCAAATTTCATACAGAAAATTATTATTTTGTGACGTTTTCTATATACAGTGCAATGTATCTGCAGAAATAAAAGATTTATTATTATTATTATTATTATTATTATTATTATTATTATTATTATTATTATTATTATTATTATTATTATTATTATTATTTCTTGTACATTACCTTAAAGCAGTTGTATGTATTTTATACAAATTCCATACAGAAAGCAAAAGATCCTATATTTCCAGTAAATTATAAGACAAACACACTATGTCAATTTCACTTGACACTGACATCTTTCAATCAGAATTTTCTTAATATAGTAGTTGTTTCCATAGATATGGCTACTTTATGAAATTTAATTTCTTTATAATTTTTACTTTCCGTCACCTTTAGGTAAGGAAGGTATTGTCTTTGGTCAAAAAATTCGGTGGTGAGTTTTTGATGAATAAGCACGTTTTAGGGTCCCTAGAATACGATTTTACTATTTTTACGATGATGTCTGTATGTGTGTGTGTGTGTATGTATGTATGTATGTATGTATGTATGTGTGTCTGTGTGTGTGTGTGTGTGTGTGTGTGTGTGTGTGTGTGTGTGTGTGTGTGTGTGTGTGTGTGTGTGTGTGTGTGTGTGTGTGTGTAACAAAATTTTCGTCTACGATAACTGCCATACTACAATTCTAAAAATTATAATTCTTTCGTATTTCTCTTCGTTACATCCATGTGAAGAGCTGATTAGATTTTGGTTAGAATTGGACAACCGGAAGTACCCTCATTTGAAGATTTTAACAGTTTTTCTTGAAAAAACTATGTTAAATATCATTTTTTCACATTTAATGTTATTATAAATATTAAAGAATATTTTATTCTTTATACGATTTGACTGCATTTTATACTTAATATTAAATGGATATAGAGTTAAAAAATTATAAAGAAATTAAATTTCATAAAGTAGCCATAGCTATGAAAACAACTACTATATTAACAAAATTTTTATTGAAAGATGTCAGTGTCAAGTGAAATTGACATAGTGTGTGTCTTATAATATTACTGGAAATATAGGAGGTAATTTACAAGAAATAATAATATTAATAATAATAATAATAAATCTTTTATTTCTGCAGATACATTACACTGTATATAGAAAACGTCACAAAATAATAAATACATGCAACTGCCGGAAGGTAAAGTACAAGAAATATAATATTTAGCAAGGAACTTTCT
Organism: Harpalus rubripes; assembly: GCA_963082715.1. Classification (NCBI taxonomy): domain Eukaryota; kingdom Metazoa; phylum Arthropoda; class Insecta; order Coleoptera; family Carabidae; genus Harpalus; species Harpalus rubripes. The sequence continues at coordinate 26,400,077 of OY720451.1, forward strand.
GTATGAAATTTGTACAAAATACATAGAACTAACGGAAGGTAATGTGCTGGCCACATCAGATTTTTTAACTCTATATCCATTTAATATTAAGTATAAAATGCAGTCAAATCGTATAAAGAATAAAATATTCTTTAATATTTATAATAACATCAAATGTGAAAAAATTATATTTAACATAGTTTTTTCAAGAAAAACTATTAAAATCTTCAAATGATGGTACTTCCGGTTGACCAATTGTAACCAAAATCTAATCAGCTCTTCATATGGATGTAACGAAGAAGTATACGAAAAAATTATAATTTTTGTAACTGTAGTATTAGAGTTATCGCAGACGAAAATTTTGTTACACACACACATCCACACATCCACACACACACACATCCACACACACACATACAGACATCATCGTAAAAATAGTAAATTCGTATTCTAGGGACCCTAAAACGTGCTTATTGATTAAAAACTCAACATCGAATTTTTTGACCAAAGACAATACCTTCCTTACCTAAAGGTGACGGAAGGTAAAAATGAGAAATAATGAAGAAAATATTATGTTGCATGAATGCTGGAGAGATTTCGAGAATTTGGGGATAAAACGATCAAACTTTTATGAAAGAAACAGATTTTCAAGTATAGAGGTGGAAAATAGAAGAAAAACAGGAATAAGTATGACAAACGCAATCGTTGAAAGGCATAAAGAAATACAAGGACAAGAAAGATACAACAAAATCGCAGTATCAAGATACAATAATAAATAGTATAAAAAATTCGAATACCAGATCTACCACGGTATCTTACATCACCAATGAAGAAAGAAGAAAAACAATTAATCGCGTATTTCCGATGCGGTAATGAAGAAGCAGGAAATTATTTCTGGCAGAAACTACAGGACCAACAATGTCGCATATGTCATGGTAAGGTTGAAACTATTGTACACATGTTACAGAGTTGTTTTGAGCAGAGCAAAGAAGAACCAATCGGGGGAAGAGGAAGGGTACTGGACGATTCAGGAAAGGGTCTAAAATGGATGAAGAGCATTTAAGAAAGAAGAAAACAGAATGTTTAAGTTTCTCTATATGTTACTTGTTTAACGTAGTTACAAGGAAAAATGTAATTGATTCAATGTTGAAATGCAAGGATGAATAAAATACATACTGTAATGTGTAGCGCCCGCTGTCGCCGCTGCTGTCACCGCCGCTGTCGCAGCTGCACCGCACCGATGAGTGAGTGTCTATTTTTAGCGATTACGCAATAGCCATGGAGGGGCGTGTGTTGTCAACAGACTTGTTCGAACCTGCTTAATTACTCGGGTGATGCAATCTATTGTGTTTGAGTTTTTATCTGGAATAGTGTTCTAGAAATTTCTCGAATACAAATGCCAGAGTATCTAAGTACTGTTGGCGAAGACATTGGACAGTCTGATATAAATAAGCGTCGCCTGTTAAATAGTTGGTGATATAAACAGATAGTCGACAAGTAGTGACCATAAATAAATATAATTGTATAAATATATAAGTGGCAAATTGCAAACTAGTTGCGAATTTTGCCGTGAAAACGTACATTATTCAAAAATATAATGCTTCGTCGTATTTCACGTGTATACAACCTTCTGAGTCAACTTCCTATGAAGTCCTCGTCAGAAGGTGGCCAGCACAGCAGGTAATCACAGACGCGTTTCGCACTTCTTGGTGCTCATCAGTGTGATGTAACCTGGGGGCCTCTGTCTCATCCACAGAGGTGGAATCACGGAGCAGAGGCCACCCAACCTAGCTGTGCCAGCAACGGTCTTATGACCGTTCGCTACAGGTATCTGGCCTGTAGAAGGTAGTGTTAATACCCACAGAGCCATCTACCTGCAAAAGGCTTGACTGAGCCAAAATTGCAAATTGCAAACTAGTTGCGAATTTTGCCGTGAAAACGTACATTATTCAAAAATATAATGCTTCGTCGTATTTCACGTGTATACAACCTTCTGAGTCAACTTCCTATGAAGTCCTCGTCAGAAGGTGGCCAGCACAGCAGGTAATCACAGACGCGTTTCGCACTTCTTGGTGCTCATCAGTGTGATGTAACCTGGGGGCCTCTGTCTCATCCACAGAGGTGGAATCACGGAGCAGAGGCCACCCAACCTAGCTGTGCCAGCAACGGTCTTATGACCGTTCGCTACAGGTATCTGGCCTGTAGAAGGTAGTGTTAATACCCACAGAGCCATCTACCTGCAAAAGGCTTGACTGAGCCAAAATTGCAAATTGCAAACTAGTTGCGAATTTTGCCGTGAAAACGTACATTATTCAAAAATATAATGCTTCGTCGTATTTCACGTGTATACAACCTTCTGAGTCAACTTCCTATGAAGTCCTCGTCAGAAGGTGGCCAGCACAGCAGGTAATCACAGACGCGTTTCGCACTTCTTGGTGCTCATCAGTGTGATGTAACCTGGGGGCCTCTGTCTCATCCACAGAGGTGGAATCACGGAGCAGAGGCCACCCAACCTAGCTGTGCCAGCAACGGTCTTATGACCGTTCGCTACAGGTATCTGGCCTGTAGAAGGTAGTGTTAATACCCACAGAGCCATCTACCTGCAAAAGGCTTGACTGAGCCAAAATTGCAAATTGCAAACTAGTTGCGAATTTTGCCGTGAAAACGTACATTATTCAAAAATATAATGCTTCGTCGTATTTCACGTGTATACAACCTTCTGAGTCAACTTCCTATGAAGTCCTCGTCAGAAGGTGGCCAGCACAGCAGGTAATCACAGACGCGTTTCGCACTTCTTGGTGCTCATCAGTGTGATGTAACCTGGGGGCCTCTGTCTCATCCACAGAGGTGGAATCACGGAGCAGAGGCCACCCAACCTAGCTGTGCCAGCAACGGTCTTATGACCGTTCGCTACAGGTATCTGGCCTGTAGAAGGTAGTGTTAATACCCACAGAGCCATCTACCTGCAAAAGGCTTGACTGAGCCAAAATTGCAAATTGCAAACTAGTTGCGAATTTTGCCGTGAAAACGTACATTATTCAAAAATATAATGCTTCGTCGTATTTCACGTGTATACAACCTTCTGAGTCAACTTCCTATGAAGTCCTCGTCAGAAGGTGGCCAGCACAGCAGGTAATCACAGACGCGTTTCGCACTTCTTGGTGCTCATCAGTGTGATGTAACCTGGGGGCCTCTGTCTCATCCACAGAGGTGGAATCACGGAGCAGAGGCCACCCAACCTAGCTGTGCCAGCAACGGTCTTATGACCGTTCGCTACAGGTATCTGGCCTGTAGAAGGTAGTGTTAATACCCACAGAGCCATCTACCTGCAAAAGGCTTGACTGAGCCAAAATTGCAAATTGCAAACTAGTTGCGAATTTTGCCGTGAAAACGTACATTATTCAAAAATATAATGCTTCGTCGTATTTCACGTGTATACAACCTTCTGAGTCAACTTCCTATGAAGTCCTCGTCAGAAGGTGGCCAGCACAGCAGGTAATCACAGACGCGTTTCGCACTTCTTGGTGCTCATCAGTGTGCATTATATTTTTGAATAATGTACGTTTTCACGGCAAAATTCGCAACTAGTTTGCAATTTGCAATTTTGGCTCAGTCAAGCCTTTTGCAGGTAGATGGCTCTGTGGGTATTAACACTACCTTCTACAGGCCAGATACCTGTAGCGAACGGTCATAAGACCGTTGCTGGCACAGCTAGGTTGGGTGGCCTCTGCTCCGTGATTCCACCTCTGTGGATGAGACAGAGGCCCCCAGGTTACATCACACTGATGAGCACCAAGAAGTGCGAAACGCGTCTGTGATTACCTGCTGTGCTGGCCACCTTCTGACGAGGACTTCATAGGAAGTTGACTCAGAAGGTTGTATACACGTGAAATACGACGAAGCATTATATTTTTGAATAATGTACGTTTTCACGGCAAAATTCGCAACTAGTTTGCAATTTGCAATTTTGGCTCAGTCAAGCCTTTTGCAGGTAGATGGCTCTGTGGGTATTAACACTACCTTCTACAGGCCAGATACCTGTAGCGAACGGTCATAAGACCGTTGCTGGCACAGCTAGGTTGGGTGGCCTCTGCTCCGTGATTCCACCTCTGTGGATGAGACAGAGGCCCCCAGGTTACATCACACTGATGAGCACCAAGAAGTGCGAAACGCGTCTGTGATTACCTGCTGTGCTGGCCACCTTCTGACGAGGACTTCATAGGAAGTTGACTCAGAAGGTTGTATACACGTGAAATACGACGAAGCATTATATTTTTGAATAATGTACGTTTTCACGGCAAAATTCGCAACTAGTTTGCAATTTGCAATTTTGGCTCAGTCAAGCCTTTTGCAGGTAGATGGCTCTGTGGGTATTAACACTACCTTCTACAGGCCAGATACCTGTAGCGAACGGTCATAAGACCGTTGCTGGCACAGCTAGGTTGGGTGGCCTCTGCTCCGTGATTCCACCTCTGTGGATGAGACAGAGGCCCCCAGGTTACATCACACTGATGAGCACCAAGAAGTGCGAAACGCGTCTGTGATTACCTGCTGTGCTGGCCACCTTCTGACGAGGACTTCATAGGAAGTTGACTCAGAAGGTTGTATACACGTGAAATACGACGAAGCATTATATTTTTGAATAATGTACGTTTTCACGGCAAAATTCGCAACTAGTTTGCAATTTGCAATTTTGGCTCAGTCAAGCCTTTTGCAGGTAGATGGCTCTGTGGGTATTAACACTACCTTCTACAGGCCAGATACCTGTAGCGAACGGTCATAAGACCGTTGCTGGCACAGCTAGGTTGGGTGGCCTCTGCTCCGTGATTCCACCTCTGTGGATGAGACAGAGGCCCCCAGGTTACATCACACTGATGAGCACCAAGAAGTGCGAAACGCGTCTGTGATTACCTGCTGTGCTGGCCACCTTCTGACGAGGACTTCATAGGAAGTTGACTCAGAAGGTTGTATACACGTGAAATACGACGAAGCATTATATTTTTGAATAATGTACGTTTTCACGGCAAAATTCGCAACTAGTTTGCAATTTGCAATTTTGGCTCAGTCAAGCCTTTTGCAGGTAGATGGCTCTGTGGGTATTAACACTACCTTCTACAGGCCAGATACCTGTAGCGAACGGTCATAAGACCGTTGCTGGCACAGCTAGGTTGGGTGGCCTCTGCTCCGTGATTCCACCTCTGTGGATGAGACAGAGGCCCCCAGGTTACATCACACTGATGAGCACCAAGAAGTGCGAAACGCGTCTGTGATTACCTGCTGTGCTGGCCACCTTCTGACGAGGACTTCATAGGAAGTTGACTCAGAAGGTTGTATACACGTGAAATACGACGAAGCATTATATTTTTGAATAATGTACGTTTTCACGGCAAAATTCGCAACTAGTTTGCAATTTGCAATTTTGGCTCAGTCAAGCCTTTTGCAGGTAGATGGCTCTGTGGGTATTAACACTACCTTCTACAGGCCAGATACCTGTAGCGAACGGTCATAAGACCGTTGCTGGCACAGCTAGGTTGGGTGGCCTCTGCTCCGTGATTCCACCTCTGTGGATGAGACAGAGGCCCCCAGGTTACATCACACTGATGAGCACCAAGAAGTGCGAAACGCGTCTGTGATTACCTGCTGTGCTGGCCACCTTCTGACGAGGACTTCATAGGAAGTTGACTCAGAAGGTTGTATACACGTGAAATACGACGAAGCATTATATTTTTGAAAAATATATAAGTGACTTATATATTGTTTAAATGATTAATCTTAGTGTTTGAGTATTTTACAATATTCTTAGTCTTAATTAGTGTTTAATATTTGTTTAATCGTCGTGTTCGTTATATTTATCATCTATTAATTATATTTAATATCTATTTATCGTTTTAATAAACTTTTATTTTAATTAATAATAATTGGGTAAAGGAAAACTTCTGGAATTCAGTCAGCGGTTAAAAATTATTTATTTTCGGCCTCTACTAGTTTCGGCACCGCTTGTGCCTTCATCAGGAGCTACAAAATTATTACAGAAATAAATATGTAAAGACAATAAAGTTTTTTTATAATTACTTACGTGAAAATGTGTTTTATACTGATAACATTAAAATATATGTAAATAACATGGAATTGCATGTACAATGGTTGTCATAATTAATAAAAATGAATGATAATGTTCATTTTGAAACATATAGATTATTTTTGAAAATATAAAATATTTTAAGGATAACGTGTTTTTTATTAGTTTTTTCGTAGGATGTGGAAATAAAATTTTATAAATATTTTAAGGATAACGTGTTTTTTTATTAGTTTTTACCTTCCGTCACCTTTAGGTAAGGAAGGTATTGTCTTTGGTCAAAAAATTCGATGATGAGTTTTTAATCAATAAGCACGTTTTAGGGTCCCTAGAATACGAATTTACTATTTTTACGATGATGTCTGTATGTGTGTGTGTGTGTGTGTGTGGATGTGTGTGTGTGTGGATGTGTGTGTGTGTGTAACAAAATTTTCGTCTGCGATAACTCTAATACTACAGTTACAAAAATTATAATTTTTCGTGTACTTCTTCGTTACATCCATATGAAGAGCTGATTAGATTTTGGTTACAATTGGTCAACCGGAAGTACCATCATTTGAAGATTTTAACAGTTTTTCTTGAAAAAACTATGTTAAATATCATTTTTTCACATTTAATGTTATTATAAATATTAAAGAATATTTTATTCTCTATACGATTTGACTGCATTTTATACTTAATATTAAATGGATGTAGAGTTAAAAAATTGTAAAGAAATTAAATTTCATAAAGTAGCTATAGCTATGAAAACAGCTACTATATTAAGAAAATTTTCATTGAAAGATGTCAGTGTCAAGTGAAATTGACATAGTGTGTTTGTTATAATTTTATTGGAAATATAGGATCTCTTGCTTTCTGTATGAAATTTGTATAAAATACATAGATACAACTGCTTTAAGGTAATGTACAAGAAATAATAATAATAAATCTTTTATTTCTGCAGATACATTACACTGTATATAGAAAACGTCACAAAATAATAATTTAAGACATACATTTTCTGTATGAAATTTGCATAAAATACATGCAGCTGCCGGAACGTAATGTACAAGAAATAGAATATTTAGCAAGGAACTTTCCGTATGAAATTTGTACAAAATACATAGAACTGACGGAAGGTAATGTGCTGGCCACATCAGATTTTTTCGTAGGATGTGGAAATAAAAATTATAAATTAATGTGTAGGCAACTATTTCGAAAGAAATAACTTTCTTTTAATTTAATTACGTAATATCATTTTATTTTACATAAATCTGACTCATGTTTTCTCTCTTTTAATTTTTGTATTTAGATTAGAAAAAATAGTACAGAAATTAAAAGCGTATTTTACTTTATCCTGGCGGGATTTAATGTTAAATCAGATATACCTACTCGTATACGATTTTTACTTATTATCATATTAACAACAATTATATTAATTAATTTAAAGGACATAAGGTAGTATGCTGAAAAATGTAATTCTGATATCTTCATAATAAAGAAAGTAATATATAAAAAAATCTTTATCGTACTTTTTTATATTTATTGGAACATTATTTATGTTGCATACAGTTTTCTGTTTGTATGTCCACATATGTGTATCTTAAATCAAATTCTGAACAAAATTGTTGAGTGCATAGATATTGTCACGCCAAAATTTTCACTTTACGGTGTAATAAATGCCAACTTTAATATAAGTATAGAGAAGATGTCGCCTTGGAACAAGCTGTTATGAGATGTTATAAAACATGACAATGTTACAAAATTGTAGTACGAGTCGTGTCCAGCAACACTGTAACAAATATAAAACAAATATAACACGTTCCTGGCGGAAACAACGCTATGTCCGTAGTACAATAAGGAACCGAAAGGAAACAAAAATATGAAATAATTGCTGTATTCTACACATTATTACTTTTGGTCAAATTCGGGGCAAGTTGTGTGGGACTAGATACTGTAAATTTTTGTCTTCGTCTCTATTAAGATTTAAAATAGCATGCAATACCAGCGGAATTTAAAAGAACTAAATTAGTGGCGGCAAGTAAGACTTGTGACAAAGAATTATTATAATATAATTTTGCTGGTATGTACTTTTAATACAATCATTTACTTTAGGTACAATACTGTTAAAAAAATTATGTATTTCCTGTTATATGCCCCCTTTTAATATTATGCAGTTATTAAAATAAACTGCAGTTCCATGACGCATCTTAATAAATCAATTCACGCCAAAAGCAGTAATTAGTCCCGAATTTATTGTTGCTCTTTAACTATGTATGTAGATGAAGGATTCGAACACTGTTTTTAAAATGCCAAATTTCAATATTTAATTTCACCCTTATGTTTAAAGAACCATTTTTTTCAAAATACTATTTTAAAGCAGAACACAATTTGTATTCAAATAACTATTTTGAAAAAATCGTTTTTTAAACATAAGGATGAAATTAAATATTAAAACCTGGCATTTTCACAACAGCGTTTTCCAAAAAAGGTTTGTGGTACCAGCTAACATGTCTCAGAAGTGACACTCGTGCTGTTAGGATTTGGTTCAGAGGCCAAAAACAAATCCAAAATTAAGAGTGGAATATTTTCTGATCTCTTTCGTTATCAAGTAATTAATAATAGTCATTTTTTATACAAGACGATAAAATTATATTTTATCGACGAACGGAAAGTTTAATGCACGAGCGATTTCGCGAGTCAATTATTTTTCGCAAGTCGATAATTTAATTTTATCGTGTATAAAATTCTATTTTTTTCTATAGCAGATGTTAAAGGAAAAATAATACCAACTATAAATAAACACAATTTGAAAATTCCAGTACTTATCTATTTGGGTTACTATGGATTTTGTTTGTAAATAAAGAAATATATTGTTTACCATTGCTGTTAAAATGCTATTTTATCTACCCTTGCAGGTAAAGTGCTATTTTATCTATTATTTTGAGTAGATAAAAGCACACTTTAACATCTGGCATAGAAAAAAGCAAAAATTAAATTTTCATAAACTTTATTAAGTATAAATAAAATTTAAAAAATTGAAATATATACAAAATGTGTTACTACAAGCCAAAAATTTGCGCAGTTAGCATGGATTAGATAAAAAATTACGATTCAAATTTTAACTAAGATTTTTCTTTTTATAAGAACCGAACATGACTCTATCATTTGTTAAAAACTAAAAAAATCTATATTTATTTGGATTTTGTAGGATACATTAACCCATTGTCACTTATAAAAAAATCTGATGCGGCCAGTACATAACCTCTCGCCAGATATTTTACCTGGTTGTCCGGATAAAACGAAAAATATTTTTAAATACAAATACATATATTCATGTCTCACTTCAAAATAATTCTCATATATTTGCGAAATCTATGGGATATTTTAATATAAATTATGTACAATACATACATTTTCTTTATATTCAATATCCTGAAATTTTCTTTTTCTGCCTTCCTTTTCTTTTTCTTTATATTCGTCATATTTTCGCAAAATCTTTTATGTTCTTTTTTACGTATATTCTTTTGCGTTGTTGACTTTTTTTTTATTTTCATAATCTTCATAATAATAGGTACGTTCTATTGGTGTCAGAAATATTCCTACTTCATCTAGTAGTACCTTAATGGTCGTTCTTTTGCATCAAAAAAATTTGAATATTCTTACTAATCATTCCAACTTCAAAGCTGGAAGCGTTGGTAGGAAGATGTATGGAGTGGAGGTAAATTCAAAATTTTACTAGCCGACAGTTGCGCGCGTCTTTCTGCCACATTTGTAAATGTTTAGACTAGGATGTGCTCAAAAAATTACCTCCATTACGTTTCTATTATTTAATATATTTTTAAATAATTGTAATCTCTGTAATATTTGCATTACAACATTTTGAAGATCCATAATAAACATATACAAAGTTATTTTTAGTTGTTAATTAAGAATAACACATTACCACTGTTCTATTTATTTATTACTTGACAGTTATTTACTTCTGAGCGTTTTATTGGTTTAAGAATATTCTTATTCTAGTAGGAATATTTCTGATACCGATAGAATGTACCTATGTACACATATTTTTGAGTGGCATACAAATATTTTTGACAGTGACATTTATGTGTCAATTACAAACATTTGAATTTCTTGCCTTGAAGTAGTTTGATCTGAGAATTTTTACATCAAATTATTTTGTATGCATTTCTTTATCTCTAAATCTATAGAAATTATATTTATCGAATAAAGAATTTAACGTTCTTTATTATAAGTATTCACATAAATTTTTGATAAATAATATTTAGATGATTTTTTTCTTGTAACTTTCGGTTGTCCAATTGTTACCAAAACTTAATCAACTCTTCCCATTATTGTTAGATTGAGGAATCCGAAGTTAAAAATGTCTTAAGTCTTATAGTATTTGAGAAATCGTGAATCCACCATCCACACACACATCCACACATACACACACACACGCGCACACACGCACGCACGCACGCACACACGCCCACACGCACACACACACGCACACACACACACGCACACACGCACACATGCACACATGCACACACGCACGCACACACGTACACACGCACAGACGCACACACGCACGCACGCACGCACACACACACACACACACACACACACACACACACACACACACACACGCACATACACACACACGACATATACGGACATCATCGTAAAAATTCTAGAGACCTTAAAACGTGCTTAGTCACTAAAATCTGGATATGCGATTTTTAGCATGAATTCAATACCTCACTTAGCAAGAGATAAAAAGGAAATAAATAAATATATCATCACGGCTTATTACCTACTGCTGGGTTTGCCAATCTGCTTTGTACACAGATATCGGTAATGATGAAATATTTGCACCGTGCGGGCGCTTACCAGGCGCCACCTCAAGGGCACTCATTGCTGGCGTGGAGAGTGCACATTTAAAATTCGAAATATTTGGCGTCGGTCGGGATTGAACCCAGATCCTCAGATTTTCGACCTGACACTCAAGCACGCGGCCACGAGACCCTCCAAAAAGGAAATGAAGCTTAAAAAATAAACTTAATATATTTTCCAACGATATATTATTTTGTTAAAATACAAAAATTATAGCCGTTAAAAATATATTTAAATACAAAGGGAGACCAATTTGGTTTTTGTAGAAGTACAAATGAACAGGCGCCATAAACGGGAAACTTTCATAAAATTGTTTGTAGGGGATCCTTTATTATATGTAAAAATTCATAGTATATAAACGAATGTATTTGTAATTTTCATAAATAAAACGGTATTAAGGTTTTAAATAATTTCTCAAAGGTATGTTTCAATTTCAACAAAACAGCTTTTATTGCTTACATTCTTTATCTAAAATACAAAAAAGCGAAAGCACATTGTTTCGTAATTTCAGTTAGATAATATAAAGCAAAGAAAGAAAAGTCTTGGTCCTGTGTTTCAAGATTTAGATTACACCGTACAGTTTACACCCTGGTATTGTGTTCGTTAGTGCTTTTTTCCTCAGCAACACGAAACGCATCCATTACTTTGGACAGCCCTGACAACATTTCCGTTTTAATAACGTCTGAATTATTTATAACGTTGTTAGCGGCCGTTAAGACCGCGAAGCCTCGATGAATAAGGTCGATTTTCATTGTCGGCAAGAGCCGAGAGCCTTTCCAAACACAATATTAAGTGACCAATTGTGTCAGTAGCTCGTGTAAATATGAAGTGTGTTCTACTGTGCTTGAATCAAAGAGTTTCAATAGCACCAACACATGCAGATCAAACAATTGCTCATTGTTGCAATCGCTAAAAATCACCTTTTATCGTGAAACAAATTTCTACTTTCAACGATTCAATATAAATGTAAAAATGCAGAATATTATTTTAAATAATCGTGTTTTGCGCTATTAATTGAAAAATAACGAAAGTTTTAATTGATCAAAATGGAAATAAATGTTTATAATTATTAAAACACTGAATAGCAATTTTACTTAATTTTGTTTTTGTTTGACTCAATAATCTTTTTTTGTGAATTTCTGTTCTCACATTCCGCAGGTCGAAAAAAAAAAACGAATTATTCGTGTCAAACCTGTCTGTCTAGAACATATTCATATAGTGGTACTCATTGTCTTGTATTTTCGTTTCAGAAAAAGTAAAATCAATTTCAGCTTCCACTTTTTTTATACAAAACATAAATTGGAACAGCATTAATGTAAAATATTTAAGGCATACGATGACTGTCACTTTTATGAATAGGACTCTGCACGTGTGTGCAATTTTTTATACAAAAATACATTCAGAAATTGAATCTAAAATTTCTGAAATTGTATTTAAAATTTCTGAAATTGAATTTACTTCCTCTGAAATTGATGTTACTTTTTCTGAAATTTAATTTACATTTTCTGAAAATATTACTTTTTCTGAAAATGAAATTGGAAAAGTAGGTATAGTAGGATTTACTCTAATCAAGCTACAATATCCCACTGAAGCAATTCTTTCACATGTCACATATTAGTCGAGAAACAGTACGATCTCCCACATGGAGCATCGTTGCCCGTACAACAGCGCGGCAACACTTTTGGTTGTTGTCAGTAACCACAGAATTATTTCCCGCACTAGTGGCCCTTCCTATGTCCAGTCCAGTAGGATACAATACATAGGGAGGTCCTGGGTTCAAAATCCCGGGAATGTTCATAAGTTTTTACAAAAATATTACTTCAATATGTAATATTTGAATTAACTATAAGAATAGTTTATAATAAAATTATACTAAACTAATAACAATGCTATATTCCTATTAATTACTTAATTTGTCAATGAAATTAAGATAACTCTTATGCCAAAAGGAGATATATCAATCTAGGACCCTTCGAATAAATTCAAATAGCATAGTAAATACTAAAATAATTAGCATACAAATCATGTTTCAATTTTCGATTTCATAAACTCTCAAAATTTTCAAAATGAAATTTCAATATTACACTATGCTTGCAAACTTTAAACTTGATCTCTTAAAATATTAGATTTTGCTATGAAGCCACTGAATATTATTTGCATGACAGGTTAAGCTTTCGGATTACAGAAAAATTTAAATGTAAGTGTTCGGATAATCAAGGCTCTTCAGTATATGAATTTATTAAGTGTAACTAGGGTCTTATATTTAACTTAATATCTAATGAAATTTCTACTATTCGTGTTACTATACAATCAACTATCGGTTTCTTGAATTTAATTTAATTTCACGACAAAGAAATTATCGTCAAGTTTCTTCTTTTTTAGCACTCGCTTGATTAGATGAGTTGTCGACATCTACTCATACAACATGAAAAAAATCTGATGTGGCCAGCACATTACCTTCCGTCAGTTCTCTGTAATTTGTACAAATTCCACACAGAAAGTATTTTTACAAAAGATTCAATATTTTCAGTACATTACCTTAAGTACTATGTATTTTGTACAAATTCCATACAAAAAGTTTATATATTTCCAGTAAAATTATAACACAAACATACTATGTCAATTGATTACACTTGACACTGACATCTGTCAATCAGAATTTTCTTAATATAGTAGATGTTTCCATGTTTATAACAAAACTGGCTCTTTTATGAAATTTGATTTCTTTATAATGTTTTAACTCTATATCTATTGAATATAAAATCTAATCAAATCGTATAGAGAATAAAACATTCTTTAATATTTATAATAACATTAAATATGAAAAAATTATATTTAACACCGTTTTTTCAAGAAAAACTGTCAAAATCTTCAAATTAAGACTTCCGGTCCACCAATTATAACCAAAATCTAATCAGCTCTTCATTTGGATGTAAAGAAGTGATATACGAAAAAATTATAATTTTTGGAAAGTTGGTATTGGAGTTATGCGATCCGAAAGAATCGTCACACAAACACACACAACACACACACACACATCCACACACACCCACACACATACACACACAAACATACATACATACATACATACATACATACATACATACATATATACATACATCATCGTAAAAATAGTAACTAAAATCGTATTCTAGGGACCCTAAAACGTGCTTATTCATTAGAAACTCATCATCAAATTTTTTGACCAAAGACAATACCTTCCTTATCTAAAGGTGGCGGAAGGTAAAAAGAAAACTTGTATCAATTGATCGTTTAAACAAACGAGAGTGGAGCATAATTTTTATGTTTACATGTTTATTTATTTTTAATGATTGTACTTGCCAACAAAGGCGCACTTTTATTGTGCTGACTTGAAATGTACAATAAACATAACAGAAATTACCGCAAAATTTGTTGTGGTTTTTATTAATTGAGCTCTGAAAATAATTTAATTTAATACACTAATGTGGTAATGCACAAAATGATGTTTACATATTTCCATTTACTGAAATAAATATGTTTAAAAATATATCAACTAGGTACATCCATCTATATTTAAATTAATCGATATATGAATACCAATTCACATTCTATATAATTTGTCACATAATAAATTTTTAATTGATATTTTCACTTGATGAAAATTGACAAGAAGAGCAAATAAGTAATAATGAATAACTAATGGCTTTATAAAGTTAATATGTAGAATTCTAGTGCATATTGTAGTACATATAATAAATTTTGCAAAAAGTACTCCAAAATAGATACTATATTCAATATTACCAAGGAAGATAACGTTAATTATTCATAGCCAGTAAATCCATTAACATTTCTCTGGTAATTTGATTAGAACCGTTATCAAAATTATATGCAAAGTTAAAATTAGGATTCTCGACACATTTGCTCCCCTAAACCTTTCCAAAAATTGATTTATTGCGATAAGTAAATGCTCCAAACTCAATTAAGAACTGTGGAATTCTTAAAAGATAAAAATTCTATTAAAATTATAATTTCGTAAGGTAAAGAGGTACTTCTTCCAAGAAAATGCAGAGAAGATATATTGTAAAGGCAAGAATATTATTTACATTTTCCGATATAATTTATGTTGAAACCGAGAAATATTGAAATATTGTAATATTTATGTTATCCTGTCATTCATGTAGTGATTCAGGTGAATTTGGGCGTTGACAATTTGTGTTTCATTGTATGTTGAAAGTTTCGGTTGTTCTTGGTATTAAATTGTTCATCTTGCTATTGCAAAAGGCGGTTTTTTTAAGATTGCCGACAATTATTGCAACATATTGACAATAGAAAGTGGTATATTTTATCCATTATACTTATATCGTAATTATTCAATAGGTTGTTTATTATCGCTAAATAACTATCTAATAATTCGAATTTTGATGAATAACAATATTGACACAACATAGATTACGAGTATAATTGTGTCAGTTTTGATATTCCGTCAACAATTCCATTCCCCCTGGCGATTTGAACCACATTTCAATTGATGACGAGTATCATCTTATGGAAACGGACTTTATATCAAGAAGAATAAAAAGTTTAGTATAATCAATAGAAATGAAGTATGTAGGTACTTATGAAGAGTCAAAAGTGTCACGATGCTAGATGCAATAAAAAACAGAGACATAAGAAAAGAACGATTCTAGACTTCTTTGAGGAAAGACATCTGAGTTAGTGGAGATATCTTGTAAGGATAGACGACAAGAGACCCGTGTAAGATGTTTGGCAGAAAAAGTTTGTGCACGAATAAAGACTTAAACTCTAACTAACGGCAGAAGGGTATCGGACTCTACACCTCAAAATACATACGAGCCCAGACACAATAATTCTGCCGGCTTACATTTTCGATTTCCACAAAAAAATTCGACTCGTAAAACCTAAACTTAAAAAAAAATGTGGACCAAATGTTGTGTGATAATAGGTCGACCGGAATTCAAAGGATATCATCTCGAGGGTCATCTTCTGATCCAGTGTCTTCTGCCGAGACCCTTTAATGTAAATAAATTATTTATTTGCTGACAGCATATTTATACCTTAGCTTTGTATCACGATAAAATTTTCAATAACAGGAAGCACAATAAAGAAATGTTGTTTTGTGTGTAATTTTTTAGAAATGACATAGAGGAATCGTATTTATTTGATTCCAACGACATAAAAAAATGCACTCATGTTAAGTTATAAAGAAAAAAATAAAAATAGAAACCAGTTGTAAACGTAACAAAAAACTTTTCGATGTTTTTAGTATGAGACTAAATCGAGCTTCTTCCATTCCATTATATCAATTAATAGCTAATAATTAAACAACAGAAACAAGTAAAATGCAGAATGTAGTTATTAAACTATTATTCACGAAAGATGACTACTCAAGGTCATTTGTTCGAAGAAAGAATAAACAGCATTTTATAGCCGTAGCATAGCAACATTTTGTATCAGAAAAAGAAAGATGATTTAACATATGTTTATTAAATTTTTGGGGTGTGACAGATACATGTAAATAGAGCCATTACTTTCTAACTCACAAAAATAGCAGTTACAGACATGTAATTATCCACTATACTGTATGTTTATGCAGTGCAATGCAAATTATTATTTTATGGTTTATGTCAAGTCTATATTTTTGTTTTATGCAAAACCGTAGATGAAGAAGAGAAAACTTTGAGAAAGGCGTTATTTAAAAAGAAACAAAATTCTCAAATAAAATACATTTATTTTTCAGTTAAAATGTACCCATAAATATTTCGCGTTGCACGCATATGGGCACGAAATGCAATGAAGTTACCTGCAATTAATATTATATCAGACGGGTCGTAATGACCTTGAATAGTCATCTTTGCAATATATATTGTCGGTAGTAAATAAAATAATGACCGTATTTGACTGGATTCAGATGCTTACAGATTCGTCCTAAAAAGTGTCTACCTTGCCCCTTACCAAGTAACACAGGACTTTCTGGAGATGGTATGCATATTAAATTAATTGATTTATTTAAAAATGAATATGCTTTTACGCAAACCTGCAAGTCTATAATAATAAATTCTTTTTGTAGCAATAAAAAGAATAGAGAATAGAGCATTTCACCTGAGACTTCAGTTACGTACACGTTATGACGTTAACTTACCTTCTGCATTTAATGGCAAAAGTCATTAGCGTACAAACATAGCAAGGTACTTCCAGCGTATGTTATGAACATCATAGACATAGATCATTTGGTGAACACTTATTGAATGCAGAATTTTGGTTAAGGTACTAAATGAAAAATGAGTGCTAAGATAAGTCTTTTGCATTATAAGCTAAAAATTTCCGGGTTTTATAAATTTCTTTCATTCAACATATAAAATACATAATGTATTTATGAATAATCATTATTAACACAGTAAATACATGTCCACAAAAATCTACTAACTAAATTAAATATAAATGTCATATCTCATTAAAAAATACCATTATTAATTTTAGTTAAAAAGGCATTAAAAAACTTGTATTCTAATCAACAGTAAAGACATTTTATAAACTCGCGGAAATTAGCATAGTCGGCTAACATATCGTTTACTGAACTTTCCGCTTTTACAAAAAAAAAATACTATTATTATAGGTCATAAAAATGATAACTGGGAGTATTATTTATTATTGAACTGCTTTATATTTTAATATTTTTTATACATCATATCAGTTTAAGTTATAATAATATCGTTGACCTTTAAGGAATTTATTTATAAAATACCGCGAATATTTGAAGCAGTTCAACAAAACGGGTATAGTACAAAATATTGGCCTATTAATACACATAATTTACAGTCATTTCCAATTGTGAATCTAGAAAGAAAAATAATTTCTCGGTTTTGCCTCGTTTGACTTCGAGATTTCTTATATATAAAAATTATAGAAAATATTGAAAAATCTCGATCGAGATGAGAAAAAACGTGAGATAAGATGCTATTTTACTTTAACGAGATTACACAAAACGAGACTAAGATTTATTGTCTCGTCTCGTTTTGCCTAAACACTAATTTTCAATCAAAGATATTTACAGTAACCTAAAATTTTTAATTTTGGCTTTCAGTAGTAGTATCGTGACCGCACTATCTATTTTTCTTATTATTTTATTTAAGTAGTTATTGTTATTTATATATTTGTTTATTTATTTAACCACCTACAATAACCAAACAATGAGACTGATAATGTTTATTCGTTGCATGTAACATTTGTAGTTGATATTTAATTGCGATGGCCATGGCATAAAAATATTGTTGCATATGTGTTCTTAGTTTCCCTTTTGCTCAGGTTAAGGTTTGGCGCCAGGCAGTCGAGCGCTGTAGCCACTTGACATTGCAATACCGTGCTAGCTAAGGCCATCTGGCAATCCGTCCCTGATAAGCAGCGATGACAAACTTATGATGTTCTGGAAATTTCCACGGGCCACCCAACCACCCACTCACACCGGTGGCGGGGAGGTACAACCCTTACCCCCGAAACTCCTAAGATCGGAAGGAGACAAGAGGGATATTTTGATTTAAATACGGGGATAAACGCTGTATTCGGCAGTCTTGTTCAGGCAAGACTCACAGACCATGGACCTCTGGCATGGTTGACATGTTGGGTAACCCAAGGCTCTGAATTCATCGAACTTTTACACTTGGTTTGTCCGAGGTAAGTTCTAAGTCTACCTTCGACTCTGTTTCCAATACCGTTTCCTACTTTCCGCCCATCCAGTTGCTATGGCTAGCCAGGCACGTTTAAGAACCTCCACCACTTTCCGCCCATCCAGTTGCTATGACTAGCCAGGCACGTTTGGGCATCTCCACCATTTTTCCTCCCATCCAGTTGCTATGGCTAGCCAGGCACGTTTGGGAACCTCCACCACTTTCCGCCCATCCAGTTGCTATGGCTAGCCAGGCACGTTTGGGCACCTCCACCATTTTTTCTCCCATCCAGTTGCTATGGCTAGCCAGGCACGTTTGGGAACCTCCACCACTTTCCGCCCATCCAGTTGCTATGGCTAGCCAGGCACGTTTGGGCACCTCCACCATTTTTCCTCCCATCCAGTTGCTATGGCTAGCCAGGCACGTTTGGGAACCTCCACCACTTTCCGCCCATCCAGTTGCTATGGCTAGCCAGGCACGTTTGGGCACCTCCACCATTTTTTCTCCCATCCAGTTGCTATGGCTAGCCAGGCACGTTTGGGCACCTCCACCATTTTCCTCCCATCCAGTTGCTATGGCTAGCCAGGCACGTTTGGGGAACCTCCGTACCATCCCTCATATTCACCTGATTTGACTCCCATTCTCACTTACGACGAACTTATCTTAGACAAGTTATAAACTATTTATCTTTCTGTACAGAGTCACCGGCTATCGCCGAGGGTACATATCTCTATCTAAAATACCAACAGTATTTGTTTTATATTTGGCACAGCTCACGGTAAACCCCCTAATATATTATGATTTCTTGTTGTCACAATAATATAATGAATTTATATCTACATGACCTAATATTGGTTGCCAATCAAACGTAATTTTGCGGGTCTAGATGTTTTGCAGCCACCCAAGCTCAAGATGTGTGCCGTATCAGCACCGAACGCTGGCATGTCCATGTCCACTTGGGCATCACTTTACAATTTACACCCCGACGGGTACGACACAGGTACTCGTCGGGATAGACAGTATGGCGACACAGTCGCATACTGTAGACGCTTCGGCTATGCCGGGCGGCCTGTACAAATGGTGAGGCCGGTCCAGCGGCGAACCAGGATTGTGTTGCTAACTCCATGCTTTCCATACAAAAAGCAGGCCGCCGGCGACGCCGAGCGTCATGGCAGTTCGGATGAAACTCTGAACTCACCAAACTTACACATTCACCTTCACGTACACAATTACGTTTATAATTGACTATCAATATACAGGTCAAATTAAAGCAGTATTATCAATATTGTTAATGTTAAATTGTTGGGACAACCTTTATGTGTTACAATGTTTAATTTGTTATAAATTATTTGTTGAAATTATGTCCCGATGTCTCTCTGGGCGAGGTTTTTACTGTGGTTTCCCTCGCACGTAAGGCGAATGCCAGAGAGCGGACCTTTCCACAGCAGGGGGTCGTGTTCAAACCACGACACCCGACCATATTTCTCATATTGTTTCGTATTTTCTCTAAGAAGTAATTTTCAATAAATGCACAAAGATAGACACATGTTGTCTGCTTTTTGGAGAGAACATTATTCTTTAATTACGTCAAATACCTATCCCGATTCCTCCACTTTTGTCAGCTACTCTATATTACGAACCAGGTAAAGGGTTACTTATTAAAAATAAACACAACGTAGGGTAAGTACAACCATCTATTAGACGAGGCCATGGTTCAGGTAAAAGGTATACGTATGTATGTCGCGTAACATTAAAATGGTTACAATGACTAAGGATGTTCCGTTACATAAAATGTTGCCGGTGACCAGGATATAGAGTCGTAAAAGCTGTTAAATGGGGGAGAGGATGATATTTGGCTTAGGTAGGGAACAAAAAAAAACTGAACATGTTTTATAATTTTAGTGGAAATAGCCGTTATTTAACGGTCAGTGAAAATGCGGAAAACTCGGTCGGAAACGCCCGAAGCGGTCGGGCTGGTGAACTTGCTTCGCGAGTGGAAAGCGGAACAACAAGCCCAGCAGCAAGAGCATCAGGCGGCCGTCCAGCGGATTTTCACCGATATGCAGGAAGCGATGGCACAGCTAATGAGCACACGGCAGGAACCAGCAACAACGGAACAGCCATACGCAGCACCAGAGGGGGTCCCCGGAACCTCCGATGAACGCCGCGTTACCCCGGAGAGTGAAGGCACCTACAGCACGAGGAACATAGCTCCGGGGGAGGAACGTCCTCCAGGTATGAATATACCGCTAAATTATTACCCGCTTCCGTGGATGGTAAATACAAACGGGTTATTTCCCACTCTACCGGAAAAGCCAACATTTTTCGGAAAAGAGAACGCGGTGCGATTTGTGGAGAAGTTGGAACAATACTTCAGGCGGCTTAACATCTCCACGGAGGTGAGATTGGAGGTGGCTCGTGGCTGCCTGAAAGGTGACGCACTGGCATGGGCGGAAATGTTTTACGGATCATGGAACTCATATGAGGAATTCCGGGTGGATTTCCTGCATAATTACTGGTCGGAGGCAGCCCAGAACAAAGCGCGCCACCTAATTAGCATGGATAAATGGGATTCACGGAAATCCAACCTGGTGACCCATTTGGCACATTATGTTGGGTTATACCGTACACTCGACCACTCCATCCCGGAAAGAGTGTTCGTATCTGATATGATATGACATTTTCTACTGCAGCTCCAGTCGCTCTGGAACACCACCGAAAAATCTACAATCAAAGAACTGTCGGAGTTTCTGAGGCGGCAAGAAGGGACAACAAAGATAATCCAGGAACGACGCGCACAGGCAGGCCGCACCACTGGTAAAAAGTGCGCCCACTCCTGGCCCATCAAGGATGCGTCGCCAACCGCCTCCTATACAACCATACCACAATGGAAGATTACCGCCCAATTACCAAGCCGTGCCACCAGTCCCGGAAGTTTTAAGGACGAATAAAAACTCCCCACCAAGTAACACGAGCGACCTCCAAAACCAACAACAGCACACGGGAAACGAGAATGTGGGGAAATGAATGCCCGACCATTCCTCACATTCCCGGATTCGGGCGCCCAGATCTCTCCTATTAGTGTACGGATAATGCTGCGAATGGGGTGGCGACCAGGCATAGGCTTAGGAAAAAACAACCAGGGGATTTTAGAACCCGTCATGGCTAACCCGTCTGTTCGTTTTAATTGCACAAAAATATCCACTGTTCAGCGAACCACACGAAAAATAAGTTCAATGTATCCAGATTTCTTGGAGGCAGCGCAACCCGATGTCACGACAGAATCAGTTACGCCGGATATCTTGGTGAACCCGGGAATTGGTCCCATCTCTGCTCTGGTGGATACTGGAAGTGAAGTCACCTGCATTGCAGAGGACTTATGGAATAATTTAAAATCACAAGGTTTCGACTTTTCAACCTTGCCTGTAACGTCAATACAATTAAAAGGAGCCATGGGGCAGCGGTGTCAGAAGATTACTCGCCAAAATCTATTGACGGTTGAAATAAACAACAAAACTTTAATGTTAAATTGTTTAGTAGTTAAAAATTTAGTTCGACCGATAATTATTGGAGCAGATTGGTTGCATAATCACCAAGTGCAGGTCGACTTTCAAGAACAACTTCTGCATCTGCAGGAAGGGAACGACACTCTCAGTATTCCATTTCAGAGCCGAGAAGTAAGGGTAAACCACCTAGTCACCGAAGCGTGCCCCGATGAAGCTGAAAATAGACTCGAATCTAACATCCCCGAACCGGCATTGTCTGAGAAATTAAAAGAAAAGGTACAAACCACTAACCTAGTCAAGACGGAGAGACGTGCCCTTCTAAAAATATTATTAAAGTATCATCAAATATTTTCAGATACACCGGGACTAACCAACAAATACATGCATAAAATATTATTAAAGAATGATACACCGTTTGTAAAAAAATCATATCCTGCGCCATTTGCCCTACGCGAGGCCGTCGAAAACAAACTGCGAGAGATGGTCAACATGGGCATCATTAAACGAGAAGCCTCGGAGTATTCATGCCCAATGACAGTTGTTCGAAAAAAAGATGGTTCCGTGCGAATATGCTTAGATGCGAGAGCGTTGAACGAGAAAATGATCTCCGATTGTGAATCACCACCCAGTGCCGAGGAGTTACTACAGCAATTTTATAATACCAAAGAGAGTAGGAAGTACACAGCATTTTTATATAACGGCAGGAGTTACACCTACCAAGTGTTGCCGTTCGGTTTAAAAACCGCTGTGGCTAGATTTTCACGGGCAATGGACATTATATTAGGACCGGAAGTACGGGAATTCACAACAAACTACGTTGATGATTTACTAATCGCATCGACAGACTTCACATCCCATTTAAAACATTTAGAACTCGTACTGGACAAATTACAACAAGCCAATGTAACCATTAACATTGATAAAACAAATTTTGTACAAAACGAGGTCAGATTTCTCGGTCACGTTTTGTCACCGGAGGGTATCCGTCCGGAACCAGAAAAAATAATTGCAATACAGAACTTTCCCACACCCTGCAAAATCAAACACTTACGGGCATTTTTAGGATTATATAATTTCTATCGACGCTTCCACCAAAAATATAGTGAATGTACACGTCCATTATTACACCTCCTACATAAAGGAGCCAAGTGGCAGTGGAGAGAGGAAGAAGCAGCAACCTTTAAAAACATAAAAAAATTGTTCTTGGCGGAAATTCTTTTATCACACCCTAGGTATGATAAACCCTTCATATTACAAACCGACAGTTCCGGCTACGGCATCGGGGGAGTACTGGCACAGAAATATGACGACGACGGACAGAAGGTAATCAGTTTTGCAAGCCGTTCCTTGAACCATGCTGAAATAAATTATACAACCACGGAAAAAGAATTGCTGGCCATAATTTACTGTCTACAAAAATTTTCTTCACATGTAAAAGGCGTGCGCCTCATAATTAAAACGGATCATCAAGCTTTAAAATTTCTCAAACAGTGCCGACTTTTGAATGAAAGGTTAACAAGATGGGTATTATTTTTACAACAATTTGATTATGAAATACAACATATCCCGGGACGAGAGAACATTGTTGCCGACGTATTATCAAGATTCCCCGCTGATAATCAGGTAATAATCGAAAAATTTACTCGTGAACCCATTATAGCTTATTTTACCATAGAAGGATTGACAGACATCAGGAAAAATTTAAATGATATCATTCGGCACCAAGACGAAGACCCGATACTAGGACTAATAAAAAAGATTTAAAAGAGGCACTGCGCTTGGAAGAATTACCACATAACAGTCAACGTATTGCAAAGAATTTCCAGCTTCATGGTGACACACTCATACATACAAACCACTTAACAAATCGGCCAACCCTGGAGGTCCCACCAGTGCTGATCAACAAGTTAATAACACATTATCACCAGGAACTCGGACATTTTGGGGCAGGTAAAGTGTATGAGGTCATGAAAAATTATTATCATTTTTCAAATATGGACCGTATAATTCGACAAACAGTGGGTAAGTGCATACTTTGCCACAAAACAAAGTGGCCAAACAGACATTATGAAGGACCATTACAACCGGTAATTGCGCACGAAGTGGGTGAGTTGGTGGCGGTGGACCTTTTTGGCCCATTACCGGTCAGTCGTGGAGGTGTTACTATTTATTTGTAGTTCTGGACGTCTTTTCAAAATACGTCAAACTATACCCATTGAAGAAGGCCACTGCCCTGGCATGCGTCCGGAAAATTACAAATGATTTTTGTAATATTATCAAACCCAAAAGCATCTTAAGTGACCACGGAACCCAGTTCACCGCAGCCGTATGGCGTAAGCAACTTAAAGAACTCAAAATTAAATATATACATTCATCTATTCGGCATCCGGCATCAAATCCATCAGAAAGGGTCATGCGGGAATTGGGTAGAATCTTTCGCACATATTGTCACCAACAACACACGAAATGGGCTTATACAGTGCAGGATGTGGAAGATTGCTTTAATGCACTCCCACATTCCAGTACGGGCTGTACACCTTATGAAATTATTCATAAAAAACCACCACCCAGAATACTGGATAATGTGTTGCGGAAGTTTTTACCGGCTATCACTGACTCGACCAGTGACCAACAAAAGGTACAGGACCGACTTCACTATACCAGTGACAAAAGAAAGGCAAAACAAAATTCAAAATTCACCACAACTTTCCAAATTGGGGACCAAGTTTTATTAAAAACAAATCCGATATCAAGCGTAAGTGAAAAAAGGATTGCAAAATTTGATTTGTTATTTGAAGAGCCGTACGTTATTAGTAAAATCATATATCCGAACGCGTACAAAATTATTAATAAAGACACGGGAAAGATACGGGGTATTTTTAACACTGCAAACTTAAGGCCATTTGTTTGAGGTGCACTGATGCGGTGAGCCGAGGGTGTCACGAAGAAGGGAGTGAACACTTAAGAGGCCGTTGAATATGGGTCAATGGGAAAGATACAAATTAGTTTCAGTTTAAAATAAGCACGAGCAACATGTGTGAACGACCTCCGACGCCAGGGCACTCCATCAACTGGGAGACAATGTCCGGAAAAAAGGACAGAATTCGAATACTGTCCAATGTAATTCTTAAAGCTGCCAAGTAGTCGCCACGAATCAGGCCAATCACTACGGACTATGGGTTTAAACAGCAGTCGACCGGTGAAACACTAAAGTGGCGACGACCAGCACCTCCGTCGACACCGTCACCACGACCGCCACCGCAGCCGACGTCACGTAAGCAACCAACGTCCCTTAAACCACCAACGCCCCCTAAACCACCAACGCCCCTTAAACCACCAACGGCCCCTAAGCAATCGACGCCATATAAATCACCGACGCCACGCAAACAACCTACGCCCCCAAAACAACCGTCGACGCCGAAGGTACCAGTACACCGTTCACCGCTAGGTAAACGTCGCGGTAAAAGTACGCGACTTACATACGACAAGAAGCGAGATCCGTGGCGCCTGAATCAAACATATCACGGACTGTTTTAGGTTAGTTTTTGACATAAGACATAAGTAAAAGTATATATGTAGGTGAATTAAGTTTCTTATTGTGCTAGATTAAGATGAAAAAAGTTAGTTTAAGTGTGTTTCTTGTATGTACCTACACAAAAATAAATGTTTGTAATAATGTAAAATCACTTTAATTGAAACAAACAAACCCATATATCCTCCACGCCCCAGCTCAAATTACCAGGACAAACACCCGAGTGGAATTAAGTATTGATTATACGGCATGAGTAGTGGTAATAATTATTGATGATAGTGCTTGAACGAAAGATATTTTATGTATTTGTTCATAAGTAATTTTGACTAATACAATTAAATATCTGGGGGAGTTTGTGACCGCACTATCTATTCTTCTTATTATTTTATTTATGTAGTTATTGTTATTTAAATATTTGTTTATTTATTTAACCACCTACAATAACCAAACAATGAGACTGATAATGTTTATTCGTTGCATGTAACATTTGTAGTTGATATTTAATTGCGATGGCCATGGCATAAAAATATTGTTGCATATGTGTTCTTAGTTTCCCTTTTGCTCAGGTTAAGGTTTGGCGCCAGGCAGTCGAGCGCTGTAGCCACTTGACATTGCAATACCGTGCTAGCTAAGGCCATCTGGCAATCCGTCCCTGATAAGCAGCGATGACAAACTTATGATGTTCTGGAAATTTCCACGGGCCACCCAACCACCCACTCACACCGGTGGCGGGGAGGTACAACCCTTACCCCCGAAACTCCTAAGATCGGAAGGAGACAAGAGGGATATTTTGATTTAAATACGGGGATAAACGCTGTATTCGGCAGTCTTGTTCAGGCAAGACTCACAGACCTTGGACCTCTGGCATGGTTGACATGTTGGGTAACCCAAGGCTCTGAATTCATCGAACTTTTACACTTGGTTTGTCCGAGGTAAGTTCTAAGTCTACCTTCGACTCTGTTTCCAATACCGTTTCCTACTTTCCGCCCATCCAGTTGCTATGGCTAGCCAGGCACGTTTGGGAACCTCCACTACTTTCCGCCCATCCAGTTGCTATGGCTAGCCAGGCACGTTTGGGCACCTCCACCATTTTTCCTCCCATCCAGTTGCTATAGCTAGCCAGGCACGTTTGGGCACCTCCACCATTTTTCCTCCCATCCAGTTGCTATGGCTAGCCAGGCACGTTTGGGAACCTCCACCACTTTTTGCCCATCCAGTTGCTATGGCTAGCCAGGCACGTTTGGGCACCTCCACCATTTTTCCTCCCATCCAGTTGCTATGGCTAGCCAGGCACGTTTGGGAACCTCCACCACTTTCCGCCCATCCAGTTGCTATGGCTAGCCAGGCACGTTTGGGCACCTCCACCATTTTTCCTCCCATCCAGTTGCTATGGCTAGCCAGGCACGTTTGGGAACCTCCACCACTTTCCGCCCATCTAGTTGCTATGGCTAGCCGGGCACGTTTGGGCACCTCCACCATTTTTTCTCCCATCCAGTTGCTATGGCTAGCCAGGCACGTTTGGGCACCTTCACCATTTTCCTCCCATCCAGTTGCTATGGCTAGCCAGGCACGTTTGGGGAACCTCCGTACTATCCCTCATATTCACCTGATTTGACTCCCCTTCTCACTTACGACGAACTTATCTTAGACAAGTTATAAACTATTTATCTTTCTGTACAGAGTCACCGGCTATCGCCGAGGGTACATATCTCTATCTAAAATACCAACAGTATTTGTTTTATATTTGGCACAGCTCACGGTAAACCCCCTAATATATTATGATTTCTTGTTGTCACAATAATATAATGAATTTATATCTACATGACCTAATATTGGTTGCCAATCAAACGTAATTTTGCGGGTCTAGATGTTTTGCAGCCACCCAAGCTCAAGATGTGTGCCGTATCAGCACCGAACGCTGGCATGTCCATGTCCACTTGGGCATCACTTTACAATTTACACCCCGACGGGTACGACACAGGTACTCGTCGGGATAGACAGTATGGCGACACAGTCGCATACTGTAGACGCTTCGGCTATGCCGGGCGGCCTGTACAAATGGTGAGGCCGGTCCAGCGGCGAACCAGGATTGTGTTGCTAACTCCATGCTTTCCATACAAAAAGCAGGCCGCC
This sequence comes from Harpalus rubripes, assembly GCA_963082715.1. NCBI lineage: Eukaryota > Metazoa > Arthropoda > Insecta > Coleoptera > Carabidae > Harpalus > Harpalus rubripes. Next base: position 26,427,845 of record OY720451.1, read on the forward strand.
GGCGACGCCGAGCGTCATGGCAGTTCGGATGAAACTCTGAACTCACCAAACTTACACATTCACCTTCACGTACACAATTACGTTTATAATTGACTATCAATATACAGGTCAAATTAAAGCAGTATTATCAATATTGTTAATGTTAAATTGTTGGGACAACCTTTATGTGTTACAATGTTTAATTTGTTATAAATTATTTGTTGAAATTATGTCCCGATGTCTCTCTGGGCGAGGTTTTTACTGTGGTTTCCCTCGCACGTAAGGCGAATGCCAGAGAGCGGACCTTTCCACAGCAGGGGGTCGTGTTCAAACCACGACACCCGACCATATTTCTCATATTGTTTCGTATTTTCTCTAAGAAGTAATTTTCAATAAATGCACAAAGATAGACACATGTTGTCTGCTTTTTGGAGAGAACATTATTCTTTAATTACGTCAAATACCTATCCCGATTCCTCCACTTTTGACAGCTACTCTATATTACGAACCAGGTAAAGGGTTACTTATTAAAAATAAACACAACGTAGGGTAAGTACAACATCTATTAGACGAGGCCATGGTTCAGGTAAAAGGTATACGTATGTATGTCGCGTAACATTAAAATGGTTACAATGACTAAGGATGTTACAGTATATATCAAATTAAAGGGCAAGAAACTTACTGTCTCGTGACGTAGATTAGTTTAATCAAGCCAACAACTTATTTATAAAGACATTTTGTAACTATTGTAACTATATGATTTGTTCTAATTATGATATTACTTTTTCCTGAACCCATTTACTTTGATGCAAGCAGAATCTTAATACATTTACTCTACTTCAACTCTCCGTGAAAAATAAAACATGCTCCATTTATAATAAAATACAAGAAAAAAATTGTTTGAAATAAACAGTACAAACTAAAAATTATTTTTAATTCGAATCCATTAAAATAGTACTCCTTTAAGTTGGAGAAGAAAAATCAAAGTGATGTTTGTGTTTCGGAGCTGTCAATAAATTAAAGTAAACTAACCTAAGTGTGAGTGAAGGACGGTATAGTGGAGCTAATTGCAAAAGATCTCATTAGGGCAGGCGCTCGATGGCTCGACGACAATTACCGCGGATAACACTCAGTCTCAGAAGCATAGCACAGCACAACTCGGTCTCTAACTAGGCAGATGTGATCGTATCTTGATTAGGCGGATGTTAATTAGATGATGCAGCGCAGCTCATCCACTTGTCACTAATTTGTTTTTGTCAAGCGACAAATGACTACGCTACCTTCACGTATCGATAGAGTTTGATTTTGAGAGAAATCAATTGGCAAAGGAAATCAAAACAATCGACATGAAGGGTCAAATGAATCATACTGCATTGTTGTCAAAATTTTGATGTGTATTTTTCAAATTAGGGTCTCTTAAAATTTAAGTTTTTTTGGTGCAACGCGGTATCAGTATTGCTAACTTTTTTATTTGGAGAGATAGTTTTATAAATTTAGACAAAATGTCCCGAGGTAAAATGAACAAATTTTTATACACGGCAACAACATAGTCGTACCAGGTTCATTTGGCGAATAAGCAAAGCCGCAAAGCAGTGTAGTCGTGTTCCGGCCGTGAGTGTGTATTTAATGATTGTTTTGTGCACGTAACAAGATATGCGGCCGTGCTTGTTTGCCAAATGTACTCGTTGTGGACCTGCTGCGGCGTACGGCCATTTTGCGGCCGCAATGCAGCAGTTCCGAAAATATATATTTTTTAAATGAAACAATACGTCGCATTCCATTGGAAAGCTAGTTTTTCTCTTTCCAACAAAATAATGTTCAAATTATTATTCCGCTTTATTGTTCTTTCTAGTTACCTCCGTTTCACTGAGTACTTTTGATCTGATCCACTGTCTTTCAGAATACGGCACTGTAAAGATGCAGTGTGAAGCGTGGAGTTATGTGTGAATGAAAGTTCATATAATCGGGACAGTTACCCAATTGTTAAGGATAACTCGATTCTATACTATGATTTATAATTCGAAGGAGTAACAGCAACAGAGGTCTACATAGGAACATTAAAAAACGCGAATAAAGTAATGATCAAACACATAGTCCATTCGCTAAGACGAGAGAATGTGTAACTAATTGATAAGCAGAGACAAGTCATTCTGTAGATCAAAAGAGGATAATTTTGGAACCGAACCAATAGAATAACTTGTTTCTGTTCAAGAATTAGTGCCACATTCACTCGTCTCAGCGAATGGAGTATAGTTCTGAAGAATTTACTTCAAAGTTTATAATGAAAACAAATCGAAAAACAATGCACGCTTGTAGGGTCAATCAGCAGTTGTTGCGTGTTAAAACAACTTTCTAGCAGCCAAGCAAATCATAAGCTTTGTTTTAGAACGCTCCTTCGAATTAAATAAAAAACAGTATAGTACGCCTGCAGACCATGACACAGCTCGAGGCAATGGTATACAGACTTGGTTCGGCTTGTGCAAAGAAGTCAGGCCGAAGATGGCGATATTGCTATCGTGGATTTGATTAAATTTGCACAATACATAACACTTACACTACATTCAAACGGGTTTTGTAGACTTTTGACTCTAGTATAAGCAGAGGACAGAGGGCCCTGGGCTATTAAGAAGAATGGGGTTCTGCACCATAACAAAAAATAATAAAATGTATACTTTATAGTTGAAGTATTACTCAATAAATAGCGATTAAGCTGAAAAAAACAATTTTTTTAATAATTACTTTGCGAGACATTTGAGATTTGTTATTAGTGTCACTCTGAAGTCACATTAGCGCTACCTTTCTCTCGCTGCCTACTATAGAGCTTGTGCGAGATAAAGATATAGGCAGTAGGTGTCCCCGTGACGTCATGTTGAGTGCAGGACCCCATTATCACTAGGTCTTTCCTACAAGTTGTTATCACTTCCAAGGCAAATTTACAAAATTTGATGTTAATATGTTGAGGTATAAAACAATTAAGTATTGATAGCTGTTATTTGCTGTCCTGAATTATGCAATTCCATTTACTTGGGATTCACTGGTTTTAAGTGATCTTTTTCTGAATTATGTGTGCTGTTCCATAATTACAGTTGTATTTGGTTGTGCTTTCCTGAAAGCTTTTGTACATTATCTCTAAACTGTCGCTACAAATACAATGACTTGTATTTTGAGCACCCAATTAAGTAAGCGACCAGCTAGTCATCCGACTAAAGTATATATAATTATTATTATATTATGTTAGACGAGTGACTAACTAGTCGCTTCCTTGTCGAGTGCTCAGAATACCAGTCATTATTTCGTATATAATAAATCATTTATTATTACTACAATAATATAATTTACTAAAATCAGGTTTTATTTCAATAACTCTAATGGCCGATTGCATCAATATTTTAATTGGAAGTTAAATAAGAATTAAATATTGATTATACTTTTTTTCCTGCTTTAATTCTTAAATAAATATCGGTGCAACCGGCCATAAGTCATAATTTAGTAATTATTCATTAAATAAAATGCTTTAGTTTTACATCATAAAACATATCATAGCAGAATTAGGGAAAATATTTATCCTCATAAGAAACTTTCGTGTTTTTTTTGTTAATACCGTTTGAGAAAAGTATGCCAACATAAAATGAATATTTTTTTAATAAAAATTACATATTTGCGTGATGTGCCTTCATCATATGAAAACATTTGGCATAGTAAAATTATATCCAACGAATGAATACATTTGTAGATTTCCGTTGATAAAAAATATGTTATTCCGCTTGCAGAGAAACATTTTTTTATGTTTAAGTTCTTTACATGTAATTACATCACTTTTATATTAATAAATAAAAACTAAGTTCAGTTTTTAATCGAATATTTTGTTACACAAGAATACATATAAATTTGAATGGATAAGCTTGCTAAAGATTCGACATTACATTCCATAAATGTATCCACGAGGGTTCTCAGAATGTTGGTTAATCCAAGCATAAAATAAATGTGCAACAAGTTATTATTGAGTTACTGAACCCACATATTATGAATAAACTACGTCAGAACATTTTTATTTTATTGTCAGTGACCTTTCTAAAAATATCTTATTTTCTTTTTCTAGTTTTTCAGACTGACACCTACGCAATATCCTTTTAAGATCGACGATTTACAGATACTTCGTATTTCTATATTTGTCATTACCTTCTCATTATATTTTATGTGTCGGATAGGAATATAGATACGAAAGAATTTCAATTATTCTGGTATTTTTATGTGAACGTCATAGAATGCAATGACATATTCAAAATTATATTTGCTAAGTATGAAGAATATTTATGAAAAAAAAAAAACAAATGATAATATCAGACTAACAACTTCATTTGTTTTATTGTCACGTTCCTTGTTTCTAACTGTTAAATTTAATAAAGCAACATTTATCATTAAATAAAATTCTTTTCAATGAGGTAACTTTCCAATATGGCACCCAAATAAAAATAAAAATTTTACTGTAATGTAACAGTGATAATTTTTTGGGTATCACCATTTGAAAGAACGTGAAAAGTGTAAACTAAAAACCCAATATTATTTCGCATTTACAAAATAAAAGACTGCAAAATTTACATTTTTGCATATATCTATTGACATACATTTGTTTTCAAATAATAATAAATTATTAAAATAACTTTCTAATGTTTCTTGAGATATTATACTCACAACCAGTTACAATTTTAATTTTGCTGTATTGATTCAATAATTTTAGACGCCAATATTTAATTTTTAACTTGTTTAAAAATATTCTTTTATAAAACATGGGCATATTGACAATTATGCACATATTGTGACATACTGTTATATAATAGGGGTCTGTTAAAACAGTGAAATAAACATGATTGGATAAAACAATATTATCAATTTTGTTTATTTATATTAATAGCTATGTTCCTTTAAAATTTATCACTGCTATCATTAAATATGAACTAATTCGTAAGATACAATTATAAAAAACCTGATGTGGCCAGCACATTACCTTCCGTCAGTTCTATGTATTTTGTACACATTTCATACAGAAAGTTCCTTGCTAAAGATTATATTTCTTGTACTTTACCTTCCGGCAGTTGCATGTATTTTATGCAAATTCCATACAGAAAATTTATAGCAAAAGGTCCTACATGTCTAGTAAAATTATAAGACAAACACACTATGTCAATTTCACTTGACACTGACATCTTTCAATCAAAATTTTCTTAATATAGTAGCTGTTTCCATAGCTAAATTTAATTTCTTTATAATTTTTTAACTCTATATCCATTTAATATTAAGTATAAAATGTAGTCAAATCGTATAGAGAATAAAATTTTCTTTAATATTTATAATAACATTAAATGTGAAAAAATGATAATTAGCATAATTTTTTCAAGAAAAACTGTTAAAATCTTCAAATGAAGGTACTTCCGGTTGTCCAATTCTAACCAAAATCTGATCAGCTCTTCACATGGATGTAACGAAGAGAAATACGAAAGAATTATAGTCTGTCTAGAAATCTACCGTTATTACCCTCTCAGCAGGTCTATTGTTAGGGATTTAAGCTTGATTTATAGCGGGGAAAGGACAGGTACGTATTAAATGTTTTCCTGTTTTATTTTACTTTATTTTGTAATAATGAAACAAATCTTTTTATTTTTTTAAATAATAATGGAACAAACAATACATAAAAAACAAAATTAAATACATAATATAGTAAAAAAAAACGAAAATTCTTACTTAAAATTATACACTGCGGAGCAGTTTGTCATTTAATAATGAAACAAATCTTTTTAATTTTTATAAATAATAATGGAACAAACAATACATAAAAAACAAAATTGAATACATAATATAGTAAAAAAAAAAACGAAAATTCTTACTTAAAATTATACACTGCGGAGCAGTTTGTCATTTAATAATGAAACAAATCTTTTTATTTTTTTTAAATAATAATGGAACAAACAATACATAAAAAACAAAATTAAATACATAATATAGTAAAAAAAAAAACGAAAATTGTTAGTTAAAATTATACACTGCGGAGCAGTTTGTCATTTAATAAAATATTGCACGTAACAATAAATAATATACACATACATAATTAATCGATAATAATATCTTCTTCACTGTAGCTGTCCATATCACTGTTGTCACTTGAGTCCTGAATATTTACAATAAAATCTTTTGTAACATTAACACTACAATCCTTTGAACCGTCTGTCCAACTTTTTGATACTGTGTCGTGACTATCATACCAAGTTTCGTCTAAATATATTATCGGACGTTTTTCAGCACGATATTTCTTTATATCACGTAAAAATTTAAAGCGCCATTCACGTATTCTTCTACTCTCCATTATAGTTTGCCGTTTATTAATTTTTTTAAATCGAAAACCCATATTACGAAGGGTCGAATGCAAAGTAGCCACAGAGCAATTTATATCGCATTTATCATCTTTTAGTCTCTGGTACAATGTACGTACAGACGGCAACGTTTTTTCAGTATACATCGTGTATATTTTACGTCGAATTATATCTTCTTCAAAAGAATTCACTACTCTCGACTTACCCGCGTCACGTCTTTTCTTTCTTGGTCTCAATTCACCACTTATTATATCACGAACAGTATTATACGGCACTTTCGTCATTTCACATGTTTTGGTTAAGGCCGAATTTTCATCTTCATTATCTTTTAAATAGTTATACACATTTTTAATTATTTCTTTCGCTTCTAGCGGCAAACACGTACGTTTAAGTTTTGCACAGCGATCTTCTTCAACGGGTAAACTATCATTATCATCTTCAAATGGTCGCCACATAGTAAGTGTCTATATAATTGCTCTCAGTACGAAAAGTAAAGTAATACTGATTTTAAAATTTTGAAAACTCATTTATATACGTTTGGTACGTCATTGCTAATCTTATTTTCCCTAATTTTAATCTATGGTCACAGCATGTTTCAACAAATCTTATTTGTTTCTAATTTGTAACAATGGTCAAATACGTAATTTGATTCTGTGAATTCATTAGCTAACAATTTTGAAATTTCGTAATGCATAACAAAGATTAGCAAATTTAAATTTTTCGGAGTCCGACCCTTACGCCAAGTAGTGCTACATCCCGCTGTGCCTGGTCTACCACAGGCTTAGTAAGTCAAAGCAATAACGGTAGAATTCTGTACAGACTATATAATTTTTAGAATTGTAGTATGGAAGTTATCGTAGACGAAAATTTTGTTACATACACACAAACACACACACACACACATATATAAATACACACACACATAAATACACACACACACACACGCACGCGCCCACGCACGCACGCACGCACACACACACACATACATACACACACACACACACACACACACACACATATATATATATATATATATATATATATATATATATATATATATATATATATATATATATATATATACAGACATCATCTTTAAAAAAGTAAAATAGTATTACAGGGACCCTAAAACGTGCTTATTCATCAAAAACTCACCACCAAATGTACCTTAGTTGGTAGAGCGTCCTACTAGAAATGGGGTTCAAATCTCAGTGAGATCCATGAATTCATTTTTCATAAATCCGTCTTCGTTATTTATAATCCTACTTTAGTTTGAACCCTTACTTAACATGGTTTGTAGTAACTAAATTACAGAAATTCACTGTTGAAAAACAGTCTTCAATATATATAAATACAGTGTAGTTTCACTAATCCGAACTAAGGGGCCGTTGCAATTGTAAAAATATTAAATGTGTTAAATTGTAAGCAAGTAAAAATATAAATAAACAATAACAATTTATTAAATTCAGATTAACATTTCATGTTTACGTTTTGGGTATGAAAATAGGAATGAACGTTTATTTAATTTTCCTGCCGTTAAGTCTCGTTAACAATCCCTAATTGATAATTCCCGTTCAAGAGTATTGATTACTATTAATTATTACTTAAAAGAAAAATTTTCCATTTTTTTTATACAACTTTTCGTACTTTAACTGTTTAAAATTGAAAAGGCAAAAAGAGTAGAAATGATTGTTAACCCTTGATCTATACTGAACACGAATTAATTACCCATAATTAACAAAAAACTAAAGACGAAGCAATATTGAACAACCTCGATAAATGATAATCATTCTTTATTAGGTGGCTATATTTAGGTGTCAATTGTTATTTGCTGTACATGTAGAACTACTAATCCAAATATGAAAGACAGGGTTTATATTTTTTTAAATACATAGCTTTTTTCTGCTCCCCTAATTTTGCTGATATATATATATATATATATATATATATATATATATATATATATATATATATATATATATATATATACAGGGTGTTATATTTTAATGGGCCCAGAAAATATCTCTCTTATTTATGAATTTGGTAATTTCTTTCATATAACATGATTTATGCAGCAACATGTAAGCTATTTGATGACGGATGTACATTCCTGATACCACTTCCGGTTTATTAGTAATTTTAATTCCACCCGATGACCTCTGTTTGACATTGAGTTATTTCCCCGTGGGGGTGTATTGGTTATCCAATGAAAGGTACACTAATCTATCCTACCGGCCCTGCAGCTCGTCTTATCTCCACACGAGAAGCTATTGATTCGCCTCCTGCCTCTTCCAGATGGAGTTCACCGGATATTTCCGCTTGTGTAGCTTCGGAAAAATGTTAGTGAGCGAATTATTTTTGGTGAATGCTCCGCCGAGCTTTAGTCTACCTGAGAATGAGCGCCGTACTTTGTAACGCGATACCCAAGGTAAAGAATGAAGAAATATGGACTGAAACGAGCCAAAATAAATCTTCACTAAAAACTGCAAGGTGAGATTAAAGGATAGGGGACTTAATTAATATAAATATTACCAACATCAAATTTTGGGAACATAATATTTAATAACCGGTTTCAGTACATTTTACAAGTAGACTTAATTTAATTACGATTTTAATAAAAATTAAGTAAAATATTTGTACTAAGCTTAATCTTAAATTAAAACGAAAAACGTCCTGCAGACAGCTTTATTAAACTCAATTTCTTGTGCTTTATATTAAGTATTCTTTTAAGTATAACCCTAATATAGTAAAACAAGGTATTTCATTCTGAAAATTTTATTACTTTTCCTCAATATATTCTCTATGATCTCAATACAATTTTCGGAGCTGGGCAATATGTAATTAAATTACTAATGACTTTTGAATAGTAATTGAAATTTTAGTTACATTTTTCAATTATTTATTTAACAACTTAGGGCCGGTATTTCAATCTTCGGATAGTGCCGGATAACTTATATGTCGGATAAATGAACAATATCGCATCAAAAAATGACATTCAATATAATTTACTTCATTTATGCTTGTATTTCGATGCGATATTTTATTATTTATCTGACGGATAGTTATACTGAACTTTATCAGGAGATGGAAATACCGGCCCTTAATCTTATAAGTAGGTAATGTATAACAAAAAAATCTGATGTGGCCAGCACATAACTTCTCGCCAGATATTTTACCTGGTTGTACACATAAAACGAAATAGTTATGAATGATATAAGTGTTAAAAGTGACATTTTATTTTGTGAGAAGGAAGTTTGGAACACGACGCGAAGCGGAGTGATCCAAAACTTCGAACAAAATAAAATCACTTTTAACACGTATATCATACACTATTTTTTCTACAATCACGTTTATTTCATTTAAATTTGTATTTGTTAAAAAAAATTGACATATGTCAAACATGTCGATTTGTTGTTCCATTCTTGATTACCAAGGCAATTTACTTTTAACACTAGAGTTAAAATATCGCATTTTTAATTGAAGTATGCTATGATAAACCTTCAATTTTTAATAGTGTTTGTAGAAAAAATATTTTTAAATACAAATACATGTATTCATGTCTCACTACAAAATAATTCTCACAAATATTTGCAAATCTATGGGATATATTTTCTTATAAATTATGTACAATACATACATTGTCTTTATATTCAATATCTTTTCTACTTTCCTTTTCTTTTTCTTTATATTCGTCATTTTTTCGCAAATTCCTTTTGTATTTTTTTCACGTAAATTCTTTTGCGTTGTTGATTTTTTTTTATTTTCGTATTCTTCATAATGATCTACAAATATTTTTGACAATGGCATACAAATATTTTTGATAGTGACATTTATGTGTCAATTACAAACAAGTAATTTGATCTCAGATTTTTTTACATCAAATTATTTTATATGCATTTCTTTATCTCTAAATCTATAGAAGATATAATAATAAATTTATATTTATCGAATAATGAATTTAACGTTCTTTAACATAAGTATTTACATAAATTTTCAATAAATAATATTTAGATGATTTTTGTCTTGTAACTACTTCCGGTTGTCCAATTGTTACCAAAACTTAATCAACTCTTTTTATTATTGTTAGATTGAGGAATCCGTAGTTAAAAATGTCTTAAGTCTTATAGCATTTGAGAAATCGTGGATGCAACATCCACACACACATACGGACATCATCGTAACAATGTTATAATCGGATTCTAGGGACCTTAAAACGTGCTTATTCACTAAAATCTGGATGCGATTTTTAGCATGATCCCCTTAGGGTTAAATCAAGCCGGAAAAAATATTTTTAACAAAACGTTAACAAACATAGATAAAAATAGAAATGCACAAAATTTTTAAACTATAAGATTTTTAAACGGAGCAGTAGTAAAATACAATACTGTTAAAAACTGCTTTCCGACTAATTTCTTTTTTCCTCAATAACAGTAATAAACAAATGTATAAAAAATTACCAACACAGGTAGCGTAATCGCTTCAGAAATTAATTTCAGTTCAGATAAGGTATAGACAGAGCTGAGCAAATTATTTTCAAAAACTAATCAGGTACAATTAAAATTACTTTAACCAAGATGTAATTAAATTACTTTCAAAAATAATTACGGCTACTGGAAAAGTAAACAAATTACTATGAATTGTAATTGAAATTTTAATTACGTTTTCAATTAAACTACTCAAAAAATCTTACATTTATAAAAACTAAATACTATTTTGCTAAAAATAAAAAATTATGAGTATTAATACAAATTTATAAAAAATTGCCGACTCAGATAGCGTAGTCGCTTCACAAGTTAATAGTTCCGTGCCCGAATCTTAGGTTCTCAGGTAAGGTATGGATGTAGAAATAGATAAATATATCATATTACCCATTGCTGGGTGTGCCAATCTGCTTTGTGCAGTGTACACAGATATCAGTAAGATGATATATTCGTATCGTGTGGGCTATTACCAGGCATTACCTCACGGGAACTCATTGCAAACGAGGAGAGTCACGGAGGTCACTTTTGTGTCCATTAAAATTCGAAATAATTTTGACCCCACATTCGCAACCATACACTCAAGAATATAGCCACGAAAAAATATCTTTAATCATTTCAACTATATAAGTGAACCAGTACAAGGGTAACTCGTATAATGAAATAAATTTATAGATGTATTGCATTCCAATTAAACAAAAATATAAATGTAAGAACCTCACTTTGGTGTTACTTGCTGCACATCCAAATTACACACGAGTGGAGGTTGTTATAGGAACCTGTCACGTCGAAATATTACGCTGGGCGCATCTCCCGCGGATTCCCTTATTTATTGTTTCTAAATTATAATTGTGAAAAATAATTTTTTACCTCCCGCTACCCTTGGTAAGGGAGGTATAGGGATCGTGATAAAAATCGCATATCGAGATTTGGTGAATGACCACGTTTTAAGGTCCCTAGAATCCAATTTTAACATTTTGACGATCTGTGTGTATGTGTGTGCGGATCCTCCACTCTAACTCAAATACTATCATTCATAAAATTTTAAAACCTTGTATTTAGAACTTTTTCTGTAATGGAAAGAGCCCGTTAGAATTTGGTGAAAATCGGATAACCGGAAATGGCACTTTACTAGAAGCTCAAAATAGTTTTTCTTCGAAAAATACCTTTAAATGTTATTTTTCAAGATTAATGTTATTATAAAAATTAAAGATTATTAAGTTTTCTATAGATTTGCATTTATACTTTTTCTATATATTTTATGGATAAATTTATAAGATTATCTATAATTTAAATCTCAGAGCCTTCGGTTTAAACAAACAAAACGCAATTATTCAAGTGTATGTAACTGACATATAAATGTCACTATCAAAGAATTAATCATTTCAAAATAATATTAGTAACGTTTTAAAAAGAAAAAAGTAAATAGAACAATAGAAAAGGAATTCAATACAGTTTCCAGCATAAGTTCATATGTAGGTATGTAGGTATTTAGATTATTAAAAATTAACGATTCACAAAAATGTTTAAGCTAATCTTCATTTTTTGATTAGTGAATTCTATTCTATCCCAGTATTTAAAATTTAAACTTCATTTTATTATAGCGCCGGTGGCTCAATGGTTAGAGCAATACCTCAAGTCATGAGAGCCCTCGGGGCTCCGAGTTCGAATCTCACTAAGGCATGGACTACAATATAAGAAATAAAAAAAAATAGCAATTAATTCGAAAAGTATTTAATTAATGCCCAGCTCTAGGTATGAATATAGAAAGGGTCTTTCATCGAAATCAGTGAAACAGTACAAGGGTATAAATCGTATAATAAATTAAACTTACGGACATATTGCCTTCCAATTAAATGAAAATATAAATGGAAAAGCTTCAGTTTGGTGTTGTGTTTGCTACATTGCTCTACTTCGAAACTACATCGGTTGCCGGTAACTCCAAGGCGGCAGAAGTATAAATCCGCCACTGTGTTAATTTATAGAGAATCCTCTGAAGCACATAGCTTTAGTACCCCGAATGATTGTACAAGATGGTGTTGATCTCGTTCACTCCAAAGAGCAGGGATACTTGAATCGAACAAATAATAACATGACGGTCTTTCTTTGTCGTGCCGAGAATACTCGAAATGTTTTCATTAGTAACAACTGGTTTTGAAGCTCATTTTTTAAAGATTCACTTGTAAAAGATGGAGTTATAATTTCATTATAAAATTTATATCAAAAATTACGGCTTTCTAGTTAGTTTGAATATTAAGAGAACAACCTTGTAAAGTTCAATTTTTAAAGAAGTCCGATCAAGGTCATCTTCAATTTGTATGCATTCAGTAGTGTCGTTTACTTAGTTTTTATGAGGGTACATAAGATACTACCGTTATTTTGTTATTATAAAAATACATGTTTAAGTATTCAAAAATAAGTCGACTGCTAAGTTTATGACAACAAATATGTAGGTAATAAATAAGATACTGACACAGTCCCAGTGTCAGTGACACTAACCGATATACACACGGTTATGAATCTAGGTAATATAACTGAATAAATGAACTTACGTTACAGCGAAAATATTGTCAACAACGAGCATTTAAAACGGAATATTCTAACTTAGTCGAAACAATACGAATTCTTTAAAAACAAGCTTACTATATCCATCCTTATTGCACAAGCTTCTTGTTATTGCAAATGAGACATGAAATGTATTCCAATTTGTTAATTCGGTTATGATACAGATGACCTTAATCGGACTTCTTTAAAATTAAAATGTATAAAGTTTTTAAAATAATAAAAATAAAAACAAATTAGAATTAAGAAGTCGAAATCTTCAAAGTATTACAATGAATATCAAATTTAAAGTGCAGTCGCATTAATCTGAATGAAGGCTTTTAAAGTTACGTAGTTTCCATTTGAGCTCCAGTGCAAAGTTCATATTCAAATTAGATCTGAAATTATGCAATTATGAACATAAATTACAATTTACGAAGACAAATTAAATTATTTATTGCTACACAAAATTTTATGAGTAATAAATCTTCGAAATAAAAAGGGCGAAGAACATGGGAACGAGTACAAAAAACCCTTATAAATGTTTATAACCTTATTACAAACTTATCAAAAAGTAATTGGGCAGCATTTTATTTCTATTTCAGGACGCTATTTGTTCCACTCAATAAAATAGATATGACTGACAGTTTATTAAATTGGTATAAAAGCATACCTCTTAACGAACACGTACACAAAAATCTACGAGTTTCAAAGACAAATCTATATTAAAGTGTGAAAAAACGTAGTAATGACACTATTTATCCAAATAAAAAAAAAATACTTGTGAATAGAGGTCACAACATTTATTCATAAGTATTCAAAAAAATATTATTTTAGTTTTAATTTTTAATTTTATGAAAATTAGGTTTAGATTTATGGTTTATACTTTAGATTTAAAGGCATTTGCCGCATATTATGTTGTGACTCTATTCACTTTTCAGAATTTAGTGTCTCTAAATCCAAATCATAAAGCAAAACATTGTAAGGTCCAAACTTTAGCTTTATGATTTAGTTTGACATCATAAACTTCACCAATAAGAACTAGTCTGAAACGATATAGAAATATACAGACATCCGAGGCCACACGAGAATACAGGCCTGAATGCTCAATTTCTGATGTCACAACTATTTTATATACATAACTAAACAAATTAAATAAAAAAACGAATTCTAAATGGTCTAAATATACGAATAAACTCATGTTTTGAATAAAATATACTACCGTTTCAAATTTTCAAAAGCTTTGAGAATTTTTGTAAATAAGTAAAATATATAAGCTTCCGTACTTTTGTTAAAAAATGTATAGGTACTCGTACTTGTGTATCATAGGCTGCATGTAATTTGGTGAACATCTATATATATATCCCACTGACTATATTTTTTATTACAACATTAAATATTTAATTATATTAATGAATATTTAATTATAATAATGAAAATAACTACTCACTGCATGTGTTGCAAAAGTAAACATTTTAGGATAAGCAAAGATGATGTAAGATGCTGGCAGTAGTAAATCTTTTAATTTCCAATTTTTAGAGGTACCTTCTTACCGGCCCTAGGCAATGCCTGCGTTACTTGAAATAAATTACTCAAGGGTCACAGTTAACGTTAATGCGATAGCCCTGGATTTTAATAATGATGATATATTTGCAATACAGAGAGCGTTCACTAGATTTCACCCCATGAGCACTGAAACCTAGTGGCGGAGTGAATCACAAGACCTACTTTAATAATACTTGAAAATGAAAAACTATTTTTAAAATCACAGCATTTTACAAACACAGAACTACGTAATTGACAAGTTAATATACATGAATAGAACATTTTATATAAAAAATCAAGTAAGAACTGCCAATATTAAATTTTAAATTGAATTGAAAAACAGGAAAAAGAAGTGGGATGTTCGTAGAACAGTGTTTCTCAACATTTTTTTTAGTCGCGATGCCTTTTTCTAACGACAAAGTAGCCTTAAAAGAAATTTAATGCAAAAAACACAAGTTGAATGTTTATATATTTTTATATTATTTAAATAAAATATTTTGCCAAATAAAAAATTGTATTTGCGCCAATATAAAAATTAAACGCTGCTAATTCGATATTTGTTGAGTTTGTGTCATAGTTTACCAGCCAAGCCTTCTATTAGCCTCAACATTAAGTTTATTCCTTGTTTTTGTTTAAATATGTATTTAAGAGTTGAAAATCCACTTGATAGTAACTTAAGTTTCCGTTTCAACGTTATACGTGGACTTTGGAAGGCTAAAAAAAAGTACCGGTAAAATTTGTTAAACCATTAGTACAGTTAACTAAAAATAAATTTAATGATTTCATTGTTTAAACGAAGAGTAATTTGTTTAACAAACTCGTATACGCGATCCCCGCAAAAAAACTAAGCGACCCCCAAGGGGGTCGCGACCCACCGGTTAGGAACCCGTGTCGTAGAAATTGAAACCGGGTAACGTTATTTCTTTTGTCTCCATATTATATATAAACTAAAAATAAAATATGCTGTTCAGCATGATAAACGCTGTGCACGAAATTCAATTTAGCTGACATCTCGGCTACGATCGACAGCTAACATACGTTTTATGATACAGGAATGATGAATATTTTTGGAAAATTTTAGATGTTAAAGGTCATGTGACGCATTTTTTATTTAAAATATTTATAGACAAATACATGCCTGAGATGGGCTAAATCCCTGTCACTTAGAAAAATTCGAGGAACAATTAATTTATCTTTGATAACTCTTAAGGTGCATTCACAAATGAAAATTAGGTTTATGGTTTTTGTTTAGGTTTAAGTAAGTCATTCATAAATGTAAGTTTAAATTACCTGAAAATTAGTTTTGATATGTACAGACATCTATGCAAATTCTTCAAAACCAAGATTAAAATATCGGTAGAGCAGTACTCGACAAGACACCTGTGCGCCGTGAAACTGTCATTCGCTTGGCATTATTGGTTATATTTCAGGAATTTAATTATGACAGTCTCCATGTTCTTCTCGCATTTGTTTAAAGATGTCGAATCCTCCAAGTGGATAATAAATAAAGATGGGTGTATATATCTATATCATTTCAGACTCGTTCTCATTGGTGAAGTTTGTGACGTCAAACTAAATCATAAACCTAAAGTTTGGACCTTGCAATGTTTAGCTTTATGATTTAGATTTAGAGACCCTAAATTCTGAAGTGTGAATGGAGTCATTACATAATATACAGACAAAGTCTTTAAATCTAAAGTATAAACCATAAATCTAAACCTAATTTTCATTTGTGAATGCACCTTTAAGGTCCAAACTTTAGGTTTATGATTGAGTTTGACGTTACAAACTTCACCAATGAGAACGAGTCTGAAACGATATAGATATATACACCCATATCTTTATTTAGTATTCACTTGGTGGAATCAGCTTTTCAAACAAAAGTGAGAAGAACATAGAACTGTAAAAATTTAATTGCTGAAATATAACCAGAATGACAGTTTCACGGCGCTGAGATATCTATTAAGTATTGCTCTACTGATATTTTAATCTTTTTTTTTTTTTTTTTTGAAGCATTTACATAGATGTCAGTACAATCAAAACTAAATTAGAGTTAAATTAAACTTGCATTTATGAATGACTTACTTAAATCTAAACGAAAACCATAAACCTAATTTTCATTTGTGAATGCACCTTAATAGGTACTAATTCCAAAAATTACAATTTTTAGTATTCCACGTTTCATACGAAGTAAGATCTTATAGATTCGTAAACATAAAATCATGTACACTTAAATATGTAAATTCGTTTAAATATGTAATTTTTCAAACAATAATTCTTGTTGTTTTTGATAGAAAACAAATGTGTTGTGCTTATTATGTGCTGAATATTTGTTGTTTATGTTCATAATACTGAATGTTTAAACCAGGGATTTGTTAACTACTGGATAGAGCAAGTGAATCTTCGCCATTTACCCGGCCAGATCGTCAGAGATAGTGATACATAATTTCGATTTGTTGTCTTTATTTCCGTTTCTTGTCATTCGTTTGTCTCACAGGTTTCACAGTTATTAGGTTATTCTTGTTATCGTCATTGAAATTTAATTATTATAATTATTAATTGTCAAATTTTTATTCTTATATGTGTTCTTATTTAAATCGTACTCGTATTTATTTCAAGTTTCATGATTAAATATATTTAAACGAAATTTTTGACGTGAATTTTACAGATCTGAATTTGACAGTGATGTGAATATCAAATTCACTTGTCTAAATTGAAATTATCTATATCCTTCTCACTCACACTACCTGTATTTTCTCTTAATCTGGCCCAGTACACAAGAAATACATGTACCGGTAAACGCTTGCTCTATCCAGTAGTTGAAAAATATCTGGTTTAAACGAATGTATTTATGTGTACACCATTTTATCTTTAAGAATCTATATAAAGAAGGTATAAGAACACCGAAATGTCCAATTTGAAAGAATAAATATTGTATGACAGATTTTGAGTAATTGCTAACACCTAATCGGCACGTAATCTACTCCACAGTTGAGAAATTTACCCAAATAAAACGTCGAATTTCAGAAACCTTGCAATCTATACTTCATCATAGTACCAGTTGTTCTAATTTTATTGTCAGATGTCCGTGTCAAGTGTAATTTATTGATGAAATAATTTTACAGGAATTTTATACTTTTTTTTTGCAAGATACTTTATATGGAATTTATATAAAATATACCTATACTCAAGTGATGAAAACTTCGCGGAAATTTAACTTTCGGAAATAATTCATGGGAATATTCCCGGAAATATTTCCATATTAGGAATTTTTATGGAAAATTTAATATTTCTTATATTTTAATTTCATATGGTAACTAGGTAGGTATCTAATAAAATATTTCATTGCATATCTCATAATTATATGAATTTATTTTCCATTATATATATATATATATATATATATATATATATATATATATATATATATATAAGACCCCCCCTTTAACTTTTTTATTATAAGTGAAAGAAAAAATGGTTCATATAAAAGCTTTATTTTTTTACATATAGGTACTATTTGATGGCAGATGTAGATATTTTTTATAAAGTCAGGTTTACAGATACGACTATCAACTTTTATTTTTCAAATGACAACCTATAATTATTTTAATAAAATAGAAACCGCCATTTTTTTCTCTTTTCAACGATGTATTATTTTTTTATTAATGTATTTGAAAAATTTCGAGAAAAACGAAATAAATCGTTCTTTGTAAACATTTCAAATTGTTTTTTCTTTTGTTTACAAAATAAGATAAATTAAGTAACAAACAAATGTATACTTTTTGACATTAATTTAATTGTTTTACATTGTTACGTTTTGTTTATTTTCACACAGCCATCTATAATATTTGTTTATAATTATTTCTAATATTTCTAAATTATCTCATTTCTCTCGAAATTTTTGAAATACATTAATAAAAAATAAGATTTTTTCTAAAACAGAATTTCATATTTTTATTATTTACTCCCAACATAATACTAGTACATATATCTAAACTTGAAAAGACTTTGTGAATAACTTATTGTCAAATAAAGCGGGTGAATAAACATTGTGACGTCACTAGAGTGTTTTCTACATCGGAATTGCAATTTTCTGTTGTTCGCTTATTCAATCTCCTATACTACTGAGATTTTTATTAACCCCTACAAGTTTCCTTTCTCGCGCTAAACGCTTGAGACGATTCTGTTTGCCATCTTTCACTTTATACTTTTTACTCTTCTTTATTTCACATGCTGTCTCGTGAAATATAAACTACCTTTTCATGTAAAACTTGAATCTTTAAATATTTAGTGAGGAAGCGTATTGTAGTATTTTCTTACTGAATTTATTATAAATATAAATTAAAATGTCACTATAACTTAACAACACACATGACATGCCGTAACTTTACTAGAAGTAAATTTTCCTTTGTGGTATATTTTGTAGACATACAAAATAAACTACAAACGTCAGTTTAAAATAACTTTACAAGGTAAATGTCTGAAATAGGTAATACCTCTTACAATAATAATTACAAAGTAATTGTTTATACTGTTATTAATATATTACCCGACGTTCTTAATTTAGCTATTTGTTCAGACAGAAGAATGACTTAGGTATTCCATATATATGTAGTATTTGATTTGCCACAAATCTCCGTTAATCTTAATTCATTTTAGTTTGACAGCCGTTTTTGAAATCTAACTTATGCGAAGTGAGCTAACTTACTTCTCCCCTAGGCGCTTGCTAAAAAACCAATTTCACAAGTGCTTGTTGAGATATCTTACTCGGTTATACTACAATTTTAATTTTACTGTATTTATTCTGCACTTTTTGAGGTAACTATTTATTTTTTTAACATGTTTAAGGATAGTCCAGAGAATGGGGTATGTAACAATTTTTATTTTATTTTTACCGTCCGTCACCTTTAGGTAAGGAAGGTATTGTCTTTGGTAAAAAAAACACAATGGTGAGTTTTTGATGAATAAGCACGTTATAGGGTCTCTGGAATACGATTGTGTGTGTGTGTGTGTGTGTGTGCGTGCGCGCAGGCGTGTGTGTGTGAGCAGGCGTGTGTGTGTGCGCGCAGGTGTGTTTGCGCGTGTGTGCACGCGTGTGTGTGCGTGCGTGTGTGTGCGTGTGTGATTTCGTCTGCGATAAATCAAATGTTACAATTAAAAAAAATATAATTCTTTCGTATTTTTCTTCGTTACATCCATATGAAGAGCTGATTAGATTTTGGTTGGAATTAGTCAACCGAAAGTATCCCCATTTGAAGATTTTAACAGTTTTTCTTGAAAAAACGGTATTAAATATAATTTTTTCACATTTAATGTTTTTATAAAAATTAAAGAATATTTTATTCTCTATACAATTTGACTGCATTTTATAATCCATATTAAATGGATATATAGAGTTAAAAAATTATAAAGAAATTAAATTTCATAAATTAGCAAGCTATGCCATAACTTTGGAAAAAGCTGCTATATTAAGAAAGTATAATTGACATAGTATGTTTATGTTATAATTTTACTGGAAATATGTCTAAGATCTTTTACTAAAAACTTTCTGTATGGAATTTGTTTAAAATGCCAGAAGGTATTGTACAAGAAATAGAATCTTTTGCAAGGAAATTTTTGTATGAAATTTGTACAAAATACATAGAACTGACGGAAGGTAATGTGCTGGCCACATCAGATTTTTTCATAATATAATAGGTACTAGACATAAAAATAAAATACACGTATTTTTTTAAATCGATTAATTATTCGTACTTTATGAGAAAATAATTATCAAAAATTTGGCGAAGGGATATGTGACTTGAACATGGTAGAATCGTGGTAGAAGACGGATAGACTGAAAGGAAAAGAGATAGTTATAGCCAGCTGCCATCATGATACACCCACTTCAACATAATCGGGACGCTGTTATAAAAATAAACTACCTCTTTCCATTCCACAGCCTATCTGTCTTCCTCCACGATCCTAACATACTCACGACATTATATACCTATTCCAAAACATTAAATTGTTGATAATAATAAATTTAGTTTTTATTATTATAATGTCAAGCTAAAGTGGT
This sequence comes from Harpalus rubripes, assembly GCA_963082715.1. Classification (NCBI taxonomy): domain Eukaryota; kingdom Metazoa; phylum Arthropoda; class Insecta; order Coleoptera; family Carabidae; genus Harpalus; species Harpalus rubripes. The sequence goes on from OY720451.1 coordinate 26,448,814, forward strand.
TAATTTTTATATTTTACGACATATATTGAAAATTGCATACGGTCACATACCCCATGATGCAGATATCGGTTATATATTGTTAAATTATAAAATAGTGATCTTGAAAAGTAGTGAATTAAATATAATTAGATAAAACAATATTATCAATTGTATTTATTTATATTATTAGCAATTTTCCATTCAATTTTATTACAGCTCGTCATTAAATATAAATAAATCACTCATTTAAGCTTACTAAAGCCGTTTTATTTGCTATTAACTCACTTCAAAAATCGCATCTCAGTTTATGTTAGCTGAGGTGAGATTTTTAGTAAATCGAATGCTATTATACTCAACACGTCTTTCGCCAATATGTCGGCCTATACAAGTGGTTTAAGGGCGAAGTCTTGAAAAAACTTTTTCAAAGACTTCCCTTGAAAATGATCTGTGTGGTATATATATATATATATATTTAAATAAGGCGATATACAAATGTAACAAGTTTAAGATACTATAGGTGGCTGGCCGGACGGTAGCAAGATGGCGGAGGAATAAGGAGAGTTCTCTCATTCCTTATTGCTGGCAATATGCATTTCAAAGTATTTAATATGGAGAAAATTAATATAAAGTTAGGTGATATTTTGAATTCATTGCTTCTGCACGTCCTATAAAGGAAGGCGGAGGGGCGAAACAGTTTTAAAGGCAGGACATATATTGCTTTGTGGAATAAAAGATGATGGATCAGGTACAATACTGGGATTTTGTTTAAAAACCAGTCATTTGAGTGGAGATCCTCATATGAATGAAATTTTATTAAATGAGAATATAAATTACTGGAAAGCAAAATTTAGTTGTAGAGCAGGATTGGGAGGCAAATGCAAACATATTGTTGCAGTTTTGTTGCATATAAACAAGTTAGTAAAAATCAGAGCTATATTTATTGTTTTACAACAAAAGTTATAATTTATTTGTTTATGGGTTTGTGTATTACAGAGCAGAAGAAATAAAAAAATTAAGTTGTACCGATTTGGAACAAGTTAGGGAAAACTTGTTAAAAAGGAAGATAAACAGTAGTTTGGCTATAAAATTAGAAGAATTTTGCCATCCTGTTTTAAAAATGAAAAAATAGAACCGACTGGAGACGTTAAAACTATATGAGAAGAAAATTTCAAGATCATATTTTGTCAGTTGGGGTATAGTGTGAACTTACACTTTTTCACTTGTAATTACTGCATTGTGGCACTAGGTAGTGTCTATAGAATTTACTGATCATTTTTTATACCTAAAATTGTAATATATACAACATTTATTTCTTTCTTTTACAACAAATATAAATTAAACCTGCTTAAAATTACATACGTTTCAATGTATGCTGTCAACGTTTCCTTATTCCTCTAGTTTATAAATCCGCCGCCAGACATCACGCACTTTGAATTTTTTTCGCCAATATCATAGTCGAGATCCATATTTACAACATACCAACTAAAAATAGATCCGATAAAGAAAAGATTACCAGCATACATATAAATTGTAGATAGCTATAGTGGAGCATTTCGCAGTTCGAATGTTCCAGAGAACTTTAAAATTGAGAGAAATTCGATTCGGAATTCTAACAATGCATCTACATTCAAATTGCGGATGCATTGAAAGATGCACACGAAATGGCGTAATCGCCCAATTCGTCTCTCGCTGTGCTGTGCAAGCATCTTTCAAGCTCTCGCTCGTGTGTCTTCATTGCTTTTATATTTTATAAAGCAGTATTTACGTATTTTATTTATTGTTTTCTTGTTTCATTTTATTATGTATAGTTTTATATGCATTTACCTTAAATGGTGTGTTTAAGCTTAAGAGATCTGTTTTTTATTTATTTTCTATTATTTGGATGGGAAATATTGATACATATTTCGAACAATTATGACTTCCAACTACCTCCTGAAATTTATTAAATTTGAAGTACAATACACCAGTAGGTATAAAAAGTAATGAAACAGAAACTAAACTGGACGATAGGGGAGCGGCGTGAATTGAATGCATTTTGTTTTAAGAGACCATTTATTTAGTTACATGACGTTGAAAAATCATTTATTACCTACTTGGTAATATTTCAAAATGTCGTTTTAAATTGACAGTTATGTAATTTTTTGTAGATTTAAATGCCTACGTGATCTGGTTTCGGAATGAAATATTACAACAATTAATATTTAAATTTTGTAATTGATACGATGTATTTTATTGAAGGTACAATGTCAGTCATATAATCTTAAACTATATTGTAGTACTTGTTTAAATACTATTTAACTATTTGATTTGATCACTACTACACTAATAAACCTAACAAAATTGTTAATGTGCAATTAGCACTTCCGTTAATTGTATTTCATAAGAAATTTTCTAAAATCACAATTTAATAGTGTCAGTCTGGAATGAAGTTATCCACCGTAACAAATTACTACATAAGTCATTTATATTAAAACTGAATCTCAAAACTGACAAAGGCTATCAATTTTTTTAAGTTTTTAATTTTTAAAATATTCGAGATTTTAATGGCCTTCCCGATATCTGCGTACAAAGCAGATTGGCACACCCAGCAATGGGTAGCCGTGATGATATATTTATTTATTTATTTATTTACTTAACATCTACATCACACATATATTTTATTCCTAATTTTTATTACCTTCAAATCTAGAAAATCCAGAAAATAACGAAACAAGGAAAGTGAACCACATAATACAAGTTTGAATTTATGATGCTACGCCAGATAGAAATTTCGTGCGTTTGAATGAAAGAAATGTTAAAAGATACAGGTTGTTACTGGCATTAAAACCTGACCTAATATACGTAGTTATTAAATTGCTTACTAACCATGCACATTGATATATTAGATCAATTTATGCAACTCCAATTTTTAGCAAACTCCAATGTTTCAGAACAAAATGAGATTAACGTTTACGTCTTCGAATAATGTAATAAATATTATAACTTTAACGAATAATATTAATTGTTACGTTTTCGTCCGTATTATAAGCGCGCTTTTATAATAAAAACATTTTTATGGAGCATACTCTGTCATAAGAATATAATGCAAAAGCGCGCTCTATTAAAGTAGTTTTAGTATAGAAGGGCGATAGAAATACGGGCCAATACCTTTTTAAAATTTCAAATCGCCTTACAATTTATATGAATGTAGGTCCGTGAAGTAGGCACGTCATTATGAGCACAAATTCTAAAAACTACTCGAAAAATTTGTGCTTCGTTTTTATTGTTTTGTGCTGCTAAAATTAAGTCAGCACCCTCTTCCTCTCCAGAGTTATTAATTATGGAAAATGACGTGCCAACTTCACGCTCAGCTCGCCATTTGGCAATACAAATAAAATGCAATGTACTTTTAGTTAGTGCTCCTTAAGGTAAATTTTGTGCAGCATAAATTAAGTCAGCACCCCCTTCCTTTCCAGAGTTATTAATTATGGAAAATGACGTGCCAACTTCACGCTTAGCTCGCCATTTGTTAATACAAATAAAATGCAATGTACTGTTAGTTAGTGCTCCTCAAGGTGAGTTTTGTGCCGCATAAATTAAGTCAGCACCCTCTTCCTCTCCAGAGTTATTAATTATGGAAAATGACGTGCCAACTTCACGCTCAGCTCGCCATTTGGCAATCCAAATAAAATGCAATGTACTTTTAGTTAGTGCTCCTTAAGGTAAATTTTGTGCAGCATAAATTAAGTCAGCACCCCCTTCCTTTCCAGAGTTATTAATTATGGAAAATGACGTGCCAACTTCACGCTCAGCTCGCCATTTGTTAATACAAATAAAATGCAATGTACTGTTAGTTAGTGCTCCTCAAGGTGAGTTTTGTGCCGCATAAATTAAGTCAGCACCCTCTTCCCCTCCAGAGTTATTAATTATGGAAAATGACGTGCCAACTTCACGCTCAGCTCGCCATTTGGTAATACAAATAAAATGCAATGTACTGTTAGTTAGTGCTCCTCAAGGTGAGTTTTGTGCCACATAAATTAAGTCAGCACCCCCTTCCCCTCCAGAGTTATTAATTATGGAAAATGACGTGCCAACTTCACGCTCAGCTTGCCATTTGGCAATGCAAATAAAATGCAATGTACTATTAGTTTCCGCTGATGTCGCATGCTATCCTTCGGACTATTTAACAAAATGACAAAACACTGCTTTCTGTGAATTGTTTACACAAGACTTGTGCAGGTAGACGACAATACAGAAAAATTAATTGGCTTCGATAATTTTTCCATCCTACGGAGAGCTACAAAACTTTAATTTATAAACCAGGAGGCGTAGCTAACTCATTCAGGGTTCAATATTTCAGTAATCAAATATATGAGCAGTGCAACTACTGTTTATATTTATACTGTGGCATTAGCGCCAGATAGAAATTTCGTGCATTTGAATGAAAGAAATGTTAAAAGATACAGGTTGTTACTGGCATTAAAACCTGACCTAATATACGTAGTTATTAAATTGCTTACTAACCATGCACATTGATATATTAGATCAATTTATGCAACTCCAATTTTTAGCAAACTCCAATGTTTCAGAACAAAATGAGATTAACGTTTACGTCTTCGAATAATGTAATAAATATTATAACTTTAACGAATAATATTAATTGTTACGTTTTCGTCCGTATTATAAGCGCGCTTTTATAATAAAAACATTTTTATGCAGCATACTCTGTCATAAGAATATAATGCAAAAGCGCGCTCTATTAAAGTAGTTTTAGTATAGAAGGACGATAGTAATACGGGCCAATGCCTTTTTAAAATTTCAAATCGCCTTACAATTTATATGAATGTAGGTCCGTGAAGTAGGCACGTCATTATGAGCACAAATTCTAAAAACTACTCGAAAAATTTGTGCTTCGTTTTTATTGTTTTGTGCTGCTAAAATTAAGTCAGCACCCCCTTCCCTTCCAGAGTTATTAATTATGGAAAATGACGTGCCAACTTCACGCTCAGCTCGCCATTTGGTAATACAAATAAAATGCAATGTACTGTTAGTTAGTGCTCCTCAAGGTGAGTTTTGTGCCACATAAATTAAGTCAGCACCCCCTTCCCCTCCAGAGTTATTAATTATGGAAAATGACGTGCCAACTTCACGCTCAGCTTGCCATTTGGCAATGCAAATAAAATGCAATGTACTATTAGTTTCCGCTGATGTCGCATGCTATCCTTCGGACTATTTAACAAAATGACAAAACACTGCTTTCTGTGAATTGTTTACACAAGACTTGTGCAGGTAGACGACAATACAGAAAAATTAATTGTCTTCGATAATTTTGCCATCCTACGGAGAGCTACAAAACTTTAATTTATAAACGAGGAGGCGTAGCTAACTCATTCAGGGTTCAATATTTCAGTAATCAAATATATGAGCAGTGCAACTACTGTTTATATTTATACTGTGGCATTAGCGAATAAGATGCATTTTTCGTTAAACGAATTCGAATGAAATATATTTTAAATTGGTATTTTACATGAAAAACATAATATGTTAATTTGTTTTGCAGATCCGATTTGTTGTTTAAAATTAGTATTATATCTTTTTACTTTTACACTCGAATATAACAATAATCTCTACGTCTACACAACCCAAACAAACCAAATATTAAAATATCTCTGTCCTTGCCTAAGCGCGACGGTGCCACAGTTATGTAGTACGAGTAAATTGGAATACGAAACTTGTGAATGGGTTATTGCAAGTGGTATAGGTCAAAGAAACACTTTTCTGCATTTGCTATAGTTATAGTTTTTGACATTAGCTTTAAACTATTTTTATGCAATCTGTGTATATACTTAATATAATGTTAAAAAAATGTTATTGCAAGTATAAATTGTATTAGCTCAACTTCTATTTTAAATGTAGAATAAGTTTTTGAATAGGTACCCTCGAGTGACAACTACGTCTACAAATATTCGAATGGGAGCAGACACACCAAGGCGAACAAAGCCCGACGTAGATGGCAGCATCATAGCCATGTATTTTTGCCACAGATAATTTTGAATAACTTCACTGACAGTGAAACTTTTCTTATTACTCTGTAAAAATTAGTAAAAGATCAAATTAACAATAAAATTGCTTAACTCGAAAAATAGGGATTGTTAGTTGTTTATGAATGGGGTCCTGCACTCTGATTTTTTTATTGTTTTAAAGGATATTTTTTTTAATGATGAAGAAATTCGTAGTATTAAAAAGTCTTAATTGTTTTTAGTTTAACTGCATTTGAATTTTAATGTCAATATGATGTCATGGCGACACCTATTGCTATATCTTTCTCTCGCACAAGCTTTATAGTAGGCGGCGAGAGAAAGGTAATGTGACGTAACACTGACACTGACAACAATTCTAAAATATCTCGCAAAGTAATTTAAAAAAAAATTGTTTTTTTTTTCATCTTAATCGCTATTTATTGAGTAATACTTTCGGTATAAAGTGTACATTTTATTATTTTTGTTATGGTGCAGGACCCCATTTCATGTGTGTACTTTCGAAGTTGTTTTATCATTTACAAAGAACACTTGAATTTTGTAGTCAACAGCAACAAGCAGTGGCGTAACTAGGGCGTGCAAGGCGACGCAACGCGTCGAAGCCTCAGGATCAGAGGGGCCCTGAGATCTCATATAAATAATAATAATAATAATAATAATAATAATAATAATAATAATAATAATAATAATAAAAATAATAAACAATATTTTTTTCTTTTACTTTCGCATACATCTGTTATTAAATCAATTTCTGTTGCCATCTGACGTTCGAACAAAAAAACTAATAATGTAAGATAGCAACACTATAGTCAAATTGATAGAAGTAGAGTAGATGTAGAAGAATACGCCAAGTTATATCTGGTTTTTAAGTTGGATAATACCCAGATATTATCCAATCAAACAAGATCACACTGCTCCTGTCTTCCCATCATTATTTTCTTACTCGTAATGAAGTATAGTGCATGTATTACCGAACTTGTTGCCAGTGGCGTAACTATAAACTGGAGGCCCAGGCGCAAAATTGACTTGGGGCCCCCATTTATTGATTCTTCGCTATATAGTATATTAAATTTAAAAAAATCTGATGTGGCCAGCACATTACCTTCCGTCAATTCTATGTATTTTGTACAAATTTCATACGGAAAGTTCCTTGCTAAATTAAATATTCTATTTCTTGTACATTACCTTCCGGCAGTTGCATGTATTTTATGCAAATTTCATACAGAAATTTTTTATTTTGTGACGTTTTCTATATACAGTGTAATGTATCTGCAGAAATAAAAGGTTTATTATTATTATTATTATTTCTTGTACATTACCTTAAAGCAGTTGTATGTATTTTATAGAAATTCCATACAGAGAGCAAAAGATCCTATATTTCCAGTAAAATTATAAAACAGACACACTATGTCAATTTCACTTGACACTGACATCTTTCAATCAGAATTTTCTTAATATAGTAGCTGTTTCCATAGCTATGGCTACTTTATGAAATTTAATTTCTTTATAATTTTTACCTTCCGTCACCTTTAGGTAAGGAAGGTATTGTCTTTGGTCAAAAATTTCGGTGGTGAGTTTTTAATGAATAAGCACGTTTTAAGGTCCCTAGAATACGATTTTACTATTTTTACGATGATGTCAGTATGTGTGTGTGTGTGTATGTATGTGTGTCTGTGTGTGTATGTGTGTGTGTGTGTAACAAATTTTTCGTCTACGATAACTCTAAAACTACAATTCCAAAAATTATAATTCTTTCGTATTCCTCTTCGTTGCAGCCATATGAAGAGCTGATTGGATTTTGGTTATAATTGATCAACCGGAAGTACCCTCATTTGCGGATTTTAACAGTTTTTCTTGAAAAAACTATGTTAAATATAATTTTTTCATATTTGATGTTATTATAAATATTAAAGAACATTTTATTCTCTATACGATTTGACTGCATTTTGTACTAAATATTAAATGGATATAGAGTTAAAAAATTATAAAGAAATTAAATTTCATAAAGTAGCCATAGCTATGGAAACAGCTACTATATTAAGAAAATTCTGATTGAAAGATGTCAGTGTCAAGTGAAATTGACATAGTGTGTTTCTCTTATAATTTTACTGGAAATATAGGATCTTTTGTTTGTATAAAATACATACAACTGCTTTAAGGTAATGTACAAGAAATAATAATAATAAATCTTTTATTTCTGCAGATACATTACACTGTATATAGAAAACGTCACAAAATAATAATTTTCTGTATGAAATTTGCATAAAATACATGCAACTGCTGGAAGGTAATGTACAAGAAATAGAATATTTAATTTAACAAGTAACTTTCCGTATGAAATTTGTACAAAATACATAGAACTGACGGTATTGTCTTTGGTCAAAAAATTCGATGATGAGTTTTTAATCAATAAGCACGTTTTAGGGTCCCTAGAATACGAATTTACTATTTTTACGATGATGTCTGTATGCATGTGTGTGTGTGTGTGTGTGTGTGTGTGTGTGTGTGTGTGTGTGGATGTGTGTGTGTGTGTGGATGTGTGTGTGTGTGTGTGTGTGTGTAACAAAATTTTCGTCTGCGATAACTCTAATACTACAGTTACAAAAATTATAATTTTTTCGTGTACTTCTTCGTTACATCCATATGAAGAGCTGATTAGATTTTGGTTACAGTTGGTCAACCGGAAGTACCATCATTTGAAGATTTTATCAGTTTTTCTTGAAGAAACTATGTTAAATATAATTTTTCCACATTTGATGTTATTATAAATATTAAAGAATATTTTATTCTCTATACGATTTGACTGCTTATTATACTTAATATTAAATGGATATAGAGTTAAAAAATCTGATGTGGCCAGCACATTACCTTCCGTCAGTTCTATGTATTTTGTACAAATTTCATACGGAAAGTTACTTGTTAAATTAAATATTCTATTTCTTGTACATTACCTTCCAGCAGTTGCAGGTATTTTATGCAAATTTCATACAGAAAATTATTATTTTGTGACGTTTTCTATATAGAGTGTAATGTATCTGCAGAAATAAAAGATTTATTATTATTATTTCTTGTACATTACCTTAAAGCAGTTGTATGTATTTTATACAAACAAAAGATCCTATATTTCCAGTAAAATTATAAGAGAAACACACTATGTCAATTTCACTTGACACTGACATCTTTCAATCAGAATTTTCTTAATATAGTAGCTGTTTCCATAGCTATGGCTACTTTATGAAATTTAATTTCTTTATAATTTTTTAACTCTATATCCATTTAATATTTAGTACAAAATGCAGTCAAATCGTATAGAGAATAAAATGTTCTTTAATATTTATAATAACATCAAATATGAAAAAATTATATTTAACATAGTTTTTTCAAGAAAAACTGTTAAAATCCGCAAATGAGGGTACTTCCGGTTGATCAATTATAACCAAAATCCAATCAGCTCTTCATATGGCTGCAACGAAGAGGAATACGAAAGAATTATAATTTTTGGAATTGTAGTTTTAGAGTTATCGTAGACGAAAAATTTGTTACACACACACACACATACACACACAGACACACATACATAATTAATAACTCTGGAAGGGAAGGGGGTGCTGACTTAATTTATGCGGCACAAAATTTACCTTAAGGAGCACTAACTAACAGTACTTTGCATTTTATTTGTATTGCCAAATGGCGAGCTGAGCGTGAAGTTGGCACGTCATTTTCCATAATTAATAACTCTGGAAGGGAAGGGGGTGCTGACTTAATTTTAGCAGCACAAAACAATACAAACGAAGCACAAATTTTTCGAGTAGTTTTTAGAATTTGTGCTCATAATGACGTGCCTACTTCACGGACCTTATGAATGTTCATATATTTTTTACTTCCTTGTACATAGTAAAGGAAGTATTGTAATCGCGACAACTTCGGTTTTCAGATTTCAGCGGAAATATCCATTTTAAACATCCCTGAATCAATTTTGACTAATTTCGTCGTGACGTCTGTACGTACCTATCTCGTATAACTCAAAAACGGTAAGCCGTAGAAAGTTGAAATTTTGTATTTAGGACTGCTATATCTAGTTATACACCTCCTTTTTGGTTATTACATAATATACAGAAGTGGTACTTTACTTGAAGCCTATAATAGATTTTAATCAAACTATTTTAAAATGGAATCCAAAAATTTTCAAATTTGATATATAATAACATAATAGATTTTGGTTAAAATAGGATAACCGGAAGTGATATATTACCTGAAGTTGTTAACAGATTTTCTTGAATTAAATGGTTTTATTTTTATTTTCGAAATAAATGCTTCAAATAAAAGTTTTAGAGATTTAAATTCTGCGTCTAGCACATCCAGCATATTATTATTTGTATAAACAAGATATGTAAATTTAAAAATTATATACTTTTTGGTTTTTTTTTAATAAAGCTTGCTATGGATTAGGACAAAAAATAAAAATAAAATGGTAGTGACAAATTACGACAAATACGTGCAATTTTATGATTGGGTCTATACGTCTTGTTGATTTTGCGTACAAGGAAGTTGTGCGGTGCCCACATCAGATATTTTATTATGATGGAGGATCTCATTAAAACAAAAGGCAAACAAATTTGTGATGTTTAGTAATGAGAGAAAATTATATCTTTTCTTATCAGATATATGTCTTACAGTTTTTGAATAATAAATTTAAATATCTATTACTCTTCCCGCTCAGGGAACCAAGAAATTATATCTACTATTACATTTGGGTCAGCGGAGAATTGAAAACAAAACAAAGATACATATTTGCATTGAAATGAACATTGGCGGTTTTGGAAACGATATTAAACCATCCATTTGGAATAATAACACACATTTCAGATTAAACGAGATGTGTTTAACTGGGTTTACTTTGTCTGACACACTTTAATACTATGGCAAGGCGTTTGCTATTGTTCCAGAATTTCACAATTTGTCATAATGAATTTATATGAAGCCCAAGTTAGCATAAATTTCTATTAAACAGCAGATTAAATACGATTTTACTAACTTCTACAATATGCGACTGAAATCCGAAATGTTTAAATGATAGATTAAATTTGATAATACAAGACTAGAACATTAGCTAATATGTATATATGTATGTATGAACGAGTATAACCTTTTATTAGTTAAATATTCTAATGTCGAATATTTAGAAAATGTTTAGTTGGATGTTCGAGTATATATGTTACAGTAAAGTAGATAGTGGGATAATGGGAACATTGCCCGGTAAAAATACCTTTTCTTGGAATTCAACCAAACTCAACAAGAATAACCTCACCTAACGTACAAAATTCATTCTTGGAAAACTCGGGGGAGCTAGTGCATTAGGTGAGGTTATTGTTGTTTATGGAAGCATTTACGACAGTTTGAAATGAAACTTAAAAATGTTATTTTTCGTGAGTTTTTACACAAATGTACAAAGGTTTACACCTGCGAGCTCAAATATTTCATGCTAATGCAGCGAAAATACGTTGGCATTATAGGAATGGTATACCGCGTTGATTTTTTTTTCTTTGTAATAACTCATACAATAAACGACAGAATTTCTCAAAACTCTAACAATAGTTCACGTAACAATTTATATATAAGAATTAAAAAATTACCACGTACTTGTAGCATTTATCTTCAAAAATTAGAAAATTTGAGATATATAAACAGACAATGAAAAAATTATTAATTAAATTTAGTGGATAAAATTACAGCAATGCGCAAGCGCAATAGTCGGTGGGTTGCATATAAGAAGAGCCACGTTCCACATTTGATGTACATAGCTTTTATTAATATCCTTCGATGAAAATAGTAATTTTAGAAATGTTAAATAGACATGAATGTTAATGCAGAGATCAAAAGTAAACATATATGCATATTTTCAAATTTTACCATCGAAGGCTACTAACAAGAATTTAAATTTAAGTAACCAAATATGTACATATAAAATTTTACAGCATTATTCTCTATGACATTTCTTTCCATTTTTAAAAAATTAGGTTATTACTTTTAAAATTAAAAGGCAGTTGGTAAACTTTTTTTAAACATAATATTATTTTTCTATGCAAGGGATTCTAAGAGATAAAATTATTTCTTTTTGATTTCATTTTATTTTCATTTTTAAATATATACACAAATAAAAGAGAAAAGAGACTTTATTTAGTCTTGTTAAAAAGTAAATATTTTTCTAGAAATAAGATGCATACGCAAATTCTTTTGATTCTTTCCACATTTTGTTTGTCGACGAAAACATGAAATAAAGTTTTTGTACTGCGACAAATCCTCTTCGGAAGTTTCTCATGAACCAACTGCAGACAACTTTATCAATATTTCAAACAGGAAGAGAATTTGCAACAAAAACTCACAAGTATGTGGGAGGATAAATAGGAAATCTCTGATTTATTACTGCTTGCTAACTTACATATTTATATTCGCAGTTTTACTTTTGGATCTGCATTTATTTATACATAGCCCGGCAGAGGAAACGCATTGGTTAAAAAAAATTATACCGAAATGAACCTTATAAATGACAAATTAATAGTTATTTATCAATTAAGGGCACAAATAAAAGATGTAGCGTTAGCTTTAATTTTCCCTAGTGCTATAATCTTGATTATGCCCGTGGTAAGGACAACGTTTTATTTTATTTTGGTTCTCGGAGTAGGGCTGTTGCAAATTTTTTTATATGACTTCTAAGTACCAAATTTTGAAAACTATTGTTCATTAAAGAGCCTCAAATTTGAAAATATTACGAAATATTCATTAGATATTTTACAATTAATTATTGAAATTTGTGTAAAATTTTGAAAAAGTCACGTGATCTGAAACACAATATTACGTCAGAGCACATACAGTTTAGCATGTGACAAGCAATGGCCTACTTTTATTTACAGTAAAATCATCTACGCATTAAATGTATTAAGATTTTCTTCTGTCAAATTCAGTAGTGTCGTTTACTGAGTTTTTATGAGGGTACGTAAGATACTACTGTTATTTGATTAGTATTCTAACGTTTTTTATTTATTTGGGTGAAGTGTAAGTATTATAGACAATTATTATTAAATAATATAAGTGTTTATTAAACTAGAATGAAAATAACTATTACTAATATTAAACAATTATTAAATACTAATTAAGACTAAAGCTATAATTAACTAGATAACATTAACACTATTTATTTATTTAACAATTAACACGACTATTTATTTATACGACCTTATAATTATTTATTTCGACTATTTATGTCACTGTTTATTTATTTAACCAATTAACTGTCCGCCTACCGACCTCCACAGCGTCTATATACTCAACTGACTCAACAGTGTCTGTTTATTTAACTGCTCGGACAGAAGTCACACTTTTCACCTCACTATCTGTCTATTTATGTAACTGCCTCACTTCCATAGACTCAGTATCACCGACTATCCGTATGCCACAATTTTTCAACACCACTGCCGAGTATTCACTTCCACAGTTATCCCGGTATACCAGTAACTTTCTGACTCGCCGTTACAGTCCTTCTACACTATAGTTTCCCAATACTCGTCAACACTACCGAGTATTCACAGCCGCAGCTATCCCAGTTAACCAGTAATTTTCCGAGTCCTCCACTCAACACTGTACTGCATACGCTCACCACGATACTGCTGTGCTTCACTAACACTCTATGTGAATGCCTCTATGTGTCTCTCTATGTAACTATGTGTAAAATTAAGTCAACTTGTAAGTTTATTAGCAAATGTTAAACCAAATATGTGAAAAATAAGATGACATAAAATAAAACTACAAGCACGGGTATGAATCAAGTTAATGTGTTCAAAGAAATAAAGGAACTTACGTTACCAGCGACAGTGTGCCTTAATTGAACGAATAACGTCTTTTTACATTTTTGTGACGCACAAAATTATTAAATTTGAGGCTACTTTATTTGGATTGTTGTTGACAATAGCACACGTCTTCATTATGAATTATGCAATATGAAGGAAAACTTATCAAAATCAATAGATAATAATTTATTTGGTTGCTATGTGTGGTATGGTTTTGGTATCACAATACAATACTATCAAATTTATCGTTCTAAAAATACCTACTCCCGCTGTAAGCTTTATTAGCCTCGGACCAAAAAAGTTTACTTGCGCAACTTGTAATTTATATAAGTCGCTAGGATGTGATAATGAGAAATTTGCATAATTATTCTATTTTGAATATACTGCCCCATATCGACTATTTTACATTTAGGTTCCACTCGAAAATCATTTTTTAATTAACAGAAATAAAACATAAAATTTATTCATTTCTAAGTTAAATGATGAAATCCATTTATTTTATTATATCAAAATTTTGTTCCAAACTTTGTTTAATTAGCAAAGTTTTTAATTAATTTTGGATATTCACGAAGATTTGAAATGTATTTCGTTAAAACTAATACTGTTATATTTGTTAAAATTAAATTCCATTTTAAAAATCCGTATATCATTACTAATTTTACCCATTGATAAGTATGCCAATTTATGCGATTTCAATAATCATATATTTTAATGGAAAGGAGTAAGTATTTATCAAGTGCTAATACGAGCCTCGATTCATTCATAAAACAAGTCGTTCGGTTCGGCCGGTTTACATTTTTAAGTATAGATGCTATAACAAATTATATAACCTACACAAATGGTTAATATTTCTATAAAATTCTTTCCACTACATTAAAATATAGACTAAACTTACAATAACTGAATATTTATTTTTTTAGTTAAGTTAGGTACCTAATAAGCAATAGTTATTTAACATAAACTATAGTACAACTGACGACTCATAATAGTTCGGCATTTAATATTGGGATAAATCGTCTTTATTTGTAATGACAGCGTTAAGGCATTGTATCCTCAAGGCCTGCATATTATTCTGGTAGAGTATTTATTTTTCCATAAATTCTGCATGATAGCTTATAATTGATATATTGGCCCTCTGTATTTTTACGAATTTGTGCTAAAGGGTCTCGATAAGAGACAAATCTGGACTAGAAGATGTCCATTTAATACTGGTATTTTGCGGTCCTGGAATCATGTTCGAATAATTTTAGCCGTGGAACTATTGTGTGTAGATTGTAGTGATAGTCATTCGTTCAATTTTAGTGAGTTAATTCATTTTTCTCTGCTCCCTAAAGTGAGTCGTCCAATGTGTTATTCTCTTGACCGACTCTTTTCACTTGCGCGAGTGTCGTATATGCAGTTGTGCTACTGTGCTATTTATTGAGCGGTGAGAGTCATCTGTGCTAGTGTGCTGTTTAATGAACGATGAGCGATCTAAAGAGAACAGCACGTGAACGATGGCACAGAGCAAGAAAGAACGCAGAGTGTGAACTGGTGAGCCATGTGCCGTACTGTGCTAATTAAAGAGATGTTTGTTCATGACAGACATATCACTAGTAGCTAGTAAAGAGAATTCTCAAGAATAATAAACTGTCTCTCCATTATAACAAAAAATAATAAAATGCACTCTTTATACTTAAAGTATTACTCACTAAATTATGATTAATATGAAAAGAACATTTAAAAAAAAATCTTTGTGATATATTAGTAATTTGTTCAGTGTCAGTGTGACGTCATAGTATTGATATCTTTCTATCGCAGCCTACTGTAGAGTCTGGTGTGAGAGAAATATAGCAATAGGTGTTGCTGGTGTCGCCATGATGTCATATTGGCATTAAAATTTAAATGCAGTTAAATTAAAAACAATTAGGAGATTTTAATACTAGGAATTGCTTTAAAATGAAACGAACTTTCTTTTAAAATAATAAAAAAATAAGAGTGGAAACTAAATGACCCCATTTTAAAATAGTTTATTCTATACGAACTTGGGTCGTGAGAACTTGAAGCGGTCATTTAATGCACAATACCACAATGTTCAATTTTTGCGCGATATTTACAAATCATTGAATAATATTGACGAGTGTTAGAGTGTTCGTCATTTACAATAAAAAAAAAAACAAAAAACAAATATTGAACAATGGCAAAATTTGCCCCGGGGGTATTTAGGCTTTATGTGACACGTGTGTTTTATCAAAACTGTAAATAAGATAATTTTAAAAAGTGATTCATTATTCATTTACAAATGAACCGATCACTGAATGGATTAAAATCTAAAACATTTCCAAACACAGCGTTAAATTTTATTATTTAATTTTGATAACATTGTACACATAAATTTGGTAAAATAATTCCACATTTGCCCTAATTTCAGAATGTTCAATATTTGACATTAAACAACAAATTGAAAATACATATCTAGGCAAATATATGAATTTTAATGATAACAAATGCTTACGCCGACGAGTAGCGGAGTTCTTTTATTCGTCCAATGTTGTAAATAGATATAAATATTTTATATATGGCTGCTTAGATAAGGATTTATTATATCCCGTCTTATCTGTTCCCGCCTGAAAATGCCATCCAGGCAGCGGAAACTCTTGCTTTGGCGACGGCAGCAGTCTCACCATCAGAGCGAATGGCAGAATTTAAATATTTGAACTGGGTGGTCATAGTTAGTGGTTCACCATCGAGGACAATGCTGCCGTTTTTCTGAGGACCACACTCCTGTAACACGTTTGCTTAGCGGCACCCTTTTGTTTAAATTATTGGAGCCGGACGTCAAGTTTAGTTATGGATCTTGCGTTCAGAACTTTCATGTTTGTAAAGTATCCTATTTTTTTTTATAAATTTCTAAATTGCTTTTCGAAGTTAAAGTCTTTGTTAGATTTTTGGGATGGGTTTAGTTCTTGACATTTTGTGAAAATTATTGGGTGTTGTAAAAGTATTTTTAAAAGTATAAAATTACAAAAGCAAAGTGCTAGAAAAGACGGATGTTCTCAGCAGGGAAGAGCAATTTGAGTAATTTGGTTGAGTAACTTTTGTCACACAGACGATGTGAAACGCCGTTAGGAATTCACTTCTCCCCTGTAACACTCGAAAAGTTTCTCAGTTACTTGACCAATTATATCGTGTTAATTTTTAAGTTAGCCAATAAGGGTATGAGGGTTGGACTTCCTTGTTGGAAGTGGGGTGCAAATCTAGAAAAGATGATTTTGAGATGATCTCATCTCGAGGAGTCTTGATCTGACTGTTGATTGTGACGTTGTTCTATTTTCCATTCGGCTGTTTTTAATTATCTTAGTGACTTATAAATTTTTGTTGTTTTTGTGACTAAAGTAATTGTTGAAGTCTGCGTTCTCCCAAGTTAATTAGAGTGTTAATCCAAATTTAATAATTTTTCTTTGTTCTTCAGTAGTGTGTTAGTTTAATAATAAAGTGCTTCATTCGAGGCCGACCTGTGATGAAAAGTAAGTAGCCTAACAGATTACTTGATTCTTGGTAGTTGGTGTTGAATACTTAGCGCTGATAGCAATTCAATAAGCTTAAAGCTTATTCTGAGGTCGCCCTTTTAAAAATTTTAATTACTTTTATGGTACCGTCCTTTAAACTGTAGTCGTCACGATCAGTAATCATTAGTTCGTGTATTGTTGTTTACGATTTATTATTGTGTAAATAAATAAGTTTATCTACCAGTTCTCAGTTTTATTTGTTTAAGTTCTCCCAAGTATTTTCAGTTATTGCGGAAGAGTAAGTATTCTGTGTGAATATTGTTTATTTTGTGAATTAATCTTTTTCATACTCTTTGTATTGAGTCCTGCTATCCGAGGACTTTTAAAACACGGATAGTGGTGGCAGCGATACCCTTGATCCAAATTAAGTTTTACATTGATTAAATTAGTGTTTTACTTGCGGGTCAAGTATTTAAACAAACCGTTTTAAACGGGTAACAGGAAAGAGTTATATTCAGAAATTGTACCTCGCATCCTGTTATACTCCAAATATTCACTCTTCGTGATACTGAGATGCATAGCATTTTCAAGCAGTCGTGTTTTCCATTGCTATGTCTGGCTTTTCAAATTTTGCCGTGTTACATCGCATAAAAAAACATCGTCCGCATAGAAGTGACCACGGGTGGGGTCACTGTAAATTAGCAGTCACAGTATCCATACATAAAATAAATAAAAGGGGGGAATAAAGCTGACCCTTGATGAACACCCACTTGTATTGGAAATGATGGTGACACTCCTATACGACATCGCACTACGTTTGTGGCGTCTTCTTACAACAACTTGACCCCGCGTCCATAAATTTCTGGGACACGTGAGATCGCGGTGCGTACCAAATGAAGACATGGGGAACTCGGTCAAATGCCTTCTTCAGATCGAGGGACGCCAGATGAGCGGGTAAGTTCCTCTGTCTATGTTTTTCCACAAACAACCGGGCGGCGCGTATAGCATCCATCGTACTGCATCCCCGAACGAAACCACATTGGTTTGATCTTCTTCATCTTCATTTAATAGGCAATTAGCCTGTTTTATCCAGATTTCTTCTTGGACTATCTTTGGAAATTGTTACCGAGGAGTCTTTCCATCGTTTGGGGGGGGGTCTTCCAATAGGACGTTTGGTCTCTGGTTTTCCATCCCGAGAAATTTTTGTTATTCTATCATCTCCCATTCTGGATATGTGTTGGTTCCACTCTCGTCTTCTGTTTCTATTCCGTTTTACAATGTCACGCGTTTTGCATATTGTTCTGATATCTCTGTTGCGTTTCCTATCTCTTAACCTATATCAAATTATATTTCTCAATATTTTCATTTCAGTTGTTCTTAAGATTGTTTTTGTTTTTCTCGTGTCAGCTCTTGTTTTATTTATGCGCACTTTGGAGTCTTGATTCATATGTTTCTTTTTCCATACGATTTCATTCATACTGATATTCTGGATGCTTTGTGGGATTGATTTCATACTTGTGTTGTTCTATCTTGGCAGTATGTAATATCACATCCAAGGTAAGAAAATTATACTTGTGCTATGATTTCGTAGTTAACTGCTAACTTGCATCGTATTGGGGTTTTAGATGCGACAAGACATTTTGTTTTTGGTACAGGTCTTGGTTTGGTGTTACTTTTATTATAATGCGCAGACAATCATCTAGAATGCGCTCTTACATACTGTGATTATTCGATTAAAAATACTAATATTTACACGAAGTGGCTAGTGAAATATATTCTGTTTTGTCAATCCTTAAACTTTCAACGGGGAACAGATAAATAGGGCATCCTGTATATTTAACTGACAGTTATTTGAGTTAGGTAATATAGATTATTGATACTACATTAGTCGAGTAAAACTATCAAAACTGTTCACAGTAAGAATATTTTTGTATTTTACCATGGTTTTTTTCGGGCTCCCGATTTCAAACCCAATTAATATCTCGAAAACAATAATTCTGCTACATTATTTTAAACTCTTACTAATTAACTAATTAATAGTTAAGCTTCTGAATTTTCTGTTATTTGCAAATAGTAATAATAACTGTTGAATAGAAATTTTTTAATTTTTAAAACTGCAAGGTTCTATTTGCCAAAATGAAAAATACTATTGATAATAATTTATGTTGCCTGTAATAAAGTTCTCATTATTTTATTTTATTTTCAGAACGTCTATTTTAAACTTTATGTTGCTGATATAGTACAGCTATAGAATATTTGAAAGATAAAATACTCTGATATTGTCGAAGGCTCATATGACTGGCGTTATTAATACCAAGAACAAGAACTATTTTGCACACCTGTTGTACAGCATGCTACACCAGACGTGATACTTGAATTTTGAATAAACAATATTCATTATTTTTAACTTCACTTATTAAATTATGTTGTTATATTCTCATGATAATTTGTAATACAACGTCAAGAGAATTATTTATTAATATATATATATATATATATATATATATATATATATATATATATATATATATATATATATATATATATATATTTATTAATTTTAATATTTACATACCCACGTATTTTATTCTTCGTTTTTTATTGATATTTAAAATCAACATTCGTTTTCACATATGTAAAAATTAATGAATTTTTATTCAATATATACTATTTTTTTTGATAATGGGAGTACTGTATAATAAAATTAAAACACAAAAGTGTGAACTTAAATTTTTTATGAAAAATATAAAAATCACTTATTTAAAATCGTATGTCTTAATAATTAACATTTTCTAACAACATGCAATCATAGTAAATATATTTAATTTTGAAAATGTTTTGTTTACCTACATACATATATTCCCTTGGATTATTTTTCATAATATAAATAGGTATACTCGTATACATACAAGTATCTTACATAAATGCTTGTCATTCTCGTAAACAAGCAGAACATAAAAGTCGGTTAAATAAGATAAAAATTCTCATGTTAATATTATTTAAAAACTCTGATATGGCCAACACAATACCTCCCGCTATTTAATTTTTATTAATTTAAATACACATACTTACATATTTAGTTATGCTGGAAACTGTATTATGATCCATTCCATACAACTACGGTTCTATTTATTATTTTCTTTTTAAAACGTTACTATTATTAATTTGAAATGATTAGTTCTATGACAGTAACATTTATCTGTCAGTCACATACATTTGTGATATGAACTGTGTAATCAAGGAGTTGTGCTTGTTTAAAGCGTATAGACTCCGGTATTTAAATTATAGATAATTTTATAAATTTATTCATAAAATATAAAGAAAAATTATTTATGCAAATCTGTAGAAAATTTAATAATCTTTAATTTTTATAAAAACACAAATCTTAAAAAAATAAAATTTGAAGGTAAAAAAAACTATTTTGAGCTTCAAGTAAAGTACCATTTCCGGTTGTCTGATTTACACCAAAATCTAATGACTTCTTCCCATATTAGAATAATGTAGAAATGCAAGGTTTCAAAATTTTCTGAATGATAGTATTTGAGTTAGAGTGGAGGATCCACCTACACACACTCATACACACACACATACACACACACACTTACACACATATATATACACACATACATATACAGGACAGAAATCATCGTGAAAATGTTAAAATTGGATTTTAGGGACTTTAAAACATGGCCATTTACCAAAATCATGCGATTTTTAGCATGATCCCTATACCTCCTTTACCAAGGGTAGTGGGAGGTAAAAATATTTACGCTGTATTTCATATTTTATGTGTTAAGCCAGATTGTAAAAATCTGTATTTTTTTAAAACATCTTGTCATTTTTAGAATCAACTTTTGCACACTTTTGCTTGAAATTTTCATAAACACCTACCGTACACAATGCTATAGAAGCGCTGAGGAAGCACCAGAAGAAAAAAAACATTCTATATTTACACTTACTAATTATAAATTTACACTTCCTTTGCTAACTGTAAATTTATACTTACTAACTATAAATTTACACAACTAACTGTAAATTTTCACTAACTAACTGTAAATTTACACTTCATTATAATCGCAGTGTTTTTTTCTTTCTTCCGTCGGTCCTTCAACGCTTCCGTTCACGTTTAGGTATAGAAACATCGCTAGTCCAAAAAAAATTATAATTTAGTACAGATAAAAAATTGTGTTAACGTATCTAGGAAGTACAATTCCACTTCCTCCAAAAAATTTTGCATTAGGAGGCCATGTTAGTGAAGCATTTATATTTCCAGATTAAACAAAAAATAAATTTTGCTGATTTTTATTTTTTTAAATAACTATCAATAAGTAAAGAAATCAGTTCAGTCTCACAATTGTTTATTTTTAATGAATTTTCTTCACCTTTCTTCAATATCCTATCTCTATATAAATTTTAAATATCTCTTCCAATTTCGTGTATACAAAGTGAATTTTGTACAACTGTTTATGTTACAATGAAGAATTTTGTATAAATGTTTTTGGCGATTTTTTATATTGTGAAGTTGGTAACTTAGTCTAAGAGTCAAATAAATATCTTTCATTTTAATTGTCGCTACCTAAAATATTCACATCAAATAGAAAAGCACTCTTTTAAATTAAAATTCCAAGTATTTATTTGTAGGTTCATAATAAATATAAATTTTCACTTTAACCTAACTTGTAAGTAACTGTTGTCAAAGTGTCAAAATAAATTAAATATCAAATGTTTATTGAAACTGTCAATTTTACCAACTTTGATATTTTAATATTTCTTTCAATAATAATTTTGAAACACAAGTAAAGGCCTTATCACACTACAATCATATATCTGACTCTTTTTAGCTGACTTATTTTATATAACCAACTCGATCTATCACATTGCAATTTCGAACAACCGTTTTCTCTGACTTTTAGAGGATTTTCATACTTGAAGTTGGTTATGATATGGTTTCTTTAATGCCAACATATTTCAAATTAGTTTGACATAACAAATTAGTTTAAGTAAAATGAATGAAAACGATGGAAAAATAATGCAATTGTAGGTAAGCATACAAATTTTATGCGCACCAAACCAAAAACATGTTAACTTCTGACGTTTCTGTAGTAATATTTCACTCTGTAAAGTTACATTCCTGTACTTCAGAGACAGGTAAAGCAAAGCGCAGAAGAGAAATCGCCGATAAATAATCAGACGAAATAAAACCGATTCCATTTCATCTGACAACAGTTGAGACTTCCTTGTAGCTATCATATTCGAGTAAGTCAGCGATATGTACAGAAGTCATGGATAATGCGTGACAACTCAGAGATAAAATGGAAAAATAGCATGAAAAATATGTATTACAACGTCCATTTGTAATACTTGTCCTTCAATATACTATTTCTAAAGGATGCCAAAACAAATTATGACTACAAAAAAGACCTCCTGTGGGAGCAACTTTCGTAATAACTGATTTTTAAATTAATGTTGATATTCTAGATTTTAGCATTATATGCTATTTTTCACAGTAATATGTCACAACTTTCTGAACAAAACATTTTCAAGTGTAATTTGAAATATATCTTTACACCGTGCAGTTTATCTCAATATAAAGTTTTTAAACTTTGCAGTCGTACAAAAATAATTAAATTACTACTTATCTCTAGAATCTAGATTATGTTTTAGATTTGTTATTTTGAAAAGGAAACTGCTTTAATAACTTTTTAAAATAAAAAATAATTTTCTTCAGTTAATTGTAGCTAATGACGACATTTAGCCAAGAATTGCTTTTTGTATTCAAATTAACTGACTGCAGCAAAATTTCCGGAGACCGGCGAGTATTTCAAAATAGACGAACAAATAATTTCCGTTAGTACGAGTAGTTGAAAAAGTAGCGAAGTAAATGAAATTCGTAAATTTTCCCTGCATTTATTTATTTATTTCTGGGATTTATTTCTACTGTGTAATTTTCCTGATAAATCAACATCCGGAATCCGGATTAGGATTACCATCACTACGTATTTATAACATATCTAATATTCTATTGGGCAGTTAATTGTAGAGACCTGAAACATCCCTGTATAATAATTGAGGGTTTCTACAAGCTGTACGGGCTTGGATTTAAAATCGACATCTACGGCAGTTGTTATTCATAAAAACCTAGGTATGTTAATAGCTATTACAGAATAACAGCTGTCAGCTACAGCAGTTAACTTTTCCTGTGCTTAATGAATTACAAGCTAATGGTAACTAGCTTAAGGCCTTGTTCGGTACGTTCGAAGCCACAGCTTATCATGTGATTAAAATGTTATTCGACTACATTGAAACTATTACGTTTCACATTTTAACAACGAGAGTAAATATCATTTAATATTGTACAACATATGAACGATAACGTTGAACATGACAACGAAATTAAATATTTTATTACAATAATATCATAGTAGTAAAAGGGATAAAAACTAGAGAAACTAGGAATATTTCTTGGTTGCCGTGATCTGATCTTTTTTTACCAACCGGTGCGAGTTCCAAATAGAAACCGGTAAATAAAATACTTGGTCGAACTTATTACGTTGTGTATCATACTAATAATAACAATTCATTTGACATACCATTTCTAACCGATTTTGTTAATTTAAAGAACTTTTAAAATTTAAGTTATGCTGGTGCAACTTATCAACACGAACTAAAAAAAATAATTAATATTTCTACATACGAGTATATTTAATTACATATTTTTTTCTTTTTTCTAGGTCACTCTAATCTATATACATACTTATTCTGTAACTCAGTGGTTAATTTCTAACAACTGATTAAAACTGTTATCCAATAGCTATTGATTTAACAACTAAAAATCCTAATTTTTGTTATATATCAACATCCTTGATTGGTTAATATTTTTAACAAGTTGTTAAAAATTAACAACTGAGTTACTGAATAGGCCCGATAATCTCATACGAAGAGAAAAAATAAGTAAAGCGTGCATTGGGTACACGAAGAAGTTTTTCTTTTTAAGCAACTTTAAAAGTTTTTTTCTTTCACACATTAACGGTAGTGCAAGATTTTTGTTTAATTCCCTATAAGATTTGGCCGTACGCTTGCGCATTACTACTTATACCACATTATTAACTTAAAGCATGTTTTGAAGCAACTGTCAAATGTCATTTTTGCTTGATGATTGATATCTGATATGAAACTTTGAAGTGATTTGATGATATACGTCGGGATAACTTAATTTTTGTCATTTGAATATTTTAATTCACATTAAACTTAAATAAATAAATATATCATCACGGCATATTACCCATTGCTGGGTGGTCCAATCTAATGACATATGTACCGTGCGGGCGTTTACTAGGCGTCACCTTACGGGCACTCATTGCTGGCGTGAAAAGTGCACCACAGGGGTCAATTTTGTGTAATTTAAAAATCGCGGTCAGACACTCAGGCACACGGCCACGAAGACCCCATACGTTAAACTTAATTGGAGAAATATACTTGTAAGGTTACCTACATACAAATATACTTTTAAAATTACTTGAAAATAAAAACTTCATCGTGTAATGCACAATGCACGTTTAACACCGTATAAATACATAAATAACTGAATATGTGATAGTATATTATATCCGAGGTGGGATATGATTCATTACAGCTGAGGGCTTATGTATTTTACTAAAAGACAAAAGCTGTAATAAAACTCCCATCAGGGCATGTATACTATTTTATTTATAATCATCCTGTTTTGAAATTAATAATTTTCAAAATGCATCATAGATTAATTTAATTAAAAAATTTTGACAGCTATATCAAAATTTGTTTAGTCGTCTTTATTATTGAGATCTTTGACAATGTTGCTAGGCAACCCCTACATAAACATTTCCAACCCGTGAAGTGGAATTGAAATCTACTATTTCCCACTCAAGATATTGTCACTGCAGTTAGGAATGACGTATTTCCCAACCTCTAAAAGATTAGGAATCAATATATTACTAACATGATTGTGAATAAAAGTCTTATCATTTTACAAAGAAGAAATCTTTTTGGTAACTCACCTTTCCATCGCTCTTCCTATACGCATCGTGTATCTTCCATACCAACTCTGGTCCGGCTGAGGCCGTCTGCTTGCCGATTTCAAAGAACTGTCC
This sequence comes from Harpalus rubripes, assembly GCA_963082715.1. Classification (NCBI taxonomy): domain Eukaryota; kingdom Metazoa; phylum Arthropoda; class Insecta; order Coleoptera; family Carabidae; genus Harpalus; species Harpalus rubripes. The sequence continues at coordinate 26,474,268 of OY720451.1, forward strand.
GATAGGGTTGGTGTCCAGGGGGCTCTGCGCCGCACCCCCGCTCTTAAACTTGGAGAACATGGTCACGGGCACGGTTAGTCCGCGACAACGGCAACGGTAACTCCCGATCGCCACATCGTTACGTCAGCGCACCATACCCGCGGGACGTCGCGGTGTTTGCAACTCGCATGTGCAACACGATACACTCCGATCACTCCAAACAGTCACTAACACAATCCATACTGGGGTTGTTTACGATCTGAAACAAATAGAAAAGATGCTTAGATAATGGATAGTGTGTCAAGATAAAAAATAACTAGTGGTAGCTGGTCGCTTTCAGAAGATAACTATTCCAAGCAATACAGTAAAAAATGGATTAAATATGGCCAGAACCTCCCAGTATTCAATATTGTTCTCTAAGGTATTTAATAATGTTGTATGGTTTCTTCTTATATATTGCGTAAATACTAAATAGAGATAACAGATGTTCCACAAAACGTCAATGAAGCATGTCTAATGTAATGTAATTAATGGTGCGATTATGGTCAATTAATTTAAAAATTTAGCGCTGGAAGTACCAAGGTAACATAATTTAAATCTCAAAGTTATTATGGTCACAATTTAAAATTAAATTTTACTGTAAATTCTTCTGTAACTTTACATCCCCAAAATGTTCGCCGTAACACAAAATTTGAGGTTATATTAAATGTTTACTTCAGTCAAAAAATTGTTCTAATATGAAATTCATACCAATTATTATACAAATGATTGGCGAAGAAGATGATATTTGATAATTTTACCGCGGGGTATTTGAAAATCAAATTTTTCAAAGGTCAATCAAAGATAAAATGGCTTTTTTTTTCTATATAGTTTCAAGTTTCCCTGAACATCTAATCAACTGCGCCATCGAATTGACAGCTTTTTAATTCTCATATAAAAAAAAAAAATGTTGTCACTAGTACAATGTCTCTCAGTCTCTGGTCATTTTCATTTTATGTTACATGGGATTTGGGATTTAATGACCGCCGAAGGCAGCTTACACATTTCCTACGGCTGGCAAATTAAGAAGGGCGTCAAAATTTGATAACTAAAATATATACAGAATTATTTATGTTATTAGTCATTTTTATGTATTCAATTTTGTTTTATTGTAATCAATAATATTTTGTTGTAATAAAATTTTTCGTTCTATAACATGAGCTATAAGATATAACTTCTACCTTAACATTTTAAAGAACACAAAAATATTGAAGTACAATAATTTGATTTTGGAGTAAATAAATATGAATTGTTTACAAATCGCAGGACCTAGTGCGGCTGCACTGTTCAAACCTGCCTGAACTCGGCCCTGTATATTTAAAAGTAATCATTCATTTATAGAAATATAAACTGACTTGTTTACATTTATCAGTTGTTAATTCCTCCCATTTTTTTGTCTACGTAACCATTTGAAAGTGTAGGATTTATAATTCCTGCTCTAAAGACAAAATATTTTTCAATGAATTAAACATATTCTTCATTTTGTTCATTTGATATATTGGCGGCTCGGCGATTTTTGGGCGCAATACCAGTTCTACATGAAAATTAATATTAAATGAATAACACAACAATTTATTTTATTTATATGAAATCTTACACACATGTTATTTCATTCGTGTCTCCGTGTTATAAAAAATTCTAACCTAACAAAACATTTAAATTTTTGATAGTTTGTGAATAGTGAAGTTAGTTGCATAGCTACCTTCCGTTATTTAAATAAACTTTTTAAATTTATTTGACCATAATAACACTAAGATAAATAATTTAAGTTTCAAATTTAAAGAGCTATTTAAATTTAAATTTAGCAGTATTTACAGAAGTGACCATAATCGCACCATAAGGGGGAGTGTTTCAAATTTAATGTAATTCAACTTTGTACCAAAGCCATCTTATATACGAGTATAGGTGTCAAAAATATGTTTTTCTACGATCGATAAAAAATAAGCTTTTCGGACGTCATTTGATAACAGAAAATGTACAACAAAATAGGTAGTTTGCACATTCAAAATTTTCACTTTCACACAAATGAAAATTACAAAATTACAGTAATTATATTTAAAATTCTATTAATTTTTCCGATGCAAAGAGCTACATTTTTTTTCTTTCCCTAAATGAAATGTACAAGAAGGAGTATTTTATTGTTTCTCTTATAACCAAATGATTTAAATTAATCAAAAATGAAGAACTCAAAATTTTTGATTTTAAAAATTCTAAATTCAATTCTTAATACAGTAGAACCTTGGTATACGTCTGTTTAAAATACGCCCAACTTCTACTACTAATCAGTAAATAACCCGCGATATAACTATAAATTTGTACGTGATATTGAGTTTTTTTCGCGTTTCGTTTGGTATGCGTCCAAGGATCTGGAGCGGATTAATGACGTACACCGAGATTCCACTGTAACTTTTCTAAGTAACATTAGCATTTTTCTTTATGTTTTAATACTTTATACAGAAAAATATAAAAGATGTTTTACTTGAAAGAATGTTGGTAAATCATTAGCCAGTTTATACTGTAGAAATGTCATCTGTGTAAGATTTCAAAAAATATGTATTTATGTTTCATTGCCAGATCCATATGATGCAATCAAAATCAGTAACGAATTACGAATAATAAAAAAAGTATTTACAATCGATATTAGCTCAAAAGATTCCTTCTTCACTTATGTCAATGTATGTAATTATAATGGCAATAAAGGAAATTTGGAAACTAAGTTTAAATTGAAAAGTCATTGATAATTTTACTCCATCTATTTAACTTTGTCATGGGTAGTTCTGTACATTTTCAACTCAATTTCAGAAAAAGTAACCTTAATTTCAGAATAAGTAATTTTAATTTCAGAAGAAGTATATTCAGTTTCAGAAAAAGTTACTTTAATTTTAGAAAAATAATATAAAAATGTTAATTTATACGTTCCGAAATTGAATTTCCTTTTTTTTAAATTAAAGTTATATTTTCTGAAATTGAATTTAGGTTTTCCGAAATTGAATTTCACTTTTTCTGAAATTGAAATTGAGAAGGTATGGATATCCAGAATATCATTTTCCAATTTATAAGTTATCTTTTCAATATATTTAGTTTCACAGCATCATAAAAAAATCCTATTATTTTGCATATTGATTCTTAAGCGCACTTTTACTATAAATGGCCTAAGTATCTACTTTAAATCAAGTTTGTCATTTAATTTTCATACTGGGTATGTTATAATATCCTGCATAAACTTTTAGGTTTTATGGTTATCAGATATAAGTACAAAATGTTTTAATGGTGTTAAAAATATTGTATTCCAGTCGATATTTCAGCTTTATATTATCTATACTCGAATATTGTGTTCTAATTTGATACCTCAATCAATACCCAGCCAGGGGAATAGGCCATGATACTCTGTTGTGATGATTTAACTTTCTTTCCCTGGTATTACGAGAGAAAAAAAGAAACACCCGGCTATAAGTTTCCTATAATTAATCTACTTACTGGATTTGTTTTTAAGTGAATTATATACAAGTTAATAATATTTCTGTATATTGTCCTGTTATTGACGAGTAACTGGATACTGAAACTGGACAAATAAACCATTAATTATTATTCTCAGGCACGAACTATTTACCTTTTACTATTCTCGCAGTTTGCAATACCTGCACGTGCCCTTCTATAAATTCTTAGCTTTCGCTTAATCTGCCTGCGTAAAGATTTAAAGTATAAATGAAAGGAAAATAAGTTTCGGTTATGGTATGAAATAAATGTACGAGAATTCAATTCATTAGTCACGTGACATGTTTTCCGCCAATAAACATTCAGAATCACAGCGATGATAAAAAACAAAAGAAATTATCACCTTATTTATATTCGTTACTAAGGGATTCATTAATTTTACAGTTAATTTTGTGTATAAAAATGTGCGATAATCGTTGGGTTGATATCAACAACGATGAAAATAATAAGGTAATTGTCAAATTAACCATGTTGTAAAACAATATTTCAAAAGATACATTATGTGTCACAACAATTCATTATATTGCTCGTGAAACCGAAGCAGCACATTTCACTCGAGAATATCATCGTTGATAATCATATAACTTGTTATATTAAGTATAACAATGTACGTATCTAATATTTATGTTTTTGTTAAAGCAATTTTGAAATCATTATGAATATATTAGAAAGTATAACAGGAAACAAAAAATTGAATCTTTTTCTGAAATTAAATTTACTTTTTCTGAAACTGAATTTATTTTTCCTGAAATTGAATTTACTTTTTCCGAAATTGAATTTACTTCTACTGACATGACATTACTTTTTCTGAAACTCAAGTTGAAATCATTTGAGAAGGCGAAAGCATTTCGCAGTCGAGTATCAAATAACGTTTTTTTCAAAAATTAATAAAAATTTAAAGTGATAATTCTGACGGTTAAGTAGGTTTAATTAATGAGACTTCTAATCACCGTCACAGTAATGCATCTAATGTTATATATATATATATATATATATATATATATATATATATATATATATATATATATATACCGGGTGTCTTAGGCCGACCGACACATGGGCGATTAACATGTAAAATTAGTTAATTGTGAATAGTATCTCCCCAGTGCAAGATATTAAGATGAAATTTTGCATGCTTATCCGGGGATACTATTTATATGGATTTCAATTCAAATCAGTCAATTTACAAGTGTAATATTAGAATAAATTAAGAAAAATTGTAGAAGTACCATGAATGTTATTCATATCTTGAAAATAATAGTATCTAAGCAACAGCTCTGATAGAGTAGGGGTAACGTGCGCGCTTCACAATTTAGAGAGTCGGGTTCGAAACCAACCGACAGCAATATTTATTTTTAATTTTTTCCTTTCAAAATAATTTTTATTATTAATATGTTTTTAATCTTTTATTAATATTTAATTTAATAAAGTGGATACATTGTACGTAACGAGATTTATTTATTTAAAAAATATTTTATTATTTGCTTTATTGGTTTATTATAAATTAAATTTCTTCAAATTATAGTTAGCCCTGACGAAAACAAAAAAACGAGAACATTTGATTTGAATAATCAAACGTCAAATGCAGATTTGTATTGTACTATCTTTATTTGTTGCTAGTGTTATTTAAATAATATGGATTTAACTACAAAAGATAAAATTCGTATTGTGAAATTATTTCACATTGGTAATAGCCTACAGCAAACTGCTGATGTATTTTCTGCCGAAAATCCAGAAAAAGTAGTTAATAAATCCCGTGTAAGGCGTATTATTAACAGATTTGAAGAAACTGGGTGTGTTGCTTATCACACAAAGCAGGAAATACAACCAATTGAAAATGAATTTGAAGAAATAATAATTGCGCGGGTTGAAGTGGAGCCTACTATTAGTTTAAGAAGTTTACAAATGGAATGTGGAATAAGTAGAACAAAAATTGCTAGAATACTTAAGAAAAATGGATTTAGAAGTTACAAAGTAGGTAACCATCAAGAATTGCGAGACGGCGACGAAGAAAGAAGAGCAACTTATTGTGAAACAATTATGGATAAAGCCAATGAAAACAGAAACTTTTTGTACTCTCTCTGTTATACCGATGAATGCACATTTACTCTTCATAACGAACCGAATGTGCAAAACTTTCGCCACTGGTCAAAAGATAAACCAACTCTTCAAAATTTATCAAGAACCCAATATCCCCAGAAGGTTAATGTTTGGGCGGGAATTTTGGGATCACACATTATTGGACCATATTTTATTGAAGGGACATTGAACGGTCCAAAATATTTAGATTTATTGGAAACAGTAGTTGGGCCTAGACTTACAGAATTAAATATGGAGAGGATATGGTTTCAACAGGATGGGTGTCCAGCGCATAACGTGCAAATTGTCAAAGAATATTTGGACAATTCATTTCCAGATTCTTGGATTGGTTTAAATGGACCAATTAATTGGCCGGCAAGGTCTCCTGATCTAAGCCCCTTAGATTTTTTTCTTTGGGGTCATTTAAAATCAAAAATTTACGGCCATTATGAATTGACCACTTTAGAAGACCTGAAAGCGGCAATAAGGAATGAATGTAGGCTTATTTCTAATCGACAGCTAAGCAACGTGAGACAGCAATGTTACGATCGTCTCGGATTTTGCTTAGCGCAAAACGGCGGCCATTTTGAATATTTATTATAATTTTTAAATTTTAATGTTGTAATTAGTAGGTACGATTTAATATTTTTTAAATAAATAAATCTTGTTACGTACAATGTATCCACTTTATTAAATTAAATATTAATAAAAGATTAAAAACATATTAATAATAAAAATTATTTTGAAAAGAAAAAATTAAAAAATAAATATTGCTGTCGGTTGGTTTCGAACCCGACTCTCTAAATTGTGAAGCGCGCACGTTACCCCTACTCTATCAGAGCTGTGCTTAGATACTATTATTTTCAAGATATGAATAACATTCATGGTACTTCTATAATTTTTCTTAATTTATTCTAATATTACACTTGTAAATTGACTGATTTGAATTGAAATCCATAGAAATAGTATCCCCGGATAAGCATGCAAAATTTCATCTTAATATCTTGCACTGGGGAGATACTATTCACAATTAACTAATTTTACATGTTAATCGCCCATGTGTCGGTCGGCCTAAGACACCCGGTATATATATATATATATATATATATATATATATATATATATATATATATATATATATATATATATATATATATATATATATATATAAGCGGGATTAATATGAATAATTGATAATTAAATATCAGTGAGGTTGTCACCCTTTCTTCAATCCATTTTCAATCAAAAATTTGCAGGGTGTAAAAGACATTTATTTGTTTCCCAATTGTAAACTTCTTTTATTGCCACCGCCTATAACTCAAAATAATAAATAAATCAATGAGTCATAATTTTTCATTTAATTAATACTTTGGCACCTCTATTAAAATTTGTTTAGTCTCTATTATTATAGGGATCTATGAAAATGTTGCTAGGCAACTCCTACATAAATGTTTCCAACCCGTGGGGTGGAAGTGAAATATGTTATTTCCAACCCAAGAGATTATCATTACAGTTAGGAATTACATATTTTCCAGCCGCTAAAAGCTTAGGAATCGACATATTACTATAATGATTGTGAATAAAATACTATTACCTACATCATGTATGTAAAAGTATTTTACGTTCTGTAGACAAAAAACTATCATTTCGCGTTTTGATTCTAAATTTTAACTTTTCATGACAGTTTTCAAAAATAGTTATTTATGCAACAAGTGTGTAAAGTAGTACTTTTTTTCTTGAATGCTGAAATTGTAGTACGAGACAAAAAACACTATTTAACAAACGTGTTGCATAGAACATTTTCCCTACAAATCAAATGTTAGTAATGTTTCTCAAAATAGTGAGTGTACAGGCATCTAGTAACTTCAAATACTGTTAGTGCTCTTTCTCATCATACTGTACAAAATGTAACTTAAGCACTTGGAAGAATCAGAGACAGAAGTGAGTGTCTTCTATAATTGTACAAATTTTACATTTAATAGTAACATTAAAAATCAGGTTAGGTTAGTCTACATGTCAAATTTTTTTAATATTTATAAAAATTCGATTTGTACTCAATCTATAAAAAAGTATTATTACACTTGTTTCATTGACAGTGTATATTAATATTTCTTAATAAATTTTGTTACTTTCATTATTATTTGCTACCTAATTATCTACTTGACAGGTAAATTAATCGAATTTAATGATTCTTAGCAACGCCTATTTACTTTTCAAGCTCTTGTGCGTGAAAAGTATTTTTTTAATTTCTGTTGTATTACAGAGTTATTTTCACATATACTAAAAATGAATAAGCAGAAGACCCACGTAACCTGAAAAAAACCTTATAAAATGAAATATAACTTGTAGAAATTAATGAGTGTTATTTAATTTTTAAAAAAGAAGAAATAAAAAATACTATTATTAAGAAACGTATATATTAATGAAATTTATTTCTACGTCAATTCTTATTCCTTTTAAGGAATATAAAATTATTTGAAATAATTGTAGTTAATTTTCATATCATAACGGTAGCACTACTGAGAATGTCCATGTTTACATTGAATTTAAAATCGATTAAATATCGACCCTGTCCCTGTCATTTGATTGTCAGTGATCGTCAACTCATCTCATCCAGGCATGAGTGACATGAATTAATATAAATAATTGTAAATATCAAAGTAGTTATGTATTATTGTTTTGTAAAAAAAATATAGAACTGTCAATATGATATATCGTTCTAATTTATCTACCTATTGTATTAATTACAACAGTTTCTTGTGAGTTAAGTATTTCTGAGTTGTGTCTTGTGCTACAGAATTATTGCAGTTCCCAAATACCGGATAGGCTGAGTAGGCTGCAGCCTAGGGCGCACAAATTTTTTCATTTTATTATAATTTTTTGGGCGCTTTGATTTTTAGAGCTAAGACGACCTAAACCAGGCCCTGAGTATTATTGGTTTGTTTTAATAAGTATTACACGATAATTCATCTGCATGTATTATATACAGTAAGTTATGCAACACGCATTGCATGTTCTAGAATAAATTAGTACCCCATTTATACGTAGTAATAAGTGACGTCATTAGCTAGTAATATTTATTGCTGACGTGAGTCTTCTGCTTGTTCATTTTTAGTATACTTCGACAACTACTGTAGTCTACTTAGTGGCGTAACTAGAGTTGGTGTCATGGTGACACCGTCAACCAGTGCGGGCGATAACTCATGGTATCAAGCCACCATTTTCCCCTTTTTGTCAGTACTATAAAGTTTTATACTCGGCTAGCTGAAACTGCAGCTTCGTCAGCGTAGCTCGTAAAAAAATATTAAACACTGTTGAAACATTACAGTTCAATTCGATTTTACTGTTCTGAAAGGTTCCTCGCTATTGATTGATTGATGTATAAAAAACAAACAATGTAAAGAAATTAATAAGTGTAGAAATGAATTAAAGTAAAATGTTTTATTTAATAATTGGGGACCGGTTCCGGAATAACGTCCGTGATCAGCCCTCGTCGAATTATGAAAGGAAGGAGGATATACATCTAAATATATTCTTAGTCGAAAATTTCTGCATTATGAAGAAAAGTAATACAAATTTTAAATTTTTAAAAAATATCCAAAGATAATTGAGAAGCAAAAAAATTGTAACACTTGAATACCAGAAGAAGATCGATAACTGTAGTACACTTCTCCATCTTCTTCTGGTGTAGGTATATTGATACATGTTCCTATCTTAATCTTAAAATAGTTATTCACGCATAGTGTGTCGAAAGAAAAGGTTTACGCCAGCGGACGAATTTATTCGTCCAAGGGTGTAAGCTTCCTTCGGCCTTAGATATGTGCAAAATTTTCGCACTAATAGAATCAAATGAAATGTCTTTAAATGATTTTTACTTCCTTGTACATGGTAAAGGAAGTATTGTAATCGCGAAAAATTTCAGTTTTTCAGATTTTAACGGAAGTATGGACACTTTGACTATCCCTGACTCCATTTTGACTAATTTCGCCGTGACGTCTGTACGTATCTCGCATAACTCACAAACAGTAAGCCGTAGAAAGTTGAAATTTTGTATTTAGTACTAACTATAACATCTAGTTGTGCACCCCCCTTTTTGGTCATTACATTTCCAGAACTGGAACTTTACTTGAAGTTGTTAACAGTTTTTCTTGAATAAAATGGTTTTATTTTGATTTTCTGCGTCTAGCACACCCAATATTAAGTTAGCCCTTTGTATGAGCGAGATGTCAATTTAAAAATTATATACTTTTTGGTTTTTGTACTAAAGCTTGCTATGTATTAGAACAAAAAAGTACAAAAAAATAAAAAAAAAATGTTTATGTAAAATTACGTCAAATACATGAAATTTTATAATTGGTTCTATATTTAATGTTGGTGCTGCGTACATGGAAGTCGTGTGGTGTCCACAACAGATTTTTTATATACATTTGAAGCTTGTGGCCAGGTGGCTGTTATGCCACAAAACAATAAGGTGATGCGTTGGATTGCTATTTGGTTATGTGCTTTTCTTTATTGTCATGCTTGGAGTCTTAGAGGCAATTTCTAAAGAAATTCCTTAAGCAATTCTAATAAAAGCTAGTGCAGAACTGATATCATTGAAAAAATTAAGATTGTTGATTATATTTCCAATTGTATTTTTGACATTTTTTTACCAGTCGCCGGCTTTTGCTCTACTTTACCGCCCGGTTGTGCTACTTTACCGCCCGCATGTGCTACTTTAGCGCCCGCATGTGTTACATTACCGCCCGCATGTGCTACTTTACTACCCGCAGAGTATAATCTTTCTGTTTCAGCTATGATAACTAAGGTGTAAACAAACAATTTTAATAGAGTTGTGCGTAAAATATATTAATGTAACTGCAATAGAGCTTTTCAATGGAGATCTGCGCATAGTAAGAACAAATAAGATCCTTGACGTTTGTTTCTAAAAAAATAGACGTAAAATGTAAGAAATATGTCAGATAACTTTAAAAATGCGTATCGAAATAAGTTCCAAAAGCTTTTATTGAAGTTAAAATGTATAGCAATATTTTCTGACACACAACATAAAACATGTATATGTATACGCCGGGAGGCATCTGCTTAATGACGCCAGTGAATCCGCTTCCTATATATGAACCTACATTGTTCATTTTCATAAAAAATATGTTTCTACAAAATGTACGTACATATTTTCGCACCCACACACTACATTTAATCTCGAACGACGATGTCAACAAAATTACCTCAAGAAAATAAATAAAAACAAAATTGTATCTTAACTAGAACATTACCGTAGGTGTACGGTGTGCGGACAATTTTCAATCAATACTTGTGTTAAAAATATGGGGCTGTAAATTGAAGGCATGTAGCATCTAACGCTAGAGGGAACACAATACAACAGGTGTAGATAATGCAGCAGTACAGCGCTATGGAATCAATAGTTGGAGGTCGTAATATTTACACGGTTCATACAGTGCAATTTGAGAGCGGACTTGAGTCTATGTTACGGCATTAGTCGCCTATTCAATAGAGTATTAGCATTAGGCTTTGAGAATGTCGTATGAATATGAATGTGTTGTACAGATAAGTGTGCACGGGTTGTTTTGTCTACTACTATTATTGTTACTACCATTGAAATGATGAAATGATAATAGAATCAATAGTTACGACGTATAAGTAATAAGTACAGTAAAATATAATATTTCAAACGTGAGAAACGTTCGCCTTCGTTAACCTTTTTGGTCAGTTATATTTAAAGATTCCGGTGTGGGTGTAACAAGTGCTAAGAATCTGTTACAGACATTCAACAAGTTTCAATCATTCCGAAAATGCGAGATGTTTCGTGACATCAATAAATTTTATTTATAAATGTGGTACATCACCATAGGCAAAATTTAACTGTCTTGGATAAGAAAGTAAAAATATACATAAATGAATGAGTATTACGTAAAAAAGATTGTTCAATGCCAGGATTTTAGGGATTCTGAAATTTCTATAATATTATAGATCTGTAGTTTATAGAAAGTCTACAAGTGAACGCCTTATAGAATTCCACAAAACGGTATTCTGTGCAACTGTCTATAACTCGCTTGATTTGTAAATACCTCTTATGGAATCTATAACGTCAATATTAACAACTGTTGTAAAATACGATTTAATAAATTTTAAAATGATTGAAAATCATGGATTTATTTAAATTTATTATATTTTAATATTTAAACACAATACTAAAATAGTACATTAAAACACAAGTATCATAAGGCAATCTGTTAACGTACGAGTCCAAGTTTGGAAAACGAGCCGCCAGGCGAGTTTTACAAAGGACGAGTGCGTCAACAGGCCTTATGATACATGTTTTTTATACTATTTTTTCTATTGAGGTAATTTTACAATTAGATTTTTAAAAAAAGGACTTGTCAAAAATGAGTTGGTGTTTTTTTATCAGTTATGTTGGTAGCGTTTCCCGCTAAAAATTGAAATTTCACATTTTGACAGTTTGTGTATCTTGTGATTTTGTCTGATTGTTTACATTAAAACATTGTATCAAGCATTATACAATTATGAAAGAGGAAAACCAATACATACAATGAACTCCAAGGTTATTAATGAACCATCCTGATTTGACATATCGGTGGTTCGTGTAGGTTATTATCATAAATAAAACTTGAATATGGGACTGAATGGAACGTTATGTGGACCATCAAGCCTTTTTATTGAGAAAACATATAAATAAAACTCTTTAAATAATGAAATATTTTAATGAACAATTTATTGCTCTAGAATTTTACTTTCCACCATTTTTACAACACTCACTGCTCAGTTGCACAGATAACGGCAACAGATTTTCTTAACAATTTTTAATACAAAACATATATGGCATATATTCGATAGTTCGCCACAACGTGGAACTGTAAATCATGGATTAAAACGTCAACTTTTCATATTTGTTTGCTAGTAGCCGCCACGAATTGAGTAGACAGTGTTAACATTTTCAAGTAACGTGCATCATACATTTCATAACCTGCCTGGAATAATAATACATTAAATTCAAAATTGCATTACCATAAATTTAAATTGTAATAAATAAAACTTACCGTTTTAATTATTTTGACAAAGTAAACCTGAGCGCATTGTTTCTTATTTCATAATTTTTTCGTTGAAATTTTAACTTCACAGATTCTTATTCTTTCTTAACTAACACAGCTATAGCTATAAATTTTTTTTCTTTCTAGTCCTATTACCTAGTGAAAGGATAAAAATCCACAATTAGAAGTAATATTTCAACACAAACAATTTACCATTTTAAGGTTATCTGTCAGTTATAAAAGCATGACTACCTGCTCTAGAACATGAAAGGCGCCAAAAACAGTACGTTTATAGATTTTCTAAACGTCGTGTTTTCAGTGATAAACAGTGCTTTTATAGAAACATAAGAACACCGAAATAGAAAAATATATTATTTGTTCCTAAGACATTTTAATTCTATAAAATATTGTAATTATAATATCAGCAATATTTTTGTAAGGTTGTCATTAATATCTGTCAAATATTAGCTTTGACATCCATGAATTTTGAAAAGACCCAAATGAATACACAAACTGTAGGAACTAAAATAATTTTAATGTTATTAGAAATATCGGAGTTATTTTAAATATTAAATACCTACTTTTATATGAAACAGTATATTATATTCATAATTTTGATATTCCTGCAAAATACTTCAATCATTCTCTTTCCGTTCTTATTCTGTTTGGATTCTTTATTTTAGATAATTCGTGTTGATGCAAACATGTACCTATTTAGTATAAAGGTCCACAAATTTGACATATGTCAGTTGTCAATATGCAATAAAAGCACAAAAATTCATACTTTCTGTAATTCTCGTCCGCTAAACCAAGTACAAAATGTAATGTTTGTGTAATAAATACTCTTCGTTCTAATACAAAAAAGACAGAAATACAGATTTTTCGATTTCTATAAGTACTTCGGTCAACCGTAGGACAACGCTAGAGTTATAGACGTATATAAGATATTTATAGAAATCTATAACGTATAGATGAGCTCAGAATTGCATTTTTTTCTATAAGGTCAATAAGTCACTATAAAAACCCTTATAGATGTAGTAGAAATACCTAGAATCCCAGCATAAATATTAATTCGTTCGCAAACTACAAACGATTGAAACTTTGCGCTACGTTTCATGTCCCAAGAATTTGGTTGGTTGCCTGATTATAAAAGCGAGACAAGCGTTCGACCATTGGTGTGCATAAAACGTTATATGCCAAATTCTAAATTTAAGTTTTTGTTCTTACAGAAAATAAAAATAAAATAAATGGCATTGAACTCTATTAGAAATAATTTTAGCAATACCAAACTTTTTGCTGACGCTGCCAGCGGTTGCGGTCGGCAGCAGCGGTGGGCAGTGCTAGACTGCTTCAGTGTTGTTTAAATGTACATGGTTTCGTTGACGTAGTGTGGCTTAAACCAAACACTGCCGCCAAGTATATAGTATAGTCTATAATTTTTATGTCTAGTAGGTCCTGGGTTCATGTTCTAGTGAAGTACATGAATTTTTCTTCGAAAATTATGTTTACATTAGAATCGTTCAAGATTCTGATTGGTGGCTGATATAAATAAATATAAATAAATATATCATCACGGCATATTACCCGTTACTGGGTGTGCCAATCTGCTTTGTACGCAGATATCGGTAATGATGATGACATATTTGTACCGTGCGGGCGTTTACCAAGCGTCACCTCACGGGCACTCATTGCTGCCGTGGAGAGTGAACCACAGGGGTCAATTTTGAGCCATTTAAAATTCGAAATATTTGGTGTCGGTCGGGATCGAACCCGGTTCCCCAAATTCGCGACCAGACACTCAGGCACGCGGCTACGATATAAATAATAACTGTATAAATATAGGTATTTCAGTTTATGTATAAAAAGACATATTGCTCCATATAAAGTGTTTTGTTTAGTGGTATACATACACTCCTATGCACTAAAATATGTGCATGAGATCCAATTTATATACAAAATATATCTTCATACATATTATGCATATAGAAATAATATTCTCATGAATTAATGTACAAATGTATATAGTGAAATTATAAAGCAGGCAACATTCAAATTTATGAGCCTTTATTTTCGTATGGAATAGATACTCTCCTTTGAACACAGCTATATTAATTATTGAATTTCAGATTATAATAAATAGTATTATATGGAACAGTTTACTCAAGTAGTAAATTTTTACCGGAAAAAATTTCAGATTGTTACGAGAGCTGGTTGCCTAGCAATTTATTGAATGACATTGACAAAGAAATCACGATTTGTCAAACGAGTAATATTTGATCGAGATAAACTAGCAGGCTCGAGTAAAGCCGAATGGTATTCGGATGACTATTTCCAAAATAAAAATCAGGTAATCATTTATATATTTTTTCTTTGACAAAAATCTTATAATTTTTATTGTTTTGAGGTGTTATATTTAAGTTTGCTTTTTAACGTTTTAAATCGATTCCTGTCCGAATCGACTCGTTTTAAATAAAAACTGATAACACTGAAAATATACACACTTTGACAGGTACGTAGACAATATGTTTCTAAAACGCCAAAAAATTTCGCTTATCAAATCACACTTACTTGTAAAAATACTACATCTTATTGGCTTAAAGGATGCGAATTTTTTTTTGTGACTGTGTTTTGCCGAACTTGGTAACTAGATAGAATCCTGAATTTGGATTGGCTTATAAATTTATGAATAAAATAGTCAGGAAACACATTGCCTAAGTATTAATGAAAACATACCACAGTAATAAAATTATAGTTTTGCTATAAACTGCTCAGTTTTCTGGCATTTACAGCAATGATAATCTATCAAGGGGTGTACCAGACTACATAATATTAAAACTACAAACAATATACATTTGTAGATAACAATTCAGTTAGGGTCATGGGAGCCGGCAGTTGCACCACCTTTAAATTATAAATAAAAAAAATATTTTTAATATTTCCACATATTGAATCATAAAATTTCAAAATATAATACTGACTAAAATATAAACTTAGAATTAAGGTTATTTAATTTTTTAGAGAGATTCATAAGAATCAGGGTAGCCCGTACGGATAGATAGTTATTTTGTATATTAATTAATACATAGTTATTTGTATATTAAAGTTGCGATATCTTTCTTTAGCGCTCCGAGAGAAAAAATGTCGCCAAACCGCTTGAAGCCACTGAAGCAGAACAATCTCGAGGGCGCTAAAGGATTCCGCGGACAAAGTGTACACACTATTTTTTGTGCAACCATAAAAATATGTAATTATAAATTTTATTGCATTTAAACAGTTTAATTTATTGAAATAGAAAGGAAACTGTATTGGGATTCACATTTTTGATAAATAATTAGTTTTATAAAAAATTGTTAAAAAGAGATTAAATAATTTCTAAAATATCTATTTTACTATATTTATTGTATTCATTTTTTAAAAAAACAAACCAAGAAACTTATCATATTTTGCAAACGTTTCTGTCATTGTTATTATTATCTGTCATCTTAGCACTCAAGTGTCAAAGAAATTGAATTTCGTGGACTATATTGCGTCTGCGAAATATTTAGTTTGCAAACGGTTGCACAAAAATAAACAGTTGAATTTTAAAATTATATTATTACTTTTATTAAATTATTAATAACTCTAAATAATGTAAAATAGTATTCTGAATGAAAAAATTAATAAAATATCAAAATTAAAATATGATTTTTTTGTCTCTGAATAGGTGCGTAAGTACAGTTGTGATAGAAATGTGGTTGTCAATTTCATTTTTCCACAAATTACAAATTTTCCCTGATTGATTTATAAACAAAATGTCACAATTTTTCTTCAAATTTCTTGTATTCCATTAAATATTATGTTTTATTCCGTGTGAGACAGGTATATGTATATTTCAAGTAGTATTATATCAACAAACACCGTCAATCGAATATGTCAAAGATTAATATTTACGACCATTTTTTTAAAGCAACTGTATATCCTCCTATGTGTCGCATACAATGTACCACCTTTCAAAAATTTCTGCTGGCGCGCATGATTAGGGTAGTAAGAAGCATCAATAGTAAAATTCTAGATTTTATCTGGATGGTGTGGGAACTTTAACAAATATTCATAGCTATTGTACGTAGTACTAGCTTAACTAATTAATTTTTAATAGTGGAAATGTATTTTTCATTTCTTTCAATTAACTTTTATTATAGTATTCCTATGAAGTAAAATGCGTTCTTCTTACTGCTCCAGTTTATTAACTTGTCAGTGACAAATAAAAATTGAGAATGTTACATCTATATGCATAATACGTTTAAAGATAAGTTATGTATATGAATTTAAGATTCTTTTGTATCTATTTTATTCAACAGGACTGCATATATAGGTAATAATTTTCAATTCCACCCTTTCTTGAAATGTCATTTTATCTCACCGACGATTGAGATATTACGTTCCGGATGTAAGATTTCGTGATATTGATCGTTTGTCGAAAATTTCACTCATGATTTACTAGGTTTATAAGGGCTGAATGTGTGATGACCTTTCACAGGTCAAAAAATTCTATTTCCTTTGATGTTTATCCCTTTTCCGAAATCTATATGCAGAGCAATATAGACGATATTCAAGATACTATATTAGAGAGATCATTACCTATACAATATAGTAGTGATAGTTATAGTACAAATCAAATACTTAAAAGTCTGTATTTTTTGTTTTAAATAAGCAGTAACATTTTTATTGGTCTTCCCATAAATAAATTTAGTATTTGTTTCATTTTTGCTGTTTCAAACAAATAAACATCAATATAATGTAACATCGATGGACAGAATAAAACTTTTTTTTTTCAAACGCCGTAGAAATGACATTTTTTATGATTTGGTTCACAAGGTAGAAATTTCATGTGTACTCCGCTGGAAATTCCTACATCGGCGGAGTAGAAATAGCTAATTTCTACGCCGCCACAGTAGAAATAGCTAATTTCTACGCCGCCGGAGTAGAAATAAAATAAATAAGTATCCATAGAAACTACATAGAATTAGCGAATAAAAAGAAAAGTAGTGCGTTTGAAAAAAAATAAATTATGTGACATTCGCAATAAAAGTGTCTTTGTGTGCCTCGCATGCAATTATTCGACTCGCTTCGCTCGTCGTGCAAACTTCCATGCTCGCCACACAAAGTATCACTTTTACTTTTAATAACACAATATACTATTTCTTTCCGTTATGACGTCCATAAAAAACAATAGTGATAACTGATAAAACAAATTAAGTAATGCACTAGAAAGAACATGAGAATGTGCTCCAATGCTCCAAAGAAATGCAAAGTCGTACACTCGTACTTTTTTATCATTGTGGTACTGACTCATTGTTACCTGAAAAACAATTATGGAAAGGACGGCCTAATGATAAGATATTTTACTAATTATTGATTTTTTACATGTTATTCTTTAAAAAGAGTAATAATAAAAAACACGTATTTTTTGTTTATTCATACAATTACTCATTTCTCTGAATATACAACTAATAACCCACGAACTTGCGCGTCAGAAAGTCGTTGGCATACGTAAGAGTATTTGTAACAGATGTCAACCCAGTAGGAATCAAAGAAACGCTTATACTTAGCAAGATGACATTTGTAAGTAATTCTAGCGTTATATGTTTGAAGGCTACAACAGAATATACATAATTAAAGTTTTAAATGAGTAATAATCGTACAAAATATTGTTTCGTACGAAATTGCTTTATTGCTTATATAATAATTCAAAGAACTGCTTTGCCATCTAATGGCGTTTTATCATAGTGTGACGTTATTCTGGCGCCATTACAGAGACTGTTTCAATATGATACAAACTTTAATTGTAACTGTAAACATAATTGAATACCTTTTTACCTAAATAAAAATTTAATTACCTAGTCCTATAATATAAACAGGTTTTTCAAAAACTTACATCATTAATTACTTCATGTCTTCAATTTTCATTTCAGATTTTTTATTTTGTTTTAATTAATATAACAAAATTGTAAAATTTAATTTATTTAAAATACCCTTTTCATTGTTCATCATAAGTAAAACATTTTTATTATTTTGAACTTATATAGGCAGGCAGAAAATAAAGTAAATTGATGATAACAATAAATAAAATTTGGAGTATTTTATGGAATGAGCAGAAAGGCCCGTAATATATTACGAGAATATATAATAATACCATTTTCAGTAACATAATTAATATAATTTCCATTGAATTAACTCTCCTTCCACGTTAGTCAATTTCAGCAGCAACAAATGAATGAAGTAGTACAATACACTCCCAAGTGAGTATACAACCCCCCTACGATGTTTAGTCTATCGCTGTTGAACACAAAATAACTTCAGTCTCAGACTCTGCAAACATCACGCAGAATTTTCATGTTTACAACTAAATTCTGAAAACCTCTGCTAGGGTGAAGTTTCTATCAACTTGAAGAATCCGAGTTAGTCTGCCGTAGGTTGATAACGCTTGTCCATTTATCGACGGGTAAAGTCGTCAGCTAACAGCGAAATTTTAGAGGTAGGCGGTTCTAACTGTCACCCAGAAAACACTGTGTTATTTTTTTTACGAAAAACGAAAATTGATTTTGCCGCGAGAGAAGTTTAGACTTATTCACATAGAATGTAGTGTCAGGTGGTGTTAGTTTAAATTTAAAACTTCCATGAGAAATGGTTGCTTTCATTAAGTTTAATTGAGAAAGGATAAAGGAATTCTGTTTGAAATATTTACACCTGCTTTATCCGCAATAAGATCTGAAGTTTTACAAAAAGATAAATCGTTAAAACTTTACTTTCAGTAGAAAACTTTTAAAACGATTTGAAAATATTGGAAACTGAAACGAATACTAAATTTTCAGTGTAGATCATGCTTATTTCCTCAGTACATCAGGAGTAGTGCCACCGGAATATCATAAAGGACCAATATTATTTAATATATACATAGATAAATGGTTTCTACGCAGAATTACTGCCATACGCAGACGATTTAAAATTATACATCATCATTCTGTATGAACTTACAAAATGATCTGAATCTATTGCAGGTATATTGCCATAATATCTATTTGTCATTTAGTCCTAATAAATGTTACATCATTAAGTTTATGCTTAATCATGATACAACTCACTTCAACTATAAATTTAACAATAATATCAACTTAAATCACTACAACGGATCTAGGAACTTCGACAACAAATTGACACTTAAAGATTCAATTATATTGTAAGGTTTTGATAAGGTCATGTAAATATTTTAACAAACCAGAACATGATTGTCTGTTATTTGGAATCCACTATCTCTACAGAAATTTGAATTTTACTACAATTAACAAGTCACTCCACTCTAATTCCATATGATTTTTCTAACAAATTGTTATGTTTTCGTTATATAACTGAATCATTTTTTTCTATTGCGTATACATACTCTTTGTATTTTATACAAATGTTTACTTAATTTTCGCTTAACAGTTTCAGTTTTTTTATTCATAGTATGAGTTTTCATATGCTTTATGCACGTTTGATTCTATTGTGTTACGGTTCTAGTCATACCGTATTCCGAGAAGTTTCGTACTACCCGATCATCTGTGGTCGTGCGGTCTAAAGTATTCGCCTGGCATACAAGGTAGATCGTGTGGGACCGCGTTCGAATCTCACACGAGTCAGTTTTTAATAAAAACCAGCACACTCTGATAACAGCAGAAGTCACTATAAGCTACTCTGCACTAGGGTTCCTTTATAACCAGGGTATGACCATTGCGTGACTCACGTTTCGTCCGCCATTGTCGAGCTCTCTGTCATATGTGTTGTTCATGCGCAAATTATTATGTATTTTCGTGTCTATTTGTTTTATTTTAATGAGAAACACATTTACATATTATTTTAATATGTACTTAAAGTGTAAGTAATATTTTTATTTTATTTACTTGTGTAGTTTGTTAAGATACTTATCATGAATGGTGACGATATTGAAAACAACTAAAAATTATCGGTATTAAGCACAATTAGTGCAGGCGCCAAGAAACATTCCGTTTGAAAAAACCGGTGGATTCATTCTAATTGATGATTTAAGTTCAGAAAGACCTAAAGAATGAATTTCTGAATGTTTCCGGACAAAGTCAGTGGTCAATTTTTTTTTATAGGGTGTATAAGAATTATTGACAAAATCGCTGTAACGGTCAAGAAAACGTTGTTTATTACTACTAAAAAGTTGTTTCTGTAGGGTATGAAATTACAAACATCACGAATATTATAAAATAAAAATTTAATGTGGTAAAAAAAGCCGCGTGCCTGAGTGTTTGATCGCGAATCTGGGGAACCGGGTTCGATCCCGACCGATGCTAAAAAAATCACATCAATAAGTACCCGTGAGGTGACGCCTGGTACACGCCTGCACGGTTGCCAGATACGACCGATGTTCGTTTTCTTTGTTTCCCTCTCCGGAGCAGTTTATACCAGCTCCAAAGTTTTGCAGCGGGCCATATTGTACCCGACACGGTTTAGACGTTTTAGTTATAAAAGAATTTTTGCATAACGTCAAACTAAATAGTGTGATAGCTTATTTTGATTGCTGAATTAACAAATTTAAGTGAGAAAGATTTTAAGATGCCTCAATTTTTAATAAATTGTCACACAAACAACATATACAATTTCTACCCTATAGGTTTTATTGATGGTAAACTTTTTGCTGGTCCGGTCTGGCACCATTCGAAGGATGGAGTTGTTTTTTATGTTTTTGAAGATTTTGGTTCGACCATCTCTCCATTTATCCTCTCTCGAGTGAATTCTCATTCTGTAAGCTCCGCTAACTTCCCTTGCCTTTACTATTAGGTGTAGCGGAGGTATGTTCAGCAGAGTTTCCATAGCCCCTGTTGGTGTGGTCGACATAGCTCCAGTGATTCCTAAACATGCTAGTCGTTGGACTTTGTTTAGTGTGTCTTTGCAGTGCTGTATCTCTATTCTTTGCCGCCAGGCAAGACTTGCATACTCTATAACTGGCTTGATTATTACGGAGGAAATCCAGTAAATCATCGCGGGAGATATAGCCCAGGTTTTCCCAAACATACGCCGGCAGACCCATAGGGATCTTTTGGCTTTGTTTGCAACTTTGTCCACTTGGGATTTAAAGGTAAGTCTTCTATCTAGAATGACTCCTAGATACTTCACCTCATCTCTCATCTCTATGTTCTTCCCATACAGATATATCTGCTTTAGCCCATCAATTTTCTATTTCCTTGTGAACGATACTACAGTGGTTTTTGTCGGGTTTCCTGACAATCTTTCCTTTTTGCACCATTTTTCAACATAATTCAAGGCTCCTTGCATCATGCCTGATACTGTTTCCTCAAATTTCCCTGTTACTAGTATGGTCACATAATCTGCATAGCCTATGGTTGTATAGCCTCTTTTTTTCAGTTCCAGTAGGAGGTCGTCCACCACAAGACACCACAGTACATCAGGAGAAAGAACGCCTCGCTGTGGACAGCCTCTCTGGCTTGTACCCCCACTGTCTGATTACATAAAGAGGCGTAGATTTATCTTTGTTTTAGCATGTTAGCAATCCATCCACGGAAAATTGGGTGTACTTCTCTTCTAACAAGTGCTCTGTCAATTAACTCGAAGAATGTATTATCAAATGCTCCTTCTATGTCCAGAAATGCTCCTAGAGCGATTTCTTTTGATAGTAGAGCTTTTTCTGCTCGGTGAACAACTTCGTAGATTGTCATTTCGCATGATTTTCCTGACTGATAGGCATATTGGTACTTGTGGAGCGGAAATTCGCTCGGCGCAGTATCCCTAATGTACCTTTAAATTATTCTTTCCAACAATTTTGATTGAGCGTATGTTTCTCGTCCCGGTTTTGGTATTAAATTTACTCGGGCTTGAAACCGGCGCCAAGTTGAGCTGACTTACTCCCTCAGTGGCTGGTTATTGTACAGAACAATAATATTTACATATTTTCTTATTGGTAAAAAT
The DNA here is from genome assembly GCA_963082715.1 of Harpalus rubripes. Lineage (NCBI taxonomy): Eukaryota > Metazoa > Arthropoda > Insecta > Coleoptera > Carabidae > Harpalus > Harpalus rubripes. Next base: position 26,496,893 of record OY720451.1, read on the forward strand.
CGATTGACCATCTCAAATTTAAGATAAATGCAATCAAAGAGAGCTTTTTTGTATGTTTTTTATATCAAGCAATAGTAAATGTCATATTTTTCCCTGTAGCTTCAAACAGTGCTTCACATTTTATTAAAAACATCTCAGTTTATAGAAATATATAAATGACAAATATTAAAATAATAATAACTTTTTTGATCATATTGTTTAAGAGATATAGTTTAATAAAGGGCAAAATTTTTTACTAATACAGGGACGAAAGGAGTCGATGGGCTATGATCTGGAAACACTGGCTTGTTTATATGTAATATACTTGGTCTCTAACTAAGAAAATTTTATCATAAATCTGCTTTTTCTGGAACAACTATTAGAATTTGCACTTAAATTTGTTAACTCAGAAATCAAAATAAGCTATCACACTATCTAGTTTGACATTATGTGAAAACTCTTTTATAACTAAAATGTCTAAACAGTGTCAGGTTCGATATGGCCCGCCACAATACATTGGAGCTGGTATAAACTGCTGTGGAAAGGGAAACAAAGAAAACAACCATCCGGCAACCGTGCAGAGGCGTTTAACAGGCGTCACCTCACGGGCACTTATTTATGTGTGGAGAGTGCACTACAAGGGTAACTTTAGTGCCATTTAAATACGAAATATTTCTTTTTGGCATCGGTCGGGATCGAACCCGGTTCCCCAGATTCGCGATCAAACACTCAGGCACGCGGCTACAGAAACTACTTTTTAGTAGTAATAAACAACGTTTTCTTGACCGGTACAGCGATTTCGTCTATAATTCTTGTACCCCAATAAAAAAAAAATTACCACTGACTTTGTCCGGCAACATTCAGAATTTCATTCTTTAGGTCTTTCCGAACTTAAATTATCAATCAGAATTAATCCACCGGTTTTTTGAACGGAATGTTTCTTGGCGCCCGGTCTAAATCATTTAAATTTTTAAAATTAAGTTTAGAATATATAATTATTATGTAAGTAAGAACTACAGATATTAAATTAGATGTTTTAATAACAACCCATATTCTACATAACCTCTAATATGTATGTCATAATAATAATTGTTTATCTCTTAAATAAATCAATTTTTATTACCTTCTTAAAGTCATAGTGTGATTATTTAATATTCTTTTATATTACAATATCATATTTCTTACAAATAAATCGGTAAATGAATTCTCAGTACGTTTGACATGAGCCCGGCAATGGCGGCGATCTTGGCCCATGGCCATACCCAGGTTATAAAGGCATTCTACTCTGCACGTAACGAAAGTGCCAACAGAAGACACTAAAAATGCATCTGTATAATTGTAAAAATTGTATACTCGTATAAGATTATATATGTAAACTAAAATTTTATTGGTCGAATGACCTTAGAACAAATAAATACATTATTATTAATATTATTATTTAATTTTCCTTTACCTTCTCTAGTTAGAATTCCCTCTAATTCGAACAAATTCAAAAACCCCTTGCGAATTCGATTTATACAGAGTCGACTGTATTATCATGATGCAATGCAAGGTAATGATCTAATGATTCTGAACATTCACGTAAGTTTTGCAAAAAAATTCATTATGAAACAAATATAACAGAAAAATTCATATTTTGTACTTTATTATACTTCAAGTTAATATAATATGTTGGATACGTGAACGTTATATTTCAAAACTACAACCTAATATACTGAAATTGAAACATATTGCTATTACTACTGTCATTATTTATTTGTACAGAAATAATAATTATTTTCAATCATTTATTTTTATAATATAAATGTACGAATATAGACAGTATCAGAAATTTCATTATTTCGTAATACAATATAACAAAGTAAACCGGGATTACAAATAAACAATTTAGTTCTCTCAAAAGTTGTACCTAACTGTTGAAAGCTCAATAAATACAATTTCGAGATAAACTACGTTTCAACAATAATATTATTGGTATGGATAAATGTAGTAAGCAATATGCATTCTGCAACGTCTACAAAGGTACAGAATAAAACGATACATTGAAAATAAAATTCAAACGAAGATACTTTTTGCTCAAAATGTTCAGTAAATATAAAAAAAGTAAATCAAAGAAAGTTCACAAAGAAAAATGGAGAGTGCATCTGTAAAGAATTGTAGAATCAGTTGTGAGAAAATAATCTGGATTAGATTTGAAAATAAATTGCTTATCTTGTATACTAGGGTCACATTAGAATTATTGAACATGAGACACATGTTTCATATTTCTCATAATTTTATTTTAAATGTGTTCAAAGTACCTACTTTCCTTCAACAATAAAGGTAAGGACACATTATTCTGATGCGATACCACACCACGCTATCCCACATGATGCGTCAGATGTACTCTGTCTGCACACTGTTATAACGCCATCCGATACTACACTACTAGTAGTAGTACGTCCTCTGATGAGTGGGATCAAGAAATTAATGTGCAGCAGCTTTATTAGTTTTAGAAGAGAGAAAAAATAAAATATTGAGTACATTCCGATAAATTTGGAACGACACTTTCGTGGAATTTTTCCCCACGCTTATCTTCTCATATTCTGGTCTCCATACGAGGTCTGTTAGAAAAGTATCCGACATCTGGCCGGGTGACAATACTGGCATACCTGGAGCATTGAAAACCTGTTCACCTTCAAATGGAGTTTAGATCTACTATCGATGCAGCCATAGTGTCCTCTCTTGTCTGAAATCGAATTCCTTTCAATGGCCTCTTGAGTTTAGAGAACAGTCCGAAGGCGCAGGGGGGCATATCAAGAGAGTAAGGCGCCTGTTGAACCACAGGAGTGTTGTTCTTCGTCAAAAAAGTCTTAATCAACTGCGTCAATTTCCTGTTGATCACAAATTCGGTCTCTTCCGCCGAACAGCATCACTTAGGCGACGGAAGACATCCCTGTAGTACTCTTTGGTGATTGTTTGACCTTGTGGTGCGTACTCGTGGTGTACCACACCGCTGGAGTCAAAGAAAGTAGTCAACATCACTTTGACGTTGCTGCGCACTTGGCGGGCCTTCTATGGTCGGTGAGATGCCCATAGTATCATCACCGAAAGCCGTCTGAACCTTCCGAATGGTTTTCACCTAGCAGTTTCAGGCAAAATTTGATGCAATAGCGTTGCTCCAGTCGTTCCATCATTTTTCTTGCAATGAAAAACCGACGAGAGCACTACACACTATCTCATTCAAATGCTGCTTTCCAGCAACAGACGCTTTCGACAGGCGGGAAAAAATTCACGCATGCGCACGAAGGTTCAAGCGCGCTTGATTCAAATCCATCAGGTTTTCGCAAAAAATAAGGTCGGATACTTTTCTAACAGACCTCGTATAGTGCTTGCTGCTCATATTATAGAGACATTCATGATTCCACTTACTCGTGCACACTGAACACTTAGTCAGCCGCGATACGGCACCACTCTACAAGATCAGATGAGTCGTGACGAAAATCTGGTAAGTGGGGATTCGAATCATATCGGATGGCATCGCATCACATGGGATGGGATAGTATCAGATCAGAACAGTATGCATACAATAGATTTGTTCCCACACGACTTTTTGGATGCGTTCATGTACGCATTCATGAAATTTTTTGCGCGCATGTCTTGCTCATGAACTCATTCAAACAAATGTATATGTGTAACGGACAACGGACTTGTCATATCATCATCATTAAATACTGTTTCCTCTGCAGAAAAATAGTGAATAAATTTTCGAAAAACATTACTTATATTACATACGTAGGTATTTAAATAATTACTATTTTTTATTCGAGATTAGCCAAATTTCAAATCCATTTTTTCGTCAGATGAATAAGATAACAATGATTCTGGATCAGATTCAAATACTAAATTACTCATTATGGTCACTTATGTAAGCAGATAAACAATCACAGGTTATGCTTCAATATTTTCCGCGCAACGCGCGAAAATTGTGGTGTGCGTGTGCATGTGCTGACAAACGGTACATTGTACATAGCACAGAGCAGTAGATACATCTGACGGTCCGCGGATGCGAAGTCTGTAACAAACGTATCAACAGTCGGTTGGAATGATATTTTTAAAACGAGCAAGAGTCTAACTAACTGTAGGAAAAAACCTAATATATAGGGTGTAAATGAAATAAGTGCATTAAATTTAACCAGTAATATAACTCGGCGAGAGCAACAATATTTCCTAATAACTTTTTCTCGAAATCGCATATTTTTTTAGCATTTTTACCACCCCGTAAATTGACGAGTCGTTCCAATATTTTTATAATAATTGAATGCAGTAACAATAGCTATGAAAAATTTTGTTTTAGCAATTGACAGTCCTGTCAATTGTTGCAATTAAATTTTGACATTAGTAATAAACTTGTTAATAAAGTAAAATTCTGTCAAAATGCGAGTACACAGACATTGCAATTACTTACCTATGGTTTATTTATTTATTTTTTTACTCGTATCTGTACTATTTTACTTGACATCACGGTTGACATAAAGACAGTGTCATAGAGTTGCCAACGCATTTACACGGAGCGTTTCCAAATCATCACCAAATCATTCTCTTCTTAATATTCGCACATTTGTTAATCTTGTACATCTTTATCACATCACAATACGGAGTGTCACATATGACAATTTTAAAGAAAGCAACAGTTATATCCATAATATGTGCAAAAAGTTCTATGTTTTCAGCACATAATAGACTTCTATTTTGGGAATGGCTCATAATGTTCATTAATGAGACTGAATTTACTTGGGAAGGTGTATTTATTATGCACAATACACATCTCGACAGACGAAAATGCTGTAAAAATTTTCATTAAAACATATTTGAGCGGGAACAATAAATGGACGACTAATTATTGGTACTCATGTACCTCTTTTAAATGGACAAAAGTTTGTACTTACATTTTTTGAATAACGTATTTAAACTATTATGATTTATCGACGATAAATAATCATCTCATAACCTAATAACTATGCTTTTGCTATTCGTCTCGTTACCTCGTTTCTCCTTGTCTTCTACTATTCACGTGATTAAAAGCCTGGTTCAATACACAACTTTATACTTTTGTTATCCAAAATTTAAATTTATTTATTTTAAAAATTGTACTATTACGTATTAATTAATAATAATGTTATTTCCCTTGATTCGTTTATTAATTACTGTGACTGTAAGTGTAACCGATAACCGAGAATTTTTGAGCTGTTTGTATCTGATTTGAATACGGTAGCAGCCATATGTTCTCTTTGTTCTCCATAGGCGGGTAACGAAATATGCAGCAAATTTTTAAAGAATTTTAACTCAAAATCTAAATGACTTAGAAAAAAAAGTTATTAAGAAATATTGTTGTTCTCATCGAGTTACATTACTGGTTAAATTTAATGCACTTATTTCATTTATACCCTGTATAATACAGGGTCCGGCAGAGGAAAGGCATGGTTTTCAATTATGCGTTTCACAAAAAGTATTTGGTTATAAAAAAATATATTTATACCGAAATTGACCTTACACAATGATAAATTAAACACATTATTCTCATATGCGGGAAATCACATTGCGCATATGTCCCTCATTTACTGCAATATATGATTCCAGGTGTTCCCTAAAGAACTGCTTCAGAAAACGCCAGGAATTATGCATTGCAAAAAACGGGGGACATCTCCGCGATATGATTTTCTGCGAATGAGATAATGTTTTTATCATTGAATAAGGTTTATTTCGACATGTATATATATATATATATATATATATATATATATATATATATATATATATATATATACTACACCACCCCATATGACACAACGTCAGAAGCATCTGGCATATATATATATATATATATATATATATATATATATATATATATATATATATATATATATGCCAGATGCTTCTGACGTTGTGTCATATGGGGTGGTGTAGCGTGGTGTCTTATAGCTGCAGAACAATGTGTCCCTACCCTTATACACGTCTTTTCATATCATAAAAGCTCCCATTGTAACATATTTTGAAATTCTGAATGCAGCAGCAGGGAATCCTTTTGCAGACGAAAACCTGCTACCGAGTCTACCCTAGTCAAAAGTTACACATTGCCAAATTGAGTATGGCGTGTGTTCCATAGTTCCACTAGTTTTATATATTTATTTTTTTCCCTGAAAAATAGCGAAAATATACTCTCTTATTAATCTCATATTTTCACTCACAGCAATACTTGATTAATTAAATTCTATCTAATTCAATTTTCGCAACTTGATTCAAGTGACATATAAATCACTTTGTATAAAATGATTAAGGGTTAAATTTAAGTTATATTTATACCCTATAAAACAAAAGAAATAATATTAAATTATGAAAGTGGAATAATAAATATATAAAATAAAAAATTTATCTGTTTTTAAGGAAACGTCAAAATTTTGAGCTAAAAGCGTAGTTAAAACTAGGGAAATTTTGAATTATCTTAGTTTAGAAACACTACATAATCGTCGAGATAATCGTAGAAACACCTGGTTCAATCAAATTTGTCGTATATGAAAAAAAAATGCACAAAAATAACATTATCTTATTGAAAAGTGGGAAAAAATAATCTTTCTAATAAAATAACAAAAAAATATATGATTCCACTTAAAAAATATATATTTTTGTTTCATATTTTGGGAACCGCTAGTACAATTTCCTTTTTGCTGATGTTACTAAAATTCATATTCAAAATGGCACAATTTTGATCATTTAACCAACCTCGTACCTTTTCAAATAAAAAAGTTAATAATACTAATCAAACTTATAGAGACGTCCTTAATAGTACAAAACTTTTCATTTGTAACTATAAATACAACGGGAGATACCCGAGAAAGATACATAAACTCAATGATGGTTACCAACAAGCGATTTTGGGATATTCAATGAATAGCTCATTTTCTAAAAACATACGCAAGTATATACAAAAATTATTTAAACTATAATCTTTTAATTTAATAATTTATTTTTAGATAAGGCAATTTTTTAAAAGAAATAATGTAAATAAAGTTGTTTTTATCATAAAATGTTAGTTAGGAACCTTTGAATGGAATTCGTTAGGTAAAAGTAGGCCTTCAGGATCCTAGCAGTTTTTATACCATGTAAAACACATCATATACGTTTCAGGTGAGTATCCCCCCATCATCAGCTGATCAAAACGAAAACGAGCGGTGGTCGAACGAAAAGTAACTAAACAAAATCAATGAGCGATTAAATCAAATACTTTTAAATGTTTTTTTACGTCTGTTAAAAAAGTACCTCTTTTCATTAAAATGGGTTTATAAAGTATGCCTTTTTTAATACATGAAAGTGTGAAAAAAGTGCAATTTTTTAACGCTGCGAGTGAAATAATGAATCGCTTCGGCACTTTTTTCACGCTCCCATTGCAGACGTAAAAAATTTGTATGCAACTCGTGAGTAAATTATATCTCTTTTCACTCGAAGGATTTGCGCACTCGCCTTCGGCTCGTTCGGTAAATTTTCTTTCTCGTGAGAAAAAGATATACTTTACTCAGTTTGTACATAAATAACTATTTTTAAATGACATTAAAAAACATACTGTTGGTGGTGGGCTTCATACCTACTGCCTTACTTATAACTACGTTTGTTTTAATTAACCATGATGTAGTTCTACATAATTAATAATTCATAGAAACATGTATATTTTATTCTAAATAATTTTATTATGGTGCGTGAAAATTTTATTGTAACTATGTAATATTTATATGTAATATATTGTTTTCCGATTAGTTGATAATGGGTGGATGAATACTCACCCGAAACGTCCTTGATGTATTCTTCATGATATAATAAACGACTAGGAACCTAAAGGCCTACTTTCACCTATGAATTACTTATTTTTAGTAAAACTTTATCAGACAAAATTGATTTCCCATGTTAGATATTCTCTTCACACCTCAGTAGTACGTAGTTCTGTTCCCAGTTAATATTTCCATTGTATTACCTATGCAATTCGCAGAATGCTATAATATACGGCTATTCTGGTAGCAGTTAATAGAAATTGCTTGGATTTGTACTGGAATCTTAGGTGCTCTCGTCTGAATTTACTACCTGCTATTGTACTTGTTTATGTGTACTACATACAGATTTTTTGTATGTATTATTACAGTATAAAAAATTCCGTGTGTTTACATACGTATACAGGAGGTACACTGTCCACCGACGCAGTGCAAATTTTACCACTTACAATATTAGGTATAAAAGTGCATGTTGATTTTGTTCAAAACAAAACAAGTATATTTCTTCATAAAATCATATTGTGTTAAACATCATGAACATGCAACACCGAACGGTATATTTGAATATCTAATGTTGTTAAAATATACGTACATAAACCTATCAACGAATATGTATTATAAATAAAGAAGAACAATGTGTTCGATGAATTTGAAAGCAATTTAGGCCATGCACACACTTCATCTATAGAATTCCATTTCCGTAGAGTAAATAGTGAGCTTACAAATTAATAGAAAATCTTCGTACCTGATGAATTAGTTCAAATGCGCCATTTAACATAAATTGTAGTATGTCACTATAAATATTATATATTATCACTACACAAAAATATATGTACGTCCATCCACTCTGCTATCAAACTGCATCCTTCTTGTACTAACTCGCAACTTCAAACGTGTTTCAATATGTACACACTGGGATTAAAAAATAAGACAGTTCAGTTTCTTTTAGTAATAATTGTATTGTTTATTCCGCCAAATTCCGTATGATTTAACATATTTTTTACAGGGGTACAGTGTAAAATTTTCGACAAAAATACACTAAATATTATAAGATTTTTATAAATCATATTATTTAACACTGAATATTTTACTACATTATATTATTTACCGGTTTCAGGATATTAGTCCATTGTTTACATATACAAAAGTAGGCTGTTAACTAAGCAATAACTGTATCTGTAAGGTAATATTATTACCATACCTACTGACTTGTCAACAACGGTCTACAAAATGAAAATAAAATAAAAAGAAAATATAATGCTCTTCATTAATACATACAGATAACGTTAGGCTATCGTTATAAATATGGTCTAATTTATTTTAAAGTAATAAACATAAGGAATAAAGCACATAATTTGAATATTTGTAATATTGACATATATCAAAATAATTGTTCTGTTAACAATAGCAATCTGAAAGTAGAATTAATGAGAGAATTTCAAAAAATGATATTTATCAATAATGTTTTAATTTTCTGAAACCGATAAACTATTAAACAAACCACGGATGTTATTAATCATAACAAGTTTTAGATGTCTTAAAATCAAACCTACATCTGCGGCAGTTATGATGTGCATAACAGTCCTAGGTATGTTAATAGCTATTACATTGTGTTATATTTTACAAATTTTAGTTTTGATTTGTACACTAATACGAGTACATATATTTGACCTCACTATTCAAACCACTAAAATTTTTAGAGAAGGATATTACAATGACTATTTCACTCATAAATATATAAACCAATCCAAATTCAGGATTCTACCTAGTTACCAAGTTTCACTTCGACAAAACACTGACACAAAAATTTTTTCTCACCCTTTAAGCCAATAAGATGTATTTTTACAAGTATGTGAGTTCTGATAAGCGAAAAAATTTTGACGTTTTAGAAATATATTGTTTACATACCTGTTAAAGTCTGTATAATTTCAGTGTTATTAGTTTTTATTAAAAACGAGTCGATTCGGACAGGAATCTATTTAAAACGTTGAAAAAGCAAACTGAAACACCTCTAAACACAATAAAAATTACAAGATTTTTGTCAAGAAAAAAATTATATGAATGATTACCTGATTTTTATTTTGGAAATAGTCATCCGAATACCATTCGTGGTTAAATTTTATCCTGGAAAAATTTTCCGATTGCTTTACTCAAGCCTGTTGCCAATTTATCTCGTGACATTGATCAAAAATCACTCGTTTGACAACTCGTGATTTTTTGTCAATGTCACTCAATAAATTGCTAGGCAACCGGCTCTCGTAACAATCTGGAAAATTTTCCGGCAAAAATTTACCACTTATGATATTATATATGATAATATTACCTACATTAAAAACATATGATAAGGCAATATGTTAACGTACAAGTCCAAGTTTGGAAAACGAGCCGCGGAGCACTATTAACAGGCCTTATGATAGATGTTTTTTATACTATTTTTTCTATTGAGGTAAAGCTTCTTGTAAAACCGGTTATAAAAGTAACAATAGAAGCTATTTAAATTTGTTCGTATTTGTTGTTTTGATATTGAAGAAGATATGATTTAATTCTGTTAACTTGCTAAACCCTTACCCAAATGAATTATAGAGAAGTATTACTATTATCCTCAAATGTAAAATGTGCAGATACTATTTTACCAAACGAAAGAAACTTAGGGAATTTTATTCTTCATACAATGGCCTGGTCTTTAATCTCACAATAATGAGCTGGATAAATATATTTTTTTAAGAGGGCGTAATTTATCGACGAGAAATCGAAGATTGTGAAATCTAGCCGATCAAAAAAGACTGACACAGTGTATGTTATATTTTTGTCAATTCTGACGTTAATGTAAATAAAAATCTGGAATACAGTAAAATTGGTCGACAAATCTGATATTTTGCTCATACAGCGTGGAAGCCAAATTACAGTAACAAAATGAAGAAAAAAATCTGATGTGGCCAACAAAACACCTCCCGCTATTTAATTTTCCTTTCTTAAAATATACATGCTTACATATTTAGTTTACTAGAAACTGTATTAAAATCCATTCCATCTAACTATGGTTCTATTTACTATTTTCTTTTTAAAACGTTACTATTATTAATTTGAAATGTGTTGCGTCCCTCCGATGTGAAGGACTAAGTAATAAGGACCTAGTGGCTCGAAGGACCAAATGTTCAAACCCTAAACCAGCGAATCCGGCCTAGAAGAACCAAAATGTTTTGATCCTGCTCGCAAGCCCAAATGTGATGTCTCTAGATCAGAGAATCCGGTCTAGAAGCACCAACAATGTGTTTGATGTTAAATTCAATGAATAAAACAAAACTATATGTAAACCAAATTAATTACAACCTTCGATAGCTGGTTCACATCACTGGACTTGGCCAATAACGGGATAATATTAATTTGTGAAACGTACTAATTAACAACGAACGAAGGACCAGCTAGTTTTACGAACTAACAAACGTGCTAAGTATAATTGCAACAAAATAACAAACAACTGAAATACAATTCTGAGAAATATGTGATAGCGTATTGAATACAAGTGACATAAACAATAATAAACCAAAGATAGAACAAATACAATATTTGTAGAAATTAACTAAATCATTTAATAAGGGTATGACCACACAAATTTAGTTAAACAATATTAAGAACTCTAAATGAACTTAATTACAACCAACTAGAATGCAAAACTTGTTGCATTGAATGTACCTAGTCGACAACAACCAGAGTTGCCAGATTGGGCGATTTATCGCCAATTGGGCTACAAAAAATATATTTTTGCGACTAATATTTACAATCGGCGACAGGCGACTGATTTGGTCTACTAGTTTTATAAAATTTATTAATTTGGGCGATAAATGCTAAAACTAATCAAAATATATTTGAACACAAGTTATATTCTACAACGCAACCCGCGAGCCACAATGTATAGAAATACAGCCTATGTTTGTGTTTATTTACTGGTTACTGCCTTGCCCTGTAGGTTTTCGTGGTTTGCGACGCTCAGTGTGCGCTCTGTGTGAGTATAAAATGCACTTCCCGCTCCTGCTAATTTCAAGACATACTATGCTATCATGATTCGTGATCATGTTAGTTCAAGATTCATCAACGTATTACCGGTATTTTTTACCAATATGGGAAAATATGCGAAATATAAAAAGATACATAACAGCAAATGGGAAAATGAATTATAATTCAAAAGTAAATACCTATTGATTAAACTATAAAGCGTATTTGAGATGATTTTGTTTTGTATTGTGAATATTAGATTGATATTAGGTTAGAATTTGGGAATATTAACTAATGTATTTATTTTTAAATTTAGATTGGTTTTTTTATATATTTAAATATCCATATTAAGCAATAAAAAATGTACCTATATTTCAATGCACCGATGTTGTTTTTTTTTTTCTAAATAAGACAGATTGGTTGTTATATATTATTTATAATAAATAATAAACAAAAAATATTTACAAAAATATATAAAATTGGGCTCCTTGATTGGGCTATTTTTTTATTTTCATGTACGTGGCTACTTTGGGCGACTTTAAGTTCTGAAATTGGCGACATTGCTACAAAATAATCTGGCAACCCTGACAACAACAGCAGATGCGCTGTGGATGACGTCACTCGAACGAGAACCTGTGCAAACAGGTTTACAAAGAAATAATAATAATTTCACCCAAGGAAATATGAATCAAATCCCTAACAACACGAATTCCCGTGAGAAATCAAATTGTACAGTTCGATTTTACAATTGATTCCTGAGATGTGTCTATTAGCTGCATAAATTGGCGCCGGAAACTATTCACGGACTATAAAGTACCAAATTAAATGAAAACCGAACGATAACTCCTTGAATTAGTCGTGCTAGGCTAATCAAACTACGCGAACGATAATTAAACAACAAATTACTTTACTGACCATATGAAAATCAGAAAGTTAATGCAAAATGGTGGAAAACCACTCTCGCGGACGACGATGCGATACGTCTTTTCCGTGTGCAAGCCAGACACATTCTGATCAGCGCGGTCGAGGCTGTGCGGCACTACGCTTGGCGTGGGGTTGCGCGCGCACTCGCGTGAAACCAGTGCAGTAATATTAATATTAATAATTAGTTTAAGATACTACAACTATTTCAAACAATTCTAAAATTAAACTTAAACACGTAAAAATATATAACTAATTTTTCCAAGTAACAGAAACAGTTATTTCTATTTATTTATTGACTTATTTAAATAGAGTCAGGGCGGGTTAACCGTTCTATTCCCATGTGCAGCGGGTTGCTACCTCAAGGGGTTAATATTTTCCAAATTCCTCTCATTTAAAACATATTAGTTTTAAACAAAATGATTAGTTCTTTGATAGTGATATTTATCTGTCAGTTACATACATTTGAGATAAACTGTCTAATCAAATAGTTGTTTGTGTTTAAAGCACAAGCTCTGTGATTTAAATTATAGATAATTTTATAAATTTATCCATAAAATATATAGGAAAAGTATTAATGCAAACCAATAGAAAATTTAATAATCTTTAATTTTTATAACATAAGTCTCAAAAAATAACATTTAAAGGTATTTTTCGAAGAAAAACTATTTTGTGCTTTAAGTAAAGTGCCATTTCCGGTTATCTGATTTACACCAAAATATAATGGCTTCTTTCCATATTTGAATAAGGTATAAATACAAGGTTCCAAATTTTTCTGAATGATAGTATTTGAGTTAGAGCGTAAACAGGAACAACACACATACACACAGTCACACTCACACACACACCCACACACACATCATCGTGAAAATGTTAAAATTGGATTCTAGGGACCTAAACGTGGTAATTTACCAAAGTCTCGATATGCGATTTTTAGCACGATCCCTATACCTCCCTTACTAATGGTAGCGGGAGGTAAAAAGGTTCCTCGAATTTGTTGTTACACTAGTATTATAGAAACAATTAGAAATATTGGTTGTTTGAATCATGTAAGAATATAAAAGAACCACATTACCGGCAAAAAATATCGGTACAGTTGCTAAAATGTTAAAATCAATGTACTCAAATTGTATCTGTCATATAATTCTTATTGAAAGCTACAAAACACAATAAAACTAAACATTTTTACTTATGTTTGCCACTTTTGACCTTTGCTTTTAATTTAAATAACATTAGACTTCATATTTAAACCACTAAATTAAAATGTATGTATTCAACTGAAAAATAAAAAATAAATCAAATTGCAGGACAAAACACTATATTTATTTGTATACTAAGGGTCGAAATTAGCAATTAGCTCGTTGTAGACCGAGGCTAACAGCCTACAAAGATACTTAAAAAGAAACTATACACATTTTTGCTATGATCAGAAAGATTAATCGATTTTTAAATATAATTTAAAAAAATAGTATCTTGTATCATCACATCTATGAAAGGCGAAAATTTATAATATGTAGGTGACTAGATAAACAATATATTTGTCTGCAAAGTACTTAGCTACTTGTGGACTATTATTATCGCAGCGGAGTACAGAATATGGTGTTTCGGTCTGCAATTATGTATTCCCTTTCAAATGACGTTCGTAAAGCCTACTTTTTTATCGATTGTATAAAAAGTTACATGATAAATATACATATAAAATTGTCATTCAACTTTAATCATTGTTACCAATTTACATTTTCATTTGCTTAGCTTTGTATTTCACCTTTCTTGCAATTTTTTAATTGTCATTCCCTTTAATTTATTATTTTAGCACTTTTTAAAAATGCACCACATAAAAATAATTATTATCTTAGGTCCAATATTTTCATCTTTGGTTAAACTGTCTGTCAGTTATACGAAAAATGTCACATCGAAAGATTAACGTCTGGAATTTTTACAACCTGATGTAATTACGATGCTATATTTTTCGTTTTAACTGACAGTTAAGTTCAATACTTTTATGTATTTCATATTCTACAAGCCTGAAGTGGTTAAAAATTTAACGATTTGTGGTTAACGAAGTTGCTATTGTAGCAACAATATTTTTGTGGTTGTTAATGAGTAAGCAACGTTACTAATAATTTTAAATGAATCGAGTTGTTGTTATTTTTGAATTAAATTTTATGTTAGTAGCTAATTAGTGACTCGAGTTACTCATTGCAACCTTGGTTAATGACCCCTATCCGAGATGCACTCCTAAATTCTTCAGAAGGCATTTATTCAGAGACTCTGTAGTGCAAGAAACGATATTGAAAGATCGAATACTGCACTATAATCCCAGAGTAGCTGAGCAAATTATTTGTGAAGTACTCCACAATATTTATATAACATAGGGCATGAAGATGAGGATGACGACAACAATGGGGAAAGTGACAATGTTGAGGATTTTCATTTTGAAGAAGGTATAATCGTAACTCATTATTTTGAATATATATAATTGAATATTTAAACATTATAATTTCAGGTCATAATAGAAATGAGAATTGACTAGACTTACGTAGAAGGATAAGGGACCGTTTAATTCGAAATGTGTAATTTAAATATTTATTTAAGAAAAAAAAAATTAATTACAAAAATAAGTATCATACACTTTAATATTAAACCAAAATAATTAAACATTTATTGCTTTATCCTACACTTACATATTTACATTAAACAAAGTAAACATGTACGTTTTGTTTTTAAGCTAACTTTTCAATTGCACCTGCAAATTTCTCAAGTACAGTGGCTACTTTATTAAGGCCCTCAGCAATTGCATCTATTGCTGTGGTGAGTTATTACTTTCTGCATACTTCTGTTTTCTTGAATATAATTTATCATTATTTCCATTTGATCTGCTATACACCGGGCTTCTCTTTGTTTTGATGGCATATTTATTGTGCAAGTAAACTCGTA
The DNA here is from genome assembly GCA_963082715.1 of Harpalus rubripes. Classification (NCBI taxonomy): domain Eukaryota; kingdom Metazoa; phylum Arthropoda; class Insecta; order Coleoptera; family Carabidae; genus Harpalus; species Harpalus rubripes. The sequence continues at coordinate 26,512,519 of OY720451.1, forward strand.
TGTCTCAATATACATGAACTTTAATAATATTGACTATGTAATTGCATAATTACATAGAATATATTCACTTTGTCGAATACTTACTGAATTTTTAGGTTTTTGTATCTCGCTTTCTGAAACGTCAAAACCCAACTTCACACGATTCAAATAACCACGTTATTAAAATTATAAAAATTAACAACGTTACTAAAAAATTCTTACGGAATACAATTTTAAATCAAGTGGTTACTATAGTGGTTAAAAATATAAAAATTAGTAACGTTGCTACTTATCCACTTCCTTAACCACTTTCTTACAGAATCGGGCTGAATCTGTTTCGTCTTTTATTTTATCACTTTCCAGTATCAGTGTCTCTAATTTATAAACAACAGTTCAGTATTTGTCTATCATTCGACATACTAGATATAAGCAGAACTCTGTTAGGTTCTATGTTCTCACTTTAACAATCAGATCTACTGATGTAAGATACAGAATCTAGCTGAGAGTGAGAAGTAAATAGAGAACGTGAAGAACAGATTGTTGTTAAACAGCGGCGCACGATAACTGGAAGGTATTGTAAGGGAATCGTATTGATTTGGGAATGACTAGTTGTTTAACAGTTGGGTAAATTGTATTGTGAATAGTAGAAAGGTTAGAATAATACGAAATGGAAACGGTTAGCAGCGGTTAGCGTTCAAACATACAACAGAGATTGGAAACTGTAATGTGAGATGATGATAACAATAGTTACGGTTTATCGGTAAGCTAAACAGTAAATATAAATTATTACCCATTATGGTGACTGAGTGCATGATATGATTGATTGTGGTTCCACCGGCACAGTTTCGTATCTAAATGAAGACAATTTTTTAAACACACATAAGTGTCCATGAGGAAAAGCCGATAAGTGCCTTTACAGTAGTATCAATATCGAAATTGTGACGAAAATTCATATTGATGCATACAGTCTTCGATATGGAATTTTATTGATAAATATACAGGTCTTACATTACGTTAATTATGTTCATACGTACAATGAAATGTTCTTCAGACTGCGAATATGCGAATTTGAGAAATAGTTAACGATTTGGCTTTTCGCTATTGCAATTGCATAGAAATAGTTATTTATACAACAAGAGCAAAAACTTTTATTTCGAAACGCGAATATTCACTTACGGGCATTGAAATTGACCACTTCGCAGTTTTGATTTTTTTTTAGTCTAGACCTCGTATTAAAATAAATCTTATGCTGTTTAAAAGATCATTTATTACGCTATATATATATACTGGAAGGTATATTTATAAATAAGTATTACAATGTACTGAATTTTGATATGTGTGCAGTCTATGTTCGGTATTATTTTAGGAAACACAATATTTTGTGTATATATTTTCTTTATCTCTTTATTGTTTAATAAAATATTATAAATTATTGTCGCAGAAAGATACCATAGCTTCTGCAGTCTCACAATAATTCACAACATAATCTGCCAGATTTCAAACTCGGAAATTAACTAACAATTTCATAAAAATGCAAGCTTGTGAAAATGTTATTCCTAGGAGATATCAATAACTCCAATATTTTTCTTTTGGCAAACAAAATCACATTGAACTAAAACTATTATAATTACCCCTTAACCTTAAAATTAATTTTAATTTTTAATTTTAAGGTTAAGGGGTAATTATAATAGTTTTAGCTAAATTTAACCTTAGACTCCATCTATTATTAATTTTTAAAATCACATTGGAATCTTTGCTACAACCCTCAAATCATTAATTGACGAAAAAAAAATTGAGCTACTATTCACTCTCCTTAGTATTTGATAGTTTATTAAACTAATTTTGCATTGTATTCCTGTTCAATAAAGTGCAACTTCAGGTATGGTGCAATTTATGCGCCACTTATTACCAAGTGCAAACGGGTAACAATGATTTCAATTTTATTGTTTATTTTCCAAAATTCAAAGTTTTTATGTCGATATTACACTTAGACATGAAACGACCGATTTATTGGTTGACTTATGACCTTCAATTAATCAGCACGTGTAATATTAGAAAAACGGTCGATTTTTCTACGAAAATAAATGCACCAATTAAATGATGAAATAGAAAAATTTCTATATTTCATCAATTACATGTAGTTATCTGCAGTTATTCAATTAACTATAGCCGGTTTTCGCGGTTAGCCGGTTTTCCATTAATAAATTAATCGATATATTGATAAATGTAGGCAGTTGAAGTTTTTGGCATTTGATGTAACATCTTGACAAATTTAGACAGTAGGTACTCGTACACATATACTCATACTTGTTTCTTGTTATTTTATATTCATCAGTAAACAATTATTACAATTTTTTAACGAGGATTCTAGTCCAGTAAATTAAAGATTTTACACTGCAAAAGGTCGGGTAGTTCTGAATTTTTAATATGTTGTATAGAATGGTTGGATAATGAAAAATCCAAATTTCAACAATTCCCCTTTCTCCGCTCCCACCGCCATCTTGTAGAAACCACCAAAGATCGGCACTTTTTTCAGTCTTTCGCTTATAACTTCTTTCTGGTGAATTCTAGAGGATAAAATTTTCTGAAAATTTAATAGGAAAAGTTTTTTTCTACGATTCATAGCAACGGAGCTATGAAACTCTCAAAATAGGCAATAATTGCGTATTTAGCAAAATTTTGAGTTTCTTTCCACTTTACATCGCAATAACTCCGTAACACTTCATTTTAGCGTAAATGTCCTCATAATCAATCATCTAGAGAATTTAATTACCTACAAAATCCATTTATCAATATCTTTTTACGACCAATAGGATAAATTTACAAAACGGGTGTTTTTTTTTTCATGCAATTGTTGCCTTTTTAAGAGCTTTATAGCTCGGTTGCTATTAATCTTAGAAATAAACATTTTCAGGACATTTTGTCCTCTACAGGTCGGCCAATAACTTTTTTGCGTTAAAATTTACCAGAAGGACGTTATAGGCGAAAAACTGAAAAAAGTGCCGATTTATGGTGTTTTCTACAAGGTAGAAAAGAAAGCAAAGGAAGGTAAAATGTGAAAATTTTGATTTTTCATTAACCATCTAGGATATACAACATATGAAACATCCAGAACTACCCGACCTTTTATAGGGTAATTCCATTTATAGACCTCTGATCACTGGACATAATAACTATATGTTACTATTGTTTTCAAGCAGAAAACCACATAATATTAACTGAATTTCGTCTTCCACATGAAAAACATAAAATTACAGTTTCCAGCATGTCTGGAGTTCGTGGACAGCATAACGCTGCAGTATTATACGGCCGATAGGGTCACGTCCCAAGAAACGTAGATAGGTATATGTAATGTAACAAGAGGCACGTGGGTACCATTTCTATTACACATAACTCTCAATATTGCGATACATGTGTGATTATCAACAGACCAAGTTTCCTCGAACTTTACAAGTACCTTTGAGACTAATAACTGGGTGAGATTATAAATAGTTTTTGGAGTAGTTTCCGGCTTGATCTCAGTGTAGACATTATACGAATAAAAATTATTTATTATTTCAGCCTTTACTTTGTGATACATTTTAAAGTTTAAATTAAAATGAAACACAGTAATTTTGTTCATATCACTTTTTATTTTACACAATTTTTGTGACTAGTTTCAACCATTTCGATCATCATCAGACAATCAGCACAATAAATTTTGCATGCGAATTTATACAACGTAAAAATACCGTTATTTACAGCTATCGAAGAGAGGGGAATATATTAGGCCCGTTTGGTCGTTTAGTAAAGTATTATTTTTATATTTTTTATATTTGTAAATTTCTAATGATTCTAGTAAATTTAGTTATATGCCTTTATTTGCAAAATGAATTTGTATTATTTATTATTTACGTACGTATCTCGCATAACTCAAAAACGGTAAGCCGTAGAAAGTTGAAATTTTGTATTTAGGACTTCTATAACATCTAATTGTGCACCTCCATTTTTGGTCATTACATAATTTCCAATTATCAATTTTTATATACCAATACCGTAATCATAGTTACCAAAATAGTGTACTTATTTACAATACATACGTACATACATACACATAATAATAATTTATTCCAATTTAAGTACTTATTGGCTTCGTACTCAAAGAAGATTAAATTCTCAAAAGTATTGTAATAGAAAGCAGAGTTGTTTGATTTGTACCCAATGTATGAACAATTTTATTTATTAAAGAATTAGAAAAAAACACTCGTCGACTCATTGTTTTTTTCTAAATCGGCATTAGACAAATGTTTCATCTAGCGTTCGCTATTGACCTTGCTAATTTTATTTATTATTGGTTGACAATAAAATAAACACTAAAGAATTAAAAATTAAGAGAGTTTTCCTTTGTGGATTTTAATTAATCTATTAATATTTTATTTTTATTATTTGTATACTTGGAAGTAACTTTTAAATTAGCATCGACACTGGCGCAATCTTGATTGAATTTTTATATAATTTTCCAATAATTGTACTTACAAAATATTTTGCTGCAGATTGCTTTTCCCCGCTTCTATTTAGAAAATGCATTCATCTATAAATAATCAGCAAAGTGTATTAAACTATTTTAATTTGTTTCCAAATCATTCTCTCTTGAAATTCCCAAGTGAATTACAGATGCAAACTAGCGAACCTAACCTAGACTGCAGCATTTACGTCTTGTTGCATGTATATGCTGAGACGGTGGTAAAAGTAAATAGGTAAAAGTATGCAGAAAGGATGTCTAAGATGCGTATTGCACAATTTCCTGTGACCTGTTTTGCAACAGATATTCTTTCGAGGAAATGGAGCTGTGTTGCAAAGCGTAGATGCTGACGCCTTCCGGCCGCCCCGGCAAATGAAATTTGCAAGCGCAAATTATAAAAGCAGGATATTTTGTGGAGTACACTTTAATATTTTTGTTCTCTTAGCTCTACAATGGATTTTTTTACTACTTCCGTAAAAACTAAATAAATCGAACAGCTAATTAAAAATGTGATACATATAATAATGAAAAGGTGATCATTTTTTTGTTAAATATAAAATCAGGACATTATTTTTTTTGTATTTTAAAACCAGGACATTTAAAATATTTGTCATTCAGTGAAAGAATACAATCAAATGTACTTCTTTTATTTATATGATATAAAATGGAAGTAATTAAAAAAAACAAATATATGATATGGGTATATTAATACAAAATTGTATACATACTTAGATATTGGAATCCAAGTAATAAAGAAACAGGTAGTTTATTTATACTCTGTTTGAAATAACAAAAGAATTTTGACAGATAGATTCTTGTGATTCTATTGGTTGCTATGCGCTGTAGTCAAGCGCGGTTTACACAAACACAATTCCAATATTTAGGTCAATTATGATACCATTCTTTGTAAGTGCTGTGCGTTATTTGTTGTTGTATTTTCCTTTTTTAAGTTTTACCTGGCTATTTCCCTGTATTTATTCTCTTACGGTTTTTTACATTTGGCACTTCTTTTTAAACATCGAAAATATTTTGGTGTAAAACAAACCCCTGCCTAAATCACGCCCCAATTAATAAAATTAATTTAAGAATGGTTTTTCAAGTATTGATCATTAAATTTTTTAATAAATTAATAATTTTCGATTTGTGCTCCTAAACTGTACTGGTTACTTTCACGACTAACAAAGAAAACAACCATACAAATAGTACTGTACTGGTAAAACCAGTACGTGTGGTCACCTTAAATAATTAGATAATAGCAACTTGAAGTACATATACGTATAATGTATCTATAAAAACTAAGAAAAATTGCGTAGGTTACATTGAAAATTAAATATAAATGTCAAATGCTTCATAACAAATCTGATGTGGCCAACACCAAACCTCCCGCTTTTTAATTTTTATTAATTTAAATATACATATTTACATATTTAGTTATTGCAGAAACTGTATTAAGATCCATTCCATGTAACTATGGTTCTATTTACTATTTTCTTTTTAAAATGTTACTATTATTATTTAAAATGCTTAGATCTTTGACAGTGGCATTTATATGTAAGTTACATACATTTGAGATATGAACTGTGTAACCAAGGAGTTTTGCTTGTTTAAAGCGTAGGTTCCGGGATTAAAATTATACATAATATTACAAATTTATCTATAAAATATATAAAAAAGTATTTATGCAAATATGTAGAAAATTTAATAATCTTTAATTTTTATAATAACACAAATCTTGAAAAAATAACATTTGAAGGTATTTTTTAGAAGAAAATCTATTTTAAGTAAAGTGCCATTTTCAGTTATCTGATATACACCAAAATCTAATGGCCTCTTCCCATAAGAATAAGGTAGAAATACGAGGTTTCTAAATTTTCTGAGTGATAGTATTTGAGTTAAAGCGTAAACAGGAATCACACACATACACACAGACATCATCGTGAAATTGTTAAAATTGGATTCTAGGGTCCTCAAAACGTGGTCAATTACCAAAATCTCGATATGCGATTTTAGCACGATCCCTATACGTTTCGTTGCCACTTAAGCTTCATCAGGGCAAAAGGCGTTAACAAGTAAGTAGCAGCGAAACGTTGGCCTTAGAATAACAATAAAAATTTAGACTAGATTCCTGCTATTATTACATCCCACGCACAACAATAGTCGTTTATTCCATATTATGTTATCTTTAATTTTAGTTACAAAAGCCTGGATTTTTTTTTGTATGCTACTCTACAATGAATGTGTTTTATCAACGAAAATTAGTATGTGTTGTACACTGTTTCGGCTTGATGATAAAAAGTATCAACTCACTTGTACCTTAATAGTTATTTCAGGATCATAACATCATTATAGTACTAATCGTGAAGATTAAATACAATTTCACAAATTTATATCTAACAAATGAGATAAGTTTTTGATTTGTTCGTATATAACTTCCTCGTTACCTATGGGATTGAAACCATAATAGATCGATTCTGGTATTCAGTGCTCGGACCCACAGGAATTTTGTCATTAGATTACTCAAATTGAAGTATAGGTATAATGTTATCATCATGACAATGCATAGCATAATAAAAATATTTTATTTTGAATAAAATATGAATTATATAAACTTTGGAGACATGAGGGTCACGTTACAATTTTCAAAATAAGACCCATGGCTCATATTTTTGAGAATGTTATTTTAAGTTTGTTCATAGCTGTTTCCGTCAACAATAATATACTTTAGTATTCTTTCCTTCCACTTCTTCAAAGCTCCCAACCAATTTCTTTTTCAGACAAACAACTTCTTACCAACGGTGGCGAGTACTCGGTCAAATCGGGTGAGTATAGCGGATTATTATTATTATTATTATTATTATTATTATTATTATTACTTTCTCATTTTTTCCAACAAACACCGAATGCGAGTACATACGTTTATTTTTTATTGACTAGAACCTTCACAATGTTAGCAAACATGCTTTTGAACTCAAAGGGATAATATTCCATTGTTGATTCAACAAATAATTAATAAAGTTAATCAGAACTTTGGGTAAACAGAAATAACTCACTTTGTAATTATAAAAAGTATGATTAAAAATTATTATTTTGTTACTAAACATGTTCGTAAATTAGTTTTATAATCGCTCTACAATCCTAGATTGCTAACATTGCTTTACAAATTTGTTATGAGTTTAGTAGTCAATTGTTATTTAGAAAAACCAAATTCAAGTGTTTCGTTGCATACGAAACAATAACTACGATACGAACAAGAACAGAGAGTTAATTATCACCTAATATTTACTGTGTAATAACAGGCTTACATAACTTTGTTAATAATGTAACAGTTACCAAGACAATAAGTGGATTTCAAAGCGAATAATTCACGTATGTCTCTATAAAGAACTGGCTTAACTTCAATGATAATGACGTAAATACCAGTCAATTGGGCAAATTGTATGAACGACCTGACAAAGTAAGATTAGCAAAAGATTAAATAAGCAGTGTGGAAAATTTAACTATGAATTAGGTGTTAACAAATAAAATAAATAAATATATCATCACGGCTTATTACCCATTGCTCGGTGTGCCAATCTGCTTTGTACGCAGATATCGGTCAGGCGTCACCTCACGGGCACTCATTGATAGCGTGGAGAATGCACCACAGGGATTATTTTTGTGTTATTTAAAATTCGAAATATTCGGCGTCGGTTCCCCAGATTCGCGACCTGACACTCAGGCACGCGGCCTCGAGACCCCATGAACGACAATGTTTCGATATACACTTATACACTTATTGTAAGTATGAATAAATGCTGCATGACAAATGAAATTTCGAATACGAAGAGTTGTTTACACATGAGATTTTTGGCCAATTAAATATAAAATATTTTTAATAACCCATAACATATTAACACCTGCACTTAATGAAATATTAGAAAAGCCTAATTTGGTTTTGCCCCCTAACTCTTATAAACCTCTTCAGAAATTGCCTGCTATGTATCTTCGTACGTTAACAAAATCCAGTCAATATTGAGACACGTTATGTAATGCAAGATCTTTTAAAGGATAGTAAAACTGAGTAGTATCTAGGATAATAAATAGCCATTTAATTGAGTTATTTGTTCTTGCAAAAAAAGCATGTAATATCTATAAATATTATCAAATGTAAGTGAAAAAGTATGATTTTTTATTTAAAAATAAATATTGTACAAAAATAATGCATTTTCGTTCGACTGACGATTATCAAAGATTTTTACCTCCAGCTACCCTTGGTAAGGGAGGTATAGGGATCGTGCTAAAATCGCATATCAATATTTTGCTAATTGACCACGTTTTAAGGTCCCCTAGATTCCAATTTTAACATTTTCACGATGATGTCTGTGTGCATGTATGTGTGTATGTGTGTGTGGATCCTTTACTCTAACTCAAATATTATCACTCAGAAAATTTTGAAACCTTGTATTTCGAACTTTTTCTGTAATGGAAAGAGCCCATTAGAATTTGGTGTAAATCGGATAACCAGAAATAGCACTTTACTAGAAGCTCAAAATAGTTTTTCTTCAAAAAATACATTTAAATGTTATTTTTACGAGATAATATTATAAAAATTAAAGATTATTAAATTTTCTACAGATTTGCATTAATACTTTTTCTATATATTTTATGGATAAATTCATAAAATTATCTATAAATTTAATCCCGGAGCCTACGCTTTAAACAAGCAAATCTCCTTGGTTATACAGTTCATATCTTAAATGTATGCAACTGACAGATAAATGTCATTGTCAAAGAACTAACAGGAACGTTTTAAAAAGTAAATAGTAAATAGAACCCTAGTTATATGAAATGGATCTTAATACAGTTTCCGCAATAACTAAATATGTAAGTAAATAAATAAATAAAATAAATAAATATATCATCGCGGCATATTACCCATTGCTGGGTGTGCCAATATGTAAATGTATATTTAAATTAATAAAAATTAAATAGCGGGAGGTTTGGTGTAGGCCATATCAGATTTTTAGTTATAAGATCAAACTTATAAATTTAATAGGTATAATAATCATCACAGGTATTGATGCTATTGAAGAAGAATATTTGTTTTATCTGGGAAGTATAATTTGTTTAATTTTATTTCAAACAGAAATACATATTATTTCCACAATAATATAGACGGCTTAAAGCACAAAGGTTTAGGTATATCTAGTTTTGCTGATTTTGAGATATCTGCGATTGAATATTTCACTATCACATTATGATTACACTTTTGTTATTTGTAACTCATTACTACATATTTTAATTTTATTGTACATTCTAACGGGAATCGTGTCCTAGTGTCGTTTTTCAAGTTTATATACGAAATAATTTAATTACTGATTTATTAGTTTTAAATCTGAAGCAATATTTTTAAAACAATATTATCTTGATTTTTTATTTCATTGTAGTTAAAAGAGATTGCCTCTAAAATCTAAATGATACTAGATAGACCGGGAGCCAAGAAACATTCCGTTTGAAAAAACCGGTGGATTCATTCTGATTGATGATTTAAGTTCAGAAAGACCTAAAGAATGAAATTCTGAATGTTGCCGGACAAAGTCAGTGGTCAATTTTTTTTATAGGGGGTATAAGAATTATTGACGAAATCGCTGTAACGGTCAAGAAAACGTTGTTTATTAATACTAAAAAGTTGTTTCTGTAGGGTATGAAATTACAAACATGCACGAATATTATAAAATACAAATTTAATATGGTAAAAAAAGCCGCGTGCCTGAGTGTTTGGTCGCGAATCTGGGGAACCGGGTTCGATCCCGACCGATGCCGAAAAGAAATATTTCGTATTTAAATGGCACTAAATTTACCCTTGTGGTGCACTCTCCACACATCAATAAGTGCCCGTGAGGTGACGGCTGGTAAACGCCTGCACGGTTGCCGGATACGACCGATGGTTGTTTTCTTTGTTTCCCTCTCCGCAGCAGTTTATACCAGCTCCAAAGTGTTCCAGCGGGCCATATTGTACCCGACACGGTTTAGACGTTTTAGTTATAAAAGAATTTTCACATAACGTCAAACTAGATAGTGTGATAGCTTATTTTGATTTCTGAGTTAACAAATTTAAGTGCAAATTCTAATAGAAAAAGCAGATTGATGATAAAATTTTCTTAGTTATAGGCCAAGTATATATCTCTTAAACAATATGATCAAAAAAGTTATTTTTATTTTAATATTGGGCATTTATATATTTCTATAAACTGAGATGTTTTTTAATAAAATGGGAAGCATTGTTTTGAAGCTACAGTGAAAAATATGACATTTACTATTGCTTGATATAGAAAACACATACAAAAAGACCTCTCTTTGATTGCATTTATCTCAAATTTGAGATGGTCAATCGATTTTTACCAGTAAAAATATGTAAATATTATTGTTCTGTACAATAACCAGCGACTGAGGAAGTAAGCCAGCTCAACTTGGCGCCGGTTCCAAGCCCGAGTAAATAGTGAGAGTTGGTGGCAGGAAAGGCATCCGACTGTAAAATCTTCGCCGAAACCAAAGACGGAAAGTGTAGGATCAGAAAGTGGTATAAGGGCTAGGGAGTTCCTCGTAAGTGACATGCAGTTATAGCCACGCCTGACCCCTGTGCCAAGTTGGTTAGGACTACTCCGTCATGGACGGTCGGGGTTAGGGAAGGCAGTCCTCAGGATTAGAACTGTCAATCTCGGGAGTATGAGGAACGGTAAAGAGAAGGAGGAAGGACTGTAACGCAAAAGACTTGAGTGAAAAAGGACAGTGTGAAGAAGATGTGTTGGACAGGAATGATTGGAGAAGAAGAGTAAGGAACAGTGACCCCTAAGAAGAAGAAGAAGAAGAAGAAGAAGAAGAAGAAGAAGAAAAAGAAGAAGAAGATACTCCCTTAAAAATATAAGTTTTGACAATCGTTATGAACACATTTACAGAGAGATACAGTTTAAATAATTTTTTTACAACTACAAGACATTGTTTTGCAGTCTGAATTACATTTTCTAGACCTAATTAAAGAGTCAAGCAGAAAAGGTTTTATCATTTTCGTCGGGTGTAACTTGGAATTTCGTAATTCATAGCCGAATTGGAGGAAGTTCAGAGGCTCGAACACTGGTTGTAATGATTTTTCCATAAATATGTTTGGGCTGCAGCTCTTAAACAATGAAAATAAAGCATTAGAAGTACATATAATTTTGGTTAAATTTAAATTGAACCCAATATTACGGGTAATCAACTTGTAGCATAATTCATCTGATGTGATTTTTTGTTTGGCGAACAAATAAGTGTAGACTTCTTCAACCTGATGAAAGTGCATCGAAGTTTCTGGGTTAGTTCCAAAAGTAGAGAGAGCATCTTGAACAAATACTTGTGATGCAGCATGCAGACATTGTTTCTTAGTTCCTACCCGTCTTGTCGTGTCGCAGCCAGTTAGAACATGTAACCCAGGTAAAATATTACAAATATTCATTTCATTTTACGCAACTGTTTGGAGATTGTAATGAATATTTCTATTTTAAATGTTGCTTGTGTTCCAATTTATTAAAAAATGAGGTATCTTGAAATATTTCTCACTTAAATTTGTTAACTCAGCAATCAAAATAAGCTATCACACTATCTAGTTTGACGTTATGTGAAAATTCTTTTATAACTAAAACGTCTAAACCGTGTCGGGTACAATATGGCCCGCTGCAACACTTTGGAGCTGGTATAAACTGCTGCGGAGAGGGAAACAAAGAAAACGACCATCGGTCGTATCCGGCAACCGTGCAGGCGTTTACCAGCCGTCACCTCACGGGCATTTATTGATGTGTGGAGAGTGCACCACAAGGGTAAATTTAGTGCCTTTTAAATAAAAAATATTTCTTTTTGGCATCGGTCGGGATCGAACCCGGTTCTCCAGATTCGCGACCAAACACTCAGGCACGCGGCTATTTTTACCATATTAACCCTTCAGTAGGCGCGTGAGTTTTAGTAACGAGTTCAGGCGCGTGGGTGACATATGTCACCCAGCTATGTTTCTAGTTTATTAGTGTTTTATTGCTTTTATTTTGACGTAAAAATATTATTTAGGGATACGTTCATAAATTATTACGATAGAAGTGTAAAAGTGTTTTAATTAAATGTTCAAAAATTACATATTTTTTTCATTTAAACATTGATTGCATAATTCATACAAATGTTCTCTTGCACATCCACTTCTTGCATTTTTTGCACCAGTTTCTTGTGGTTCTGTCCTTTTTTCTTCCACAATCATAGCACATACCTCTGGAACATTGTCTTGGGTGTTGTTTAGTCTCAGCAGGCTTTTCTGTTCCCAATAGCGCACGAGCTCTTCTACGTAATTCTGGATGTATTTGAAGAATAGTTGACCGGCGATGCATCTGCGGTTTTATCAGTTCCCATGCTAGTGCACACAAAAAATCAGATCTTTTTACAGTTTTATTGTCTTTATGATGGTATTTATAGATACAAAATGTATTTTGAACCATTATCTCGAACACTTCTCTTATAGGAGCCATTTTATCAATCTCTCGACGTTGGGGTCTATCTCTAATGTCATCGAATCGTAAACATTTTAGAAGAAATCTGAATAGTTTTTCGCTCATTGTCAAATAACAAGATTCTAGACCATTACCTTTTGAGTTATCCCACAGTTTATGAATATCCTTCCTAGAACATCTAAGACTTCCTATAAGGTACAATAAACCAATCAGAGCTCTTATTTCAGTTTCGTCAGTCAATCTCACGTCTCTATCTCTTTCAAAATTAGATTTTATATGATCAATGTATATATTTGCAGAGTTTGTAATAATACCGATAACATTTTTTTCAATAAACAAATTTATAATGTCAATTTCAGTTTTAGTCTCACAAGCTTGTAGTCTTGGTCCGGCAGCTTCGGTGATAATATTATGTGCACGAGTACGAAAGCTTACTTTTGGCTTTACTTTACGCCATTTCGTCTCACAGTCCTTTCCTATGTAATAAAACATATATACATCATCCTCTTCATCTGATTCCAAATCATCATCCTCGGAAACTTTCTGTTCGGTATTTGACTCATGGTCACTTACAGATACATTATCTTCATCTGATTCGTTATTATCATTTTCAGACAATAGTTCACTGTCACTAATTTCATCGAACCATTTCATCCACACTTCTGGATCATTACTGTACTCATTTTTTCTTTTCTTTTTTTGGTAAAGACATCTTTCTATAAATAAACAAATACCTAACCAATAAATTCTTTCAAGCAAAGAATGCAGATAATGGAAAAAATAAATAATACTTACCAATTGAAAAATCATCTAAAGTAGTAACGTGTTAAGGCGCGTGGGCGACAATAGTCAACCAGTAATAAAGATATAAGTATTCTGAACTATTGCTTGTCAATATCAAAACTAAAATAAGTTATTCTAAACCAAAAAGCCTTCCTCGAAAGGTACTGATCATGGCGCATGCGTCAGATGAACCTATTACAAACCATAGTGAGAAACATAGGTATGGGTGACAAATGTCAACCACGCGCCTACTGAAGGGTTAAATTTGTATTTTATAATATTCGTGCATGTTTGTAATTTCATACCCTACAGAAACAACTTTTTAGTATTAATAAACAACGTTTTCTTGACCGTTACAGCGATTTCGTCAATAATTATTATACCCCCTATAAAAAAAATGACCACTGACTTTGTCCGGCAACATTCAGATTTTCATTCTTTAGGTCTTCCTGAACTTAAATCATCAATCAGAATGAATCCACCGGTTTTTTCAAACGGAATGTTTCTTGGCGCCTGCACTAAGACGATTGTTTCATATTTTGTACAACCTTTGTGCTTTAAAGTTATGATATAAATATTGGTAACTGTTTATAGTTTATTTTCTGGCATGTATGCGTAGAACATAAATTTATTTAAATTAACTCCGCAATCAATATGATTAATTATTAGTCGAATGCGCTTTTGACAAGACCTGTGATTAGTTTCCTATTACCAGAGAAATACCAGCAATTAATAGTATATTAAATATTTATGTGTACATTTTCAATATGACTTCGAATGGTTGAATTTCATTTGTAATAATTAATATAATTTTCACATGAACAAACTTAAATTTTCATTAAAAGTATTTCTGGTTCTGTATAGGTAGTGGTTAAAATAATGTTAATTGTAATTTTTCACAATGAATATTAATTTTTACCTATAGCTTATCCTATGTAATGAAAATATAGAAGTTGTGTCAACAATAACATTACTATGTACATATTAAGAGTGCAATAATGGAAATTATTCAATTGCTCATTTTATAAAGTAATTAATTCTCATTGATATCATATATCATATATATATATATATATATATATATATATATATATATATATATATATATTATATAATAGTTATTTATGCAACAAGTGTGTGAAGTAGTACTTTTTTGGTCGAATGCGATGTTTTACGCATTAGGTGCAGCAGAATGAGAAAATTGTAGCACGAGACAAAAAAGTACTATTTTACACACGTGTTGCATACAATATTTTTTCTACAACTGAAATGTGTGTGCTGTATCTAATAATATTGAGTGAACAGGAATCTTCGAATACTGTTACTACTCTTTCTCAAAATACTGTACAAAATGTAACTTAAAAATAAATAAAAAATGATAATGTTCTTAAGAATTAGGTTAGTACTCAATCTGTTATTAAAAATTATTAGGTACATTTATTTCATTTATATGGTGTACATTAGTATTTCTTAAAAATAAATATTTTAATTTCATTATTATGTACTATCTAATTATTTACTTGACAGGTAAATTAACCGATAGTGTATGTTGCCTAGTAACGTCTATTTACTTTTCATGCACTAGTGCTTGAAAAGTGACTCTTTACACACCACTTTAGGCACGATTGTAGGAAAACTGTTTCTTCTACTACCACTACTGTAAGTGGGTCATTACATAACAGACTACTAACAATGTAAGTTCACGATTACGAATAGTGTTACGTAATGAGAAGCAAATTTAAGTTGGTAAGACTGATTGTTGGGTTAATATTATATTATGACAACAATAAATATTTCAGTCAAATTTGCAATAACTAACGTATCTGAATTTTGTTTTAACTTAGAAATAATGAGTGGTTGTAGAAAAAGTATAGTACATAATTCGAGTTGTAAAGCAATTACTTTTCCACTTCGTGCGTAATATGCTTCTTACAACTCTCGTTACGTAATATACTATTATTCTATAATAAAGATTAAACGTAATCATGCAGACTTCTAGATTAATGTGACAGAGACTTTTTACATAGTGTGTTTACATGAAGCCTTTTAAAATTTTCAAATTTCTTAACAAATGTTGAACTTTTTTTTATAGTAGCTAGTTCTTTTATGATAATACGTATTAGTTAATTATGTAACTAATGCAAAAATGCATGCGCAAGTGCAATAAATTTTTATTTGACAATCTTGCGTACAATATTCCTTTCACAGGTAACCACACTGATTTCGTAGTTTATTCCACGTTTCCATTAGTAACTTTTTGCACGTTCTTTAATAAATACTTACTTCTTAGTTAGTATAAAATGCGGAGTTTTTTTGTCTTTTTTTGCTGAATGGGGTGCCATGCCATTTTATTACTGCAAAAATGGGATGAACTAAGTATTTTAGTAAACACGTGACTTAAAAAATTACTTAATAAGCAAGATATGAATTTTTTAAGTTCAGAACACAAATTGTCGCGCACGCATATCCTTTTAATAGTCAGGCAACCAATCAAATTGCTTAGGACTAGAACGCGCGCAAAATTTCAATGACTTGTAGTTTGCGAATGAATAAATATTTAATTATACACATATTCATTTTCTTGTCTGAGATAGTTATATATAGGCATTGTAGAAAATATTAAAATGTATCCGTCATACTAATCTAATTTGTATTATGCAAATAAAAGCTACAAATGAAATATGAAAATTAGATAATAGAACTGTCAGTGTGAATGTATTTTATTCGAGAAACCACGCTGTATGAAATATTGTAAATAGGAGCGTTGAGTTTTAGACATCTAAAGATCGTGGCAGACATATGGTAAGGGTAGGTTTGCTGATTCACCTTTCGCCAGCATCCTGTGCGGCATATCTCAGGTAGTTACGCTTTAACGTGACTGCGTTACTCCATGAATTTTGTATGCAGTGAATTTCATTATTTACTCACTTTCATTTATAATTTAACACACGTACATATAACAACCAAAAGGGTTATGACATTCATGTGTGGTGTGAATTATTTTAAAATTTGTCGGAAGATATTTCAGTATTATTAGTATTAAATTAATGTCTTTTTTACATGTATAATTCTGAACAAAAAGATATTGTTCAAATATAGGTATACTTGGGTGTTCGTTAAAAAAAATTACGTTGCAGTCCCCTAAATTAAATTTTTATAAAAAGATCTGTTTATCCGCTACTCTATAAATTAAAGGGAACTGGTGTCTATTGAAAAGAGAAGTTATATAATTTGTTAATAACAAAATTGTATTAAATTCTTTTAAGCCCGATTTTTCTATCTCTGAGTAAAATATCAGTTAACTTACTACAAAATAAAATAAAAATATTGAATCGATATTAGAGCACAAACTAAAAAATTATGCACATTTTTATAGTAGGTACTTATTTTTTCGAACCAGTCTTCAATACTAAGGTTTTTCTTTTGTATTTTTATATTTTTTCGTCAATCTGTTTAAATTTATAAACTGTTTCTAATCTTAATAACAAAGAAAAATTTAAAAAAAAAAACAGACCACCTACTATTTTTAATTTATAGTCGGTGTTGTGCATATCTTATTTTAAATCACTTGATACTGTTTTAGTAGACGGCAGCAAAAACATTTTAAACCACCGTAATGTATTTTTCTATTTTGTGTTTACAGAAAAGCTTCTACACCACATAAAACAGTTCTTTAATAGCTCATTCGAGTGCTGTAATAGACTAGAACAATTTATTTTCTGAGGTTGGTGGCTCAGAATGTCAAAAAATATCAAATGTCTAATCTCGCTAAATAAACGAACACAAACGAGCTATTTTTTTTTTATAAATTTGAATTTAAAATCAAGTATAAGATGAACAGAAGAAACAGAGTAGTAGAGTGTTGATGATGTCATGTTGTCGGGTGATTTCTGATTCATTAAAATCTACCTTATATTGTGTCAATTTTCATTTATTAAAATTCGAAATGTAAATAGTTATGCAGAAATAACAAACCAATTGAATGAATAAATAGAACTATATAAGTATAATGGACTAAATGTACCTCTTTTTATTGTCCAAAAGTAGTATGTTGCAATAATTGTCGGCAATGACCGAGGCAATGACTTTAGCAAGCTAAATGCATTTTATAAGGGTAGGATTATGAACTATTGCAATTTAAATACCAGTGGTCTATCATTGTAGACCGCGCGACTAACCGTGTTATATTTTATATCCGTACCGATATTTTTATTTTTTATTTTGATGCTATTATTTATTAATTTGTTTCATGCGATCGTCTCTACATCAAAAAAAAAAAATTCTGAATCTAGATTATTAATGATCGGGGCTAATTTGGTACTAAGTTTATATTATAATTTGTTATAATTTTTCATTTTGTTATATAAAAATAACATATTTTACCAGTTTTTACCCGAATAACATATTTATATATGTGAAAGAACAAGCTTCAAACAAAATGTTTAAACGGTCTACATTGGTAGATCTCGCGACTAAACTCGTCACAAAAATCCGCGCGACTTACGGACGGTTAACAAAATAGATATTTTGTAATATGGCGAAGACAATATCGTCCGCACATCCCGCTGCAATCCACGTCTTCCAACTTCGGATATTGCGAAGGAAATATCGACTTCTGAACAACCTAATCCAACCATTCAATAACTCTTACATTATAAATATATCAAATCTTAAAATATTGTCTAATAAAATATTGTTTCACAAAGTATATGTCACAGACGTTTAATATACCCCCAGCCCATCAATAATATTATATAATAACAAATATTATGTAAAATTATTGAACGTTTAGAGAAATCAGTAAAATCCAATAAAATTAATTAACAGTTAATGAAGTAGCAAATTTCTTGTTGCAGATTCATGATACATCCTACTTTAATAAACAATAATAACGTATTTTTTTTATTTATTGCTCCTTTGCATATATTGATCTGCTGCTATTTATAATATAATTATTAGATGTATGCATGTTATACATATCATTAGGACGTAGGATGTGTATACACTTAGACAATCTAATTAAAATCCTATTTGACTAACTTCAAAAGCAAATACCTTACCTCAAAGGTACGAGTATAAATAACAAAGTGTTCCACGTATATAAATATGTAATTTAGCTTCGAATGAAAACTCAATTTTATACTCAACCGTAACTTGAATTTTATATATCTTTTTGCTTTAATTTATCATTTATTATCATACGCCTGAAATGATAAATAATCTCGACATTCCATTAGTTATTTTTAAATTGTTGAACATAAATTTCTTCAAAAATAAACCTGCAATAAAACAACATAGATATAATTTTGAATTACAGCTCAGCATTTAATAAAAAATATCTGCCCTTTCGTGCCGTCTAAACGTACTTTTGTAGCCGTAACTTTTTTACAAGGTAGAATTTTAGATGCGTGAAATATGTAAACTGTCGTGAAAAGCAAAATATTCAACAGAAAAGAAGAAAAAAGCACTTTAGATGAGAAAAGAAATATATGAAAATTGGTTGAGGTAAAAGGCAGAATAACGTTTTTGCTCTTTTGTAAAAAAAATCAGTATCGATTTTACGTTTTGTGAACATGATCTGCTATCAGATGTTTTCACAATTTTGTAATTCATGTTATTGATGGTTTGGGTTATATAATACTTGTATGTATGTATGTATGTATGTATGTATGTATGTATGTATGTATATATATATATATATATATATATATATATATATATATATATATAAATGTAAACATGACAATGATAGTAACTGATTCTGTGTGGTTATAAAATAGGTTAGTTAATGTTTATATTACATAAAAACGATTTTTTTACATATTTGATTATTGAAGTCGAAAGTAAATAAGTTATGTGTGGATATAACGGAACAAAGTGGGGCACAATATTTATCCACGTACATATATTTTACAATCAAATTTCAAAACGGTGTAATATTTGTTTGAAAACTATTCAGCCTATTTATGTATTAATATATTCAAACTATAAAATACTATTTCCATTTTAAATAAAACTAGTTTAATTGATAGAGTGTAGCATGTTAAAATTTGCACCAGTGCTTATTTCTTTATATAGCACATTTTTTGTGGATATTCTCAAGAAGTATTAAAACAAAATTTAATTACGAGTACGTAAACAAACAGTTGAGGTGATGTGTTATTTTAAGAAGTATTGGTGAGAACAGATAGTGTAATATCATTATAACTAAAAACGTAGTAGACATAAAATAATAAAAGAATCACAGTCATATAATTAATTCATCTTGTGACTTGTCAAGTTAATTTATAAAAAGTACTGTATAATATTCAATAAAAGTGTTTATAATTTCGTAATATTAGTATTTCGTTATCGATACCGTTACCGGACCCAACTTTCATAAGACTTTTAGTGTATGAAAATGAAGAGTTCTTAAAGAAAAGTTAGTTGTATATGAATGAGCAATGATGGCGATAGGGTACTGACGACATAAGCCAGCCTTGGTTGATAATCCCTATATTGCCTAGAAAATTATTAATTTTTTTAGGCTGTAGTTGCGAAAAATGTGATTTTTTCGCTTATATATTTAAAAAAAAATAACAATTACGGTCACCTAACGCACAACACTCCATTTGACGAAACTCGGGTCGGGAAACATCAGGTTTACATAGAAAATGACATCTTTGACCAACCAATGTGTAAAACTAAAATTCGATATTAGACCCATATGTTCGCACCTGAACGTCAACACCCTATACGTTACACTACTCGAATTCAAGAAAAATTATCTCAGAACTAGTTTTGAATTATAAATAATAATAATAATAATAATAATAATAATAAAAATAATAATAATAATAATAATAATAATAATAATAATAATAATAATAATAATAATAATAATAATAATAATAATAATAATAATAATAATAATAATAATAATAACAATAACAATAATAATAATAATAATAATAATAATAATAATAATAATAATACATAATAATTTTCAGCTATTTTGAGATTTTCTGGTGTTCTGAGTTCTGAGCAAATGTATCGGACTATGCCCGAATAAGTAGGGGTAATGAAACAAAATCTACGGCTAAACTAACCTTACCTAATATAACAAAATAATATTCTGCTTATATTTTAATTTAAGATACATCAGGTTTACATAGAAAATGACATCTTTGACCAACCAATGTGTAAAACTAAAATTCGATATTAGACCCATATGTTCGCACCTGAACGTCAACATCCTATACGTTACACTACTCGAATTCAAGAAAAATTATCTCAGAACTAGTTTTGAATTATAAATAATAATAATAATAATAATAATAATAATAAAAATAATAATAATAATAATAATAATAATAAAAATAATAATAATAATAATAATAATAAAAATAATAATAATAATAATAATAATAATAACAATAACAATAACAATAACAATAATAATAATAATAATAATAATGATAATAATAATAATAATAATAATAATAATAATAATAATAATAATAATACATAATAATTTTCAGCTATTTTGAGATTTTCTGGTGTTCTGAGTTCTGAGCAAATGTATCGGACTATGCCCGAATAAGTAGGGGTAATGAAACAAAATCTACGGCTAAACTAACCTTACCCCATATAACAAAATAATATTCTGCTTATATTTTAATTTAAGATACATACTAAGCTGTATTCTCAAATCTATTAAATAGTTTTTTGGGTTATAAATAAACTCAAAACAGACAAATACAATTATTTAAAAAAAATGTTGTTATGGCTTCTATTCGTTACATAGTACATACAGATAAATCTCATATATTATTGTAGACACAATGTCCTTTGTAATTGATACCATCTAAACTTAAGTAATATTTATGGTACACAGCATTAAATAATTAAAATATAAATACACGCATGCAATTGTATAGTTTTCTAACAAAGCATAGCTAGCTACAATTATTAACAATAAAAGTTTTAAGGTAAGACATTTATACACATTTTCGAAGATATTAACTACAAGTTTACAGATAAAGTGCATATCGAAAGTTTGGCACTAATATTTAATAACCCATTTGACATTTCGTATCGATTCGATATTTCAATTTAACCAACAGTTAAAATGTATAAGTATAAGCGGTACAACGGACATAAATCTTTAATAATAATAATTTTCAAAACTACCTATTTGTACATATTGCGCAATAAAAACGTTATTAATTTTACTTTCAATAACACTAACCATGCATCATGCATCAATATATTTTAGAAATCTTAAATCTGTGATTGAGAAGAAAGTTAAAAATACTACAACAGATTATTGGTAAATTATTTAATTAGCAGATATTCCACCATCTTTTCAATAAAAGCTGAATAAATAATATAAATTTGGGTTTCCCATTGTGAAGCTAATTAATTTAATAACTACCTGTAATTTTACATTATATATTTTTTAAAAGAAAAAATTAGACCTACTTAATAAGTACTGTGAAGAAGTAATTTCTTGACTGGAGTTGGATAAGGAAAAAATAAGTACTACTTATGAAGTGCGTTCTGAAATAAACTCTGTCGCCTGATTCGTCAAAATCGCCTAATTCAGAAAATATAATAATATTCACCTGTGACCTGTCAGCTGCCAAAGAAAATCGACAGAAATAAGTAAAATATTACCATGTTTTATAATTCAACTTTGTAATTTTTTATATTGTACATTTTTACAGACAAAACTATTTAGTACTGACAGAGTTTGGTTTTACGAATTTAAATTATTTATTTAATATACGAACTTTCAGGAGTTATAATGTAAAGGATATCAAAACAATCATTTTCTGTAAATAAACCTAGGCATGTCCCCGAATAAGTTTGTAAAGAAAAATATTTTTACATTTTTTGGAAGTAACTGTAGAAGGCCTCCATTTGCTTTAATAAAAAGATTGCTCTATCGATTCATAGATTCACGGATCTTGCGAAAGACTCCCGGAATAGCTTGTACCCGCGCACAAGTAACTCTTGCTAGAAGATCTTTCTCGCCGTGTACAACAAAATAGTTGTTGTGGTGCTTTGGGCCTCAATTGACTAGTTTACAATAAACACTAACACCACTCAATTTTTGATAATTTCTAACAATTGAAATGCTTTCTGTCAACTTTTTTTCGGTTGCAACTTAATCTCAAAATATTTTTTTGTTCTACAGTTAAAATGACTCATTTGCGTGCATGGGTTTATCAATAAAAACTGATTACTTTGATATCCTCTACAATTCTTGGAAGTTTGTAGGTATGTTTTTGAAACATACGGCTAACTCTCAAGCTAAATATGTCATTTTTTAACCTGAAACGCACTGTACATAATACCTTTCTTCAAATATACAACTTTCAGAAATAAGGCCTCATTCACAATAAAAACAGACTGACTTCTATTTAAGCGTAACCATTACCGTTAATAATTGGCAAAGGCAAATAAATATATTATAGCGGTCAAAACAATCTACGTTATACGTTGCCACGAGTTTGCAAACACCAAACTTGTCACGTAGAGGTTTACGTTTAACATAACGTGTGGCTGCGCTGTGATGTCTAATACCTACGCATGTATGTTGATTGACAAAAAAATAGTGTCTTTTCTGGCTAAAATCAACAGAAGGAGAACAAAAAGAAAGTTTTTAATAAGAAAATCAGCAATATTAACACAAATATATCTCTGAAAAAGAAATAAAATGAAGGTGAGTGAAGCACATATATTTATTATGCTTGTATGATATGTCATAAGAGATGACTAATTAAATGCAATAATTTTTCATTCTGCATAATTTACTAAATTCACATAATTTGGTTATGTTTTCAACATAATTAAATTTATTAATTTTTTCATTGTGAATGAGCCTAACTATTGTAAAAAATATTTATTCTAGTCAACAATATGTTATGAAATTGTGAAAAAATAATTTATTCAAAAACGCAAGGCACTGGTTGAGAAATGCAATTTGCGCTATAAAGCGTTTATATGAACATAACCACAATCTTGATCGAATCACGTTTTGTAGTCGCCGTCTATTAGCTTAAAACCGCATTATAAATTTACAGCCTGTCACTTCCGAAATACTGCGTGCACCAAACACATAATTCCGCGAATAAAACCTGGTTGCGATGGTTCACTTCAGTTATTACAGCCAGGCTGTTGCCTGTTGGCGCTTGCCATCCAAACCAATAACAGGATGAACTCGACGAGATTTCAATTTACCCAAATTGCTTTCATTATATTAAAATTGGAATTTCATTAACGGGTTGTTTATGAATCACGGAACTAATCTTTTGTTTGCAACAGAGTGATTTATCGGTTACACTCCGAAGAAACTTCTATGAATTTAATTGGAAACTTCTACCTGCTGCATAAAGTAGGTGACGTGTTTAGAATTTCGTTGCCTGATTAAAATTTAAATATTTTTTTACAAAATTAATTATTTCAAAATGATATCATACATAATTATGAAAAATAATAAAAAAATAATATAGAAATTCACTCCTTTTAAGGACAAAGGTATTTATTATGATTTTTGTTGTTTTTCTCGCGCTTCATTTTATTTTCACCATATTTTAGTGAAATTTTAAAGATTTAAGTGATATGTACCTATGTTATATTAGAAATATAAAATTTGTTTGAATAATTAAAAATGAGAATTCTGTTGTAGTCAACAGTTAAAAGTGACAGAGTACGATGATTATACTGTATTTTAGATAAAAATAGACTTAGAAGTAAAGTAGGGTTTACGATTCCGGCTTTCTGATTGGTCTAAATGCAAACCACGTTTATAATATTATAACTTTAAGTAACTGTTTATTTGCTAGAGAATTAAAAATAATCAAATTTTGACGTTTCGAGCTGTCAAGTATGTCATATACGAAACAAATCTAATTAATAAGTTTTATGGGTGTAAAACAGGCTAGCTCCGCAGCGGCACCAAGTATATGCTTATCTGAAATATAGTACCTATAGTAAAAATAATCCATCTTATGGTGGTGGTATCATTCAAGTTTTGTTGACTAGTGACAGATAGGTATACAAGACAAGTATATTATATCTTGAAAATCCGGTGCAACGATGAGTCGGTTGAAATATTTTTCACTTCAGTCACATGTTAATCTTTATGAAACAATGCCAACTCTGCTGGAAATGCAGTACCAAGGCAAAGAATTCTATTTTCAGCATATGCAGGGTGAAAGTATGGACAAATTGCTATTTTTTATTATTAATTTAATTTTAGACCTATAGTTTAAATTACAAAGTTGGAAAACATTTCAATGTCACTTTTGCAAAAAGGTACGAAGTTCTATATCCGGTCTGTTTGCACCAATTGAATAAATACGATATGTTTCTATTTCATTTTTCACCATTGATTGGACGGAGATAGCATATAACTCTCTGTGCCATGTACGATAATGACAGCGAATAAAATTCTCATATAATTATGCCATGTGCGTACGACAAAGATGCTAGATAAAAGTGTAATAATTCTGGCAGCAGAAATTGATGACGTGAGAATCATCAACTCATGGAAACAGAGTGTACCTGATTTGTTTTTGATTACAAAACACAAATTCAGCAATCAATTCTGTTATGAATCGTGTACCATTATTATATAATAACTTGTCCAATTCCAACCATTTTCCAGACATATTCAATATTTCTTTACCTAGTTTCAAAAAATGTATAAGTCGAATTCTAATCAGTACATAATTAATTCTTTTATAATTTGTGTATCTGTAAATCATGTACTAATTATTTACTTTTTCCTATATTATTGTCTAATTTGTATATGTGTATATTTACCTTCTACTGCTTGTTAATATGTGTATATTTCTTTGTAAATAAGTGCTTCTCTGTAAATGGGGTGCAAACCCTGTTGAGAATTGCCAAATTATAAATAAATAAATAAATAAATAAATAAATAAATAAATAAAAAATAAATAAATTATTTTCAATTGTCAAAGAATTAAAAATAAAATGTATTTAAATTTAATCTAATTTCATTCTTTATTCAATCTTAAACAGAAGTGTTCAATAGAAACAAAAACAAATACTACACCAGGGAAATGTCCAAATATTTCATCAAATAAAGAAGTTAGGTTCAGGTATCATGGG
Source organism: Harpalus rubripes (assembly GCA_963082715.1). NCBI lineage: Eukaryota > Metazoa > Arthropoda > Insecta > Coleoptera > Carabidae > Harpalus > Harpalus rubripes. Next base: position 26,538,409 of record OY720451.1, read on the forward strand.
AAACTGATAATGGATTCAAATTTCATAACAAAAAATAAAACTAGGTTAATTTTTAAGAAAAATGTAACTATATTGAACTATATTAAATTTTAAAAAAACGATGTTCGACTGTGTTTGGGATAAAGGAGTAACAATGAATCGGACTAGCAGTCAATAATAAAATTTATTCATGCCGACGTTTTGACCATACTATGGTCTTCTTCAGGGCTTTACGATATATATATATATATATATATATATATATATATATATATATATATATATATATATATATATATATATATATATATATATATACAGAGTGAAATAGTACATGAGAACACAAATAAAATACAAAAATCTAGATTACAAAAGATGTTCTATATCTTTTTAAGAGTTAATATTATTTTTATCTTATTTTACGAATAACATATCTAAAGTTAAACGTTTATGGAGATATGATTCCATTGTTAAAATTTTTGTGTTTTCGAAATCAAATTCATGTTCATTGCTTTTAGCGTGTTCTACTAGAGCACATATTATATTTCTATTATTATTATTGTTGGAGTTTCTTTTATGTTCATCTAGACGTATTTTAAGGTATCTTTTCGTTTGTTGTTTGTCCTGTATAAGTTTTAATACAATTTTTGTGTCCTTAATAACGCTAAATAAATTGTTTACAGCTATATGTTAATCTAAATTACTTCTATAAACTATAAAAAATTATATACACCCATAGCATTTTAAATAAAATTCAACGATGTTATCAATCCGAAAAAACCGAAAGTAGAATTCAGGATTTGTTACACCAAAAAGTTCGCCCCCACATTTGGGATTTAAACTAAGAGAGTAACAATAATAAAGAAAATATCCATTTGTCCTAATTTTTTCAATCATCGTATGATTCTTATTTCTTACTTCGAAATAACCGATATAGAAATTAATTCCATGCAAATTTTGACTTTTTTATTCACGTATATCAGTGCATTCATGTACATTGCAGCAGTTTATACATACATATGTATTTTACTTTACATATTTCTTATGTATGTAGTAAAAACGTACATTTCTCTAACTTTGTTTGAAATATTAGATTAGATATGATGTACGATAGGAATTCACTGTTGAGCACAACTGTAAAATGTTTAATTTACGATTGTTTCAAAAATATGAGCCTGGAAACTTAGTACCATAAACTATTAAATATTATGTCGCTTGACTGAATTTTATAAAATAAATCTAAGTGCATTTATTAAAAATAAATTTATAATTTAATTTCTCAGTATAAAACTGTACTGCATAAATTGGCTATATCGTTCCCTTTTCCTACACATTATTTAATCCATGACATGATAATACGAGTATGTATTAATTTACCTATGCATTTTATTATTTATTATTGATTTAATTCTATGTATATCATAATTTTAGAATTTTCTTTTTATAAACCACTAGCAGTATTAGTTACTCACTCCGAATTGGCATTGAAAAATCTTAAGCCTTTCGTGCGCTTTCAATAAAACTATGATATCTGCTAAAATACAAATTACATTCCGTAAATAATTTTTCCTAAAAATCTATTAAAAGTAGGTTTTTCAATATTTGTTTTTAGGGTTAAAAATATCATTTTATGGCTTAAGTGATGAAAGTGCATTAGTTACCATGGTAATGACGGATGGAACAAGAAATCTACATTTTAAATGAAAAATAGTGTTTGTACAAAAAATATTGTATGATATACGTGTTAAAACTAATTTTATTTTGTTCGAGGTTTGGACCACTCCGTTTCGCGTCGTGTTTCGAACTTTCTTTTCACAAAATAAAGTGCAACGTTTAACACATATCATAAATAACTTTTTTTATTTACAATAGCTATTTGAAATGAATAAATAACTTATTTTGACAAGGATTAAAGTGTTTACTTTAAAAAGTGATTCGTAAATTTAACGTTGATTCTTTACTACAAACTGTTGCATACAGATTTTATGCCCAATAATTCATCCACATATGTGGGCCTATTATGCAACAAAGTAGTTAATTTTTAGGAACCGTTGTGCAACAGAAATTGATTTTGCAATGACAAGTCTACTTTTTATGTCACCATCATACTCCGTCTCATTCCTTTCTTTTTCATTTATTCACACTGAATTTGCTTTCTTTTATTATAAATAAATGTTTCACGTATTCGAGGGGGGAGGGTCTTCTGAGAAGCTGGTACTGCTAACTTGTGTTCCAACGATGACAACTTTAACTAAATAGTCGACCGCCACTTGTTGGTTGATAAGGAAAGCACACATACATTTCCACTTCACACACTTGATGACAGATGAGGAATGCTGATAAACACTTAGATTTATAATTTAGGAAAGTATATAAAAAGATTATTTAATATATTGTCAAAATTCGTCCAGTGTTTCTCTAGATCGAGATTAGCTCGAAAAATCCCGTCTGCTGGAATTTTTATTTTATACTATAAATTTAGTAAATTATTTATTGTATTTAAGTTTTACAAACTTCTTATAATTGATATAATGGGACTGATACGTTTTTGCTAATATTCATATAATTTTTTCGTTTACACCGACGGATGTGAAAATGATGGAAGGACACACAAATATCCAAGCCCCTAATGGGATTGAACCCACAACCTCAGGGTCGTTTCGAGCGCTATGCACTTTCTCAATCCACACGACCACCAAGGCGGCTTATTTTATACTATTTAGAGAAGAATAATAAATGTTCTAAAATATTTAAACACAAGCCGCGTTACGACAAGCGGATGAACGAATGCTTGAATAGGTGTCAAATAGAAATCAAATCCATTCTAGCATCAATAAGTTTGCTACAATATGTCATTCTTATTCACAAACAGGTAATAGTTATTTTGTAACAAGTATAGAAAATGATTGCGGAAAGAAAATAGTGAGTTTTGTAATTTACATGAAGTTTCAGTATCAAGTTTTCAGCTTGTGTTGCATACAATATTTTTTCTACAATTATTGTCCACGAAAAAATAAGAAAAATTACTAAATGTAGATATATTTTTGATCATTCACTACTTACTTCCTAAGTACGGTGTTTGCAAGTATTCATGGAAATTGCTTTCATGACAATAAAACAAAAATCTTATTTTTCAAGTATTTCCAGCTAGTTCAGGAATTGGCTCTTTCCCGCACCCATTTTGAATTTGAGAACACTTATTTTCAGCAATAATGTAGAAAAAGACAATTAACAATTATTATGATAAGAAGTTTGACCACCATATGGCTACTACTTACATATTAACCTATTACAAAATGAACATCTTTTTAAAAGACAGAAGTACAAAATGGACATTAAATAAATACAATATGTTTCACTTAAGAAAAAAGGAATATACATAATGTTAATAATAATACGTTCAATAATTGTAAAATATATGTAAATTACATTATTGTTCCATCCACGCTTAACAGCTTGAAGCACTCTACTAAAATTTTTATGTTAAAGTACCATTGAAGTTACAGAATAGAAATTGTATTATGCAGAACTCAATTAATGTAGTATCTATCTTTTTTCATGACTGTAGAATGTGGTTTAAAATTGTTAATAAAATTACGACTACATTATTACACTATTACATTTTATGAGCAAACTCTACTAATGTAAGTTGAATAAATGATCTTCGTGACAACAAACAATGTATGAAATTTTTGTCGTTAATTTGAAAATAAAAATAGTGCGTTCACATAATTTCATTAATCTTCATAATCTCACATTATGGCAGGAAATTGTACGCTGTCATTGTAATCAATACATTAAAGTTTAACGGGTAAATGCACGTTAAATTAAAGGTTGTAAAAATATGAATAGCACAATTGATTAATGGTCTTTATAAATATGCAGTGTAAAAAAGTTTGGAGATTAAAACTATACTAACATTATGTTCTTTTGTTTAAACTAGACATTATCGTTAAATCTGTACATATGCATGTTTATGGTACGTTAATGTAATGACGTTTTGTAATATAAAGTATTTGCATAATAATTTTATCTTAGACTATACAGGGTGTTTCATGTAAAAATATAAGGTTTCGGAGTATGAATTCTAGATACCAAAACAAGAAAAAAAAAACAATAAACATTACGCTTTCTAAAAGAGATATCGAGGATTTCAGAAAAAAACAGGAAACAAAAAATTATAAAAAGTATCTTAGAGCAAATGTTCAAAATGAAAGCCATTGCATTCAATACATAACTCTGTATTATTTAGAAATACAATATCGAATGATTAAAATATGAAATCTTTATTTAATATAGAAGGCTTTGCAATATGTTTGTTTTCAATTAGAAATAGTCTGATAATATTAAATACCAGGTATAATAATAATTAAATATCGGATTGAAATGGATAGAATATTTAATTAATTGTTGAACTTTTGTCAAATGAAATAAATAAAAGGGGATACAAGGAAAATAAGAATATGAACTAACTATTTTCTATTTCACCAATGTTTATTAGAATTTTTTTCTCGTGTTGATATCTAAAATTTATATTCTGACGCCCTGTACTGTTACATGAAACATCCTGTATAAATACAAAATTAGAAAATAAATATATCATGGCAATTTATTATCTATTGCTGGTGGTAGCTACAGCATCGGCCAAAAATGTAACAGTATACATACCTATATTTGATAACAGGATTGATCATATACATGATATATGAGGAGAGAAAAAATAGACAAATTTTTATACATGGCAGTATAGTATGACTAGCGAATAAAAGTTGACTTTGACGTTTAGATTATTTAATAGATGTGATTTCTTTTGAAAATATTTCCCTATTTTTGATTTTAAAGGAAACTGACCGTTAAGTATTTTGTTAAAGAAGATTAAAATGGACATAGTAATGTATTTTTGTGCTTTCCTAGTCCAGTATTTATATGGGTTCAAGCAAAAATTTGATACCTGAATATTTCGTGCAATTCTATTCTTCTCTACCATACCACCCGCACGCATTTGACGAATAGGCACGGCCGAAACGCAATGCATGTTACGACCGTAATTCCGTATTTAATTATTGTATGCACATATCAAATCGTGCGGCCGTGATCATTTGCCAAATAGACGTGTTGTGTCCGTGTTGTGGCCATAGTGCAGTTGAGTATCATTTTTACAAGGATTTTTACACAATATGTATGCTGCGTTAGAACACAAGTTGTTTATTGAATTTAAATCACTTCTTGGTGACTATTCAGTATGTTTTACTCTCTTTCGTATTTTGTCGCTATATTTATAGTTAGTATTCTTAATATTTTATAGTATGACTTCTGTGATACATATTTGGACGAAAAGCAACAGAAAGCTATTGTAGAAAGCTGGAATGAAGTATATTCTTTTAAATAGCTCGCACAGCAGTTTAGCATTTCCAAATCAACAGTGACTGAATTTCTGAGGCATTGGAATATTCAATAAGGATGCGTTAAGAAATCGGTCGACCGCGTTGTACTACTTGTCTCGTCGATCGCAACATCCCTTGCACATCCGCAGCAACTCACGTCTTACGACACCGGACATTGCGAAGGAAATATCGACTTTTGATCTACCTCATCATTGTCTAGAGCCCGCAGGACTGAATAGACTGCGACATATTGATAGTGTGATTTTGTTTCGGTTGTTTAGCAAATAAAATTAGTTTTAGTATTATATTTTATATTTTTGAATTATTTGCAGGTAACATTTACCATTTAAGTTTTAGGTGTTGATTTAAATAAATGAAGCATTTAAATTTTATAAAAGTTTGTCAAAAATGGTGCCCTCATAGGTGTCCCGAGAAACATCAAATATGATACCCCACTAAAATAAATCCTATAGAGATAACGTTTGTCTAATTTATTCAACTTCATATTTCTTGTAGATATGGAAATCCCCAAGAACGGCGCATTTTTGGGACGGCCTGAATAGTAAGAAATAAAAAAAAAACAATAATTTGTGAATAGTACAAGTGTAATATAATGTCAGACCTGGTTGAAATGTAAAATCAAAGGTGAAACTAATGTTCTGATAAAGGATACTGTATGTAAATAAATGCTTGAGTTTTACGAGATAAACAAATTTGACTGAAATTTTAATCGGATGCTCTTCCTAAAGTTGATCCTCTATTTTCACAGGATTGAATTGACTGAAGCGAATAGAATATTTACAATCCCTCGTGCACGCTAACGATTGACTTGAACAAGGTCGACAAAACTAGGAATGTCAGTTAATATCTGCATGTGCAACTAACTTCAAATGAAAACAAATATATTTGTCGTTGTATATAGTGATGCATACGAGATGAGACGAGACGAGAAACGTAACTAAGGGCGTTGGGCCTAAAAATCCGCACAAAATGTAATCTGCTACTTAGGTGTACTGTGGACAATTAAGAAATGCTTGCATTATATTATTTGTCAGTTGTAAAAGTAAGTATAACCGCATTTATGAGTTCTTACCACTTCAAGAATGAAAAGAAAACTAACTCCGTAGTAGTGTAATTACCAAATTTTATATTTAACATAAGCATTTAAATAAATGTTTCACTATAAATCACTTTTACACAATGGCGTTTCCAAAACGAACCATTTACGACATTTGCCTCTGGAAAAAGTATCGCAAGAAAACCGGGTTCTGGAAAACCAGCGACGAAAAGCCAAAGAAGAAAAGAATGTCTTTGATTGATGATGCCAATGAGAAGCTTGGCATTTCACTAAGAACGCTTGGTCGAATATATAAAATTGACAAAAATATTAATATTAATGACATCACTGACATCCCTTAAAAAAGAAAACTTATGGTTATAAACGACAACCATTCAGATAACCAATTTATATTCTGACCTGACGTGGTCACTGCCCGTTATGCCAATAATTTGATAGCGGCTTATGGTTTATAATGAATTAGAAATTAGTTTCATCAATAGCCGAAAACTGTCCCGAATGTTTCTCAAGTTAGGCAAGCATATTGAAAGGTTTTCGATTCATTTAAAGTTAGAAGTATATAGTGGTGGTTAAGTGTGGAAGAGTTAAAGAGAAACGCAAAACAGAAGTTGCAGTAGATTCTCGTTCTAGTCTCGCATAACTGTATGAGACGTAACGAGATGCGAGACGAGAAATATAAAATATCGATCTCGTCTCGTTTTCGGATCCGCAATCTCGTTCTCGTATCGCATAACGCTATCTGACGAGATGAAATGCGAGAGTACTCTCGTCTGGTCGTACATCACTAGATGTTCAACTGTAATAACTTGTAAAATGACTTCAATTCTGGAACGTAAACACGACAGAAATACTTCATCTTGGACAGAGGTTTCAATTCGGAGTTCAGCGGATAAAGTTTCAATCGCATACAAGCCTCGAGCAAAACTTAGTATATAATTGTTTCCCAATCTTAAGCTCTATTTTCCAATAGCTTGCAGCCTGAGAAAAGGAATACTTAACTAACAATAAGTACAGGCGTATACTTTATAAAGTGGGGAAACGCGTACAATATTCATTACTTCTGTTATAAGCACGTTTGTACATTTAGTACATTCTGCTGATTATTTGAATACTCAAACTTTGCAGAATAAATTCAAGGATCATATTTAAAGTTTTAAAAGCAAAAAAAGTAGAAAAAATACGACAAATTTAAATTATAAAACTTTTCATTACAAAAATAAGACATTACACAAGTTTTTATACGAAATATTTATGTTTCACTACAATATATAAAAATTGAGTGCAAATGGTTTAAAGTATTCCATGCTTTAAAATATTCATCCAAAAAATATGAAAATGGAACAATGTTGTAGCTTTATCTACACACCAGTTGGGAAACCTTGGGTACTTATATGCTAGAGTACTTTATACTTTATTCAGTTTTATGGCAGTTTCCACTTTAGTTTGCATGGAAACTCATCAGTCTCTATTTATTCAAATTTAGGAATGACCTCAAAATTAATATTAACAGTATATCACTGAAATGTTCCTTTAGTAAATATTTTTCCTTTTTGCGCTGCATATTTTATATGAAGAACTGAGAAAGCCCGGCTTATATTTTATTTCTCTGCGGTCGCCTTGTATTTTTTATTTCAACTTAGTTCTATGTGGTAGGTGGTGGGAAGAAACGTCAAAGCAATATTCTTAGTCGCACCACGGCAACCCTGATGCGTCAGGCGATAAAGCTCTCGACTGTCAACTGTGGAAACTCGTCACGTGATTTCAATACGGCCAGCGCCATTGATAAAACCACCGTTATGTTTCCCACCCTTTTGTTCTCTATGCTGCTACAGTATGCGTGGGTGTTTTGTTTCTACGCTTTTGTTTTTCACTTTTCACTATCTGTGTCATACGGTATGTGAATAATTCGGGAAAACGATCAACAAAGCATTATTGATTATAAGCAAACTGTTAGGTAAACATGTTTATAATTAAGAAGGTAAACAATAATTTTAAATGGTACACAAGAACACATTGCATATTATCAAAAAATAATGACCCATTTTTTAAATTTACACAATAGTAAGCTTTTCAATATCCGGGGGTCTTATCCTAAATTGTGTGGAATCAACATGGAGACTATCGTCACGAATAGCGTAAATTTCAATTTTCCTTTTACCCTTCTATAAATTAAATTTCCAAATTCGTAAGTTTGTTAAATCAGATATCATAAGAGAATTTCTGCAAATTTACTGAAAAAAGTTGTTATTGTAAAATGTTATGGGGTGAATTCTGTAAGTTGTCATGTTAATTTTAACATCCTGCTTCAATTTTTCACCAATGACATTTACTGAGTTTACATGCAGTTTTGAAACCGTTTTCAAAACGTTTTTAATTTTGAAAACGCCATGTATACAGTGTCAAAACGATTTGAATTATCTCAAACCAAAACAAAAATTCATGGATTGGACTTGAAAACTAGTTTCAAAACTACTCATGTAAACACTTAAAATTCAGTTTAGATACTGCGCATGCATACAGAGCATAACGGTTCTGTCGCTTTGTGTTACTAATCATCAAATATACTGACAGTTGGGTAGTTTTAGTGCGTAGTAGTACGAAGTATAAAACATAATTGGAATAATAGCAAAACGAAGTATTTGAAGTGAAGAGGATCTGTCACTTACATCAGCTAAATACGCATGCGCCGAAACTGATTTCAAATCAATTTTTAAACTTGTTTTGAAAACTGCATGTAAACAGTTTTGCATAATTTTGACTGAAAACTGAAACCATTTTCAAAACTGCATGTAAACGTAGTAAATAGTAGACACTGTTAAGCTAGCTTTACTGTGATACCAAATATTTTCATTGTCATCCAAATGTAACACAGTTAATATTTTTCAAAATTATGTTAATTATCAGTTTGTTATGACATTTGTCCTTTCTTTGATTGAGAAAATATTCTGATATTTTCCAGATTATTTGTTTTTAATTGTGTTGAACAGCCAAAGAATAATGAAATAATTATCTATTTAAATTAAATTATACTCTTATTGAATCCCAGACAGTTCGAATTGTCTGAAATTAACGAAAACAAATTACTCGATATCGACAACGTAATTTATGATCGGTTTTTGTTTAAAAATTTATTGTATACCTAACCGGTTTTTAAAACTTTTAGGGTCAGTTGCATAAAACCTTGTTAGCTGATCAAGTGTTTAACTGCACATTGTAACCATGCATACGTATCAAAAATACATTGGAAAATAAGCCTTGTCAAATTAATAACATAATTAAACAACAATAGTGTTTTATGCAACTGGGCCTTAAGATTCTAAATTCATTCAGAAAATTAAAATTTTATCTATGTTCGTTTTCTTAAATTTTCCTGTAAAAGTAGTTATACTGTATCTGATTAAGATTGCGGTGTAGCATGGTATAAGGACAACAATTCACGGTTTGTGATTTGTGCAAACGTGAGACAGTTTTAAATTGTTCAAATAAGTATTGCAACTTTTTTCTGCATCTATGTACCATGAGTAGGGGTTTCATCAAGTCAAGTAGGTTGATTTTTTTTTTGTAAATTACTTGACTTGACTTGAAAATCAAGCTTTTTAAAAATTCATTACGTGACTTGACTTGATTTTCTATTGTTACTACTTGACTTGATCAAGCAATTTCAAGCAAATTCAAGCTACTTGATAATGAACCGATTATGTACGAAAACGCACGAATCGAAATCGTAACCTAGCTGTGTGTAATATGGCGTGTTGGCGCGCCAAATACTATGCTGTTAATTCTGTTATCAAGTGCATTTAGGCACGGTCAAATATTAATATTAAGCGGAATCATTGCCAGTATAATTTTATTTATTTATTTGGTATCACTTTAGGGGCGGCCCGGTTAAAATTCAACTTGCCCCCTTTTAAGGGCCACCATAATATATATATATATATATATATATATATATATATATATATATATATATATATATATATATATATATATATATATATACATAACTATAAATAGTTTATGTTCATTTATACATTATACTTTCATTTTATTTTTTTCATTTTTAAATGTGAATGTATGATTTATTTTTATGAATAAAAGTCCATATTTCAAGGTATATTATTGAAATTGTTATAAAACACAAGGAGCTATATGAAAATGAAATGGTAATTAAAAAAAATAATTGATTTTTCAAGTAACTGAAAAATAACTACTTGCTAAGTGCTTCAAATTGTAATTACTTGACTTGACTTGACTATCGGCTACTATTCCTTGACCAAGCCGTGAAACTCTAACAATGAGGTAAATATAAGTAAAATTTTAATGACAATACAATAATTGTAGGTAACGTATAAAGTTAATATAAATGCAAAAAGACAAATCACCTGTCAATAACTGTCGAAAATATTATATATATATATATATATATATATATATATATATATATATATATATATATATATATATATATATATATATATATATATATATATATATATGTCACAGATATTATTTTGCGTAAGATTATTTTTATTAACTTTATTATGTTTTGTCTCTAATTAGCTATTTACGAGTAGGTATGTAATCGATGCTGTTGGATACGAGCTACATTTAATGATACTGGTATTCACGTATTTTATTTCAGTTTATTTTTAGATTTCAGTGTGAGAACATCGATATTACAGTGATTCAGGTGAGAGAGTTAATCTAGCATGTGTATGATTGTGAGTGTGCGTGTGAGTAGTACTGGGTACTGTAGTGGCCGCATCGTGTGAACCCGAGGGTCGCCAGCGTAGCAGCAGGGAAGGCTGTAGTGACCCACATCTGGTGTCGCCAACGGCAGCAGCAGTCAGGGCTGTAGTGATCTGATCCAGTTGGTTAAGAGGATTGTCTCCGGATCACCACCGAAGCGGCAGAGGGTCCGTAGTAACTAGCGGTACTGCCCGTAGTTGCCAACATGTGTGTACGGTGTGTGAATGCCTGAACCTTTTGTAAATGATAGCCTCCTCACTGAGTATTTCTCATGTGTTAATTCTTTTACAGAAATAATCACGGCGTGAAGGAGGATTCCGCGTGACCGGGTTCGGCCAGGCGACGGACATCTAGATTTGTTATTATTTTTGTATTAATACTGTATATACCGGTTTGGGTGATAAATGTGTTTTAATATTATAATTTTCAGCGCTAACATTTAATCGTCATTTATAACATTTCAGGAGTGTGATCAGAACATTTGTAACTTTCAGCTTTTGGGATCACACCAACACAGCTTTTGGAACAGTGCGGATATTTATTACGTTTATATTTAGCTGGATTACGAACCTGGAACAACATTACAACATGACTTTACCCAACAACAGTCCTCAATTTCAGTATGTACGTTCACTTTACGCGCTATGCATAAATGGGACGAAATAACTACCATCATGTATGTGACATCTCACTTGAGACGGTATGCAGAAATACGGATAAAGCGCTAGAAGGAATAAATCATTCTCGGGAGACATGGAAGGCTATGTTGTTGAAGGCATTTCCGTCACAGGAAAATTATTTTCAGTTGCTTCAAGAAATGATTTCTCGCAACAAGAAACCGGATGAACTTATGTTGAAATACTATTATGAGAAGCTAGCGCTACTCAACACTTGCCCTTATCAGAGAATGCAAGAAGCCGCAGTCTCTTTTATTATTTTTGAAGACGATCGAAGATAAATTAGCGACACGAAACCTTTCTACTCCCGTTAAACGCGATTTACATCGTACTTTTCAGAAGAACAAGTGGCCTTACTATACTACGCAGCAGCACGACGATGGAATGGAGAACATTTGTTGTTTTATTTGTGGAAAATTGGGACATACACGCTCACATATAACAAAAAACGGCAACGAGTATCGTATTGTGCAGGACGAAATAGTGGCGAATTCAGTGGAAGTAGGAACCAGCGACCCCAACAACGCCAATATCAGCATGTTCAACGTCAACAAGAGCCACAACCACAACTGCCAGAAAGGAACATCTTAACAACTTCTGCGGAGGTAAGCGGTAATTGTCTAAGCGTTCGTCGGTATGGGGTCCACTTGCTTAACCATGAAGGAAACGAGCACGTATTCCCGCGAACAATGTAGTAGCAGACAAAGATATGGAATGTGTTCTACCAGTATTCGGAAGGATAAAATTATAACAAGAAGATGGAAGTGTCAAGCTGATAATACAGAAGCGCAGAAAATGAAGGAATTTACTTTACGTAGGATGAACTACACGTGGGAACGGATATAAGTCTGGATCAACGCGAACAACTAATACGTCTGCTGAAGGAATATAGGGAATGTTTTGTAAAAACTGTGAAGGATATTCGATGCACGAATGCGACTGAAGTGGATATTTTACTGACTGATGATACACCCATTACTTACAGGCCGTACAGATTGTCAATTCCAGAGAAACAACACGTTCAGGGAATAGTACAAGAGCTTCTTGATGGCGACATTATACGCGAATCTACTTCACCCTTTTCAGCACTGATTCTTCTAGGGAAGAAAAAGAACGGAGAAGCGCGAATGTGTATAGACTACAGGCATTTAAACAAAGTAACAGTAAAAGACCGATACCCCTTTCCAAGAATTGATGACCAACTAGATCAATTGCAAGAAGCGAAGTACTTCACAACTTTAGATATGAAGTCAGGATAATACCAGGTGTCTATCGCGCAGAGCTCGAAGTACAAAACTGCATTTGTAATACCGGACGGACATTACGAGTTTAATCGTCTCCCTTTTAGATTATCTAATGGACCATCAGTTTTTCAGAGGCTGATCAACAGAGTTCTAGGATCATGTCGTAACACCATCGCCATGGCTTACTTAGATGACATCATCTGCCCATCATCATTTACAGAGGGAATTCAGTGACTGACGACACTATTTGACATTTTGTTTAGGACAAACAACTTTACACTGGACATGAAGAAATGTTTCTTTTTCAGAGCAGCATCAATTATTAAGGATTTCAGATTGATCGAGATGGAGTTCGACCTGGAAAGGAGAAAATGAAAGCCGTCACCGGATATCAGGCACCGAGGAATGTGCATCAAGTAAGTCAGTTTGTAGGACTTACAAGTTATTTTCGACACTTCATTAAAGATTACGCTAAGATTGTGCGACCGATTACTAATCTAACGAGAAAGGATACTCTGTGGTGTTGGGAAGCGAAACAACAGAAAGCATTTGAAGACCTAAAGGAAAAGCTTACGGAACGACCACTTTTGCGACTATACGATTCCAAAGCCGAAACAGAGGTGCACATAAACGCCAGCAAGTTAGGATTAGGAGGAATCCTGCTGCAGAAATTGGACAAACGTAAATTTCACCCAGTTGCATATTTCAGTCGCCAAACTTCACCAAAGGAAATGAAGAATCATTCGTATAATCTAGGGACTTTAGCAGTAGTCGAATCTTTAAAGTAATTTAGAATATATCTGCTGGGAATACATTTTAAATGGAATGGAAAATGCTGGCTGGAACTGCAGGAATATTCATTCGATATAGAATATCGCCCAGGATTACGAATGGGTCACGTCGATGCGCTAAGTCGAAACCCCGTGTCAGGAGAAGGACTTTCTGTAGAATGACAAGTTGAAAATTATCAAGAACATTTTAAGTAAACCACCGGAAACTAACTACGAAAGGAATATTTATAAAAATTACTGTTTACGAGACGAACGGGTTTATCGAATTACCGCGTCCGGAATCTAGTGGGTTTTACCTAGAGGACTGCGGCTGCATATAGTACGTTCCTGTCTTGATGAATTTGGACATTTTGGAATTTACTCGTTTCCTGGAATGAGAAAATTCGCGAAGTACACTGGTTTGTGTATCATAAACAACAGATAAGAAAGCAGCCAGTACTATTGAATCCAATTGAGAAACTACCGATTCCATTTCACACCATCCATATGAAGGACCATTCCAAATAAAGAAAGTTCTACAGAACGATAGATTTTCAGTAGAAGATTTGCCTGGTACAAATCGAAGTAGAAGAGGAGAATATAGTAACGTAGTGGCGATTGACAGGATGAAACCATATTTAAGTACACGTGAACTGTCGAAAGACAACAGCGCTTCGGATGTTGATGCTGATGCTGCAGGAATTTGGGATTGATTCCTCGAGGACGAGGAACTTTTCAGGATGGCCGAACTGTCACAGATATTATTTTGCGCAAGATTATTTTTATTAACTTTATTATGTTTTGTCTCTAATTAGCTATTTAGGTAGGTAACCGATGCTGTTGGACAAGAGCTACATTTAATGATACTGGTATTCACGTATTATATTTCAGTTTATTTCTAGATTTCAGTGTGAGAACATTGATATTATAGTGATTCAGGTGAGAGAGTTAATCTAGCATGTGTATGATTGTGGGTGTGCGTGTGAGCAGTACTGGGTACTGTAGTGGCCGCATCGTGTGAACCCGAGAGTCGCCAACGGTAGCAGCAGGGAAGGCTGTAGTGACCCACATTCTGTGGTCGCCAGCGTAGCAGCAGTTAGGGCTGTAGTGATCTGATCCAGTTGGTTAAGAGGATTGCCTCCGGATCACCACCGAAGCGGCAGAGGGTCCGTAGTAATTAGCGGTACTGCCCGTAGTTGCCAACATGTGTGTACGGTGTGTGAATGCCTGAACCTTTTGTAAATGATAGCCTCCTCACTGCGTATTTCTCATGTGTTAATTCTTTTACAGAAATAATCACGGCGTGAAGGAGGATTCCGCGTGACCGGGTTCGGCCAGGCGACGGTCATCTAGATTTGTTATTATTTTTCTATTAACACTGTATATACCGGTTTGGGTGATAAATGTGTTTTAATATTATAATTTTCAGCGCTAACATTTAATCGTCATTTATAACATATATATATATATATATATATATATATATATATATATATATATATATATATATATATATATATATATATATATATATGCAATTTCGCATGTCTAATCAAAATGGTCCTCAATTGGTTGATATTGAAGATGTCTGAATGTTTCGATCATTGTAATATTATTTTATTTATCGAAGTAAAACTCATATTTAACCGTAAAATGTTGCTCCATAGATTGCTCCGGCCACCACTGCAGTGTAAAATCAAATGCAGTATAGGTAATTTTATTACAGAAAAAAGGAATTGTACTATCATTTAGTATCAATTAAAAAACAATTTTAATTAAAGTTAATAGTTTCTCAGTTTATAAAAATATCGGTTTTTTGTCCTGTTTTCTAGTAAAAGTATAAATTAGCTTGTCTGTGCATGCTTTTGCTTGTAAAATGAGCACTTTTCGTATTATGGAAATACCAAAATATGCTATTAAATGCTAAAAACTATTATTCATTTTTTTTTTGGAAATTGAATAATAATAAATTTATACGTTTTTCTCTATACTTAAAAAAAGATGTCGTCAAGTTACGTAGAACAGCTTATTTAAATTTAAATTGTAAAAATTCCTTCTGAATGTGTAGTATTTTGGAGTTTTTTTTATTTGTAAAGTTTATTAGAAGTTCCTAAGTATGTAAATAATTCCATGCCTTTGCCCATATTTCCCGCTGTAAATGACAGTCTGGTTCTATTCGCGTACATTTCAGAATTTGTTTTGATTCCTGAATTTTTGTTCAAGTTCACGACAACGCTTCCAGCTGTCTTTCGTATGGTATTTATAAATATAAAATTTATGCACATCTGCCGGCCCAATTTTGATTACGAACCTGATGGCTTTCTTCTGTTAATAAATGCTCCGCTGACAGATGACGGAAAGGAGAGTAAATCGATTCCGGCATTGTAAGATAAAAATACGACATCATTATACCGAGCTAAAGCTCAGAAAGTTATATCACATTTATTTACATCATTTATTCGCAAAAGGCAGAAAGCAAGCCTATGCTGAATAGATCTCTCAGTAGCAGGCGTATGGCAATCCGAGCTCTGTTGAGCATATAACTCCAACTACGGATTTCAGTAGATATTTCTATAAATGGGATTGAAATTATATTTGGTTTTTTTGTTAGACATATTCATTTCGTTAAAATTTAGGCTGTGTTAGGCCAGTTTCACCAACTAGGCTTATATTTTAAGATAGGTTTAAGCAAAAATACAAATCGAAATTTTGACAGAAATATTATATTATATTTGTGAACATGAATTATAACAATTTGAAAAGATCTTACTGTAAGCATGATAATCGTCCCTATTCTGTAACTCAATCGATAATAGTTATCGATCGATAACAATTTTTGACAAATAGAAACAAATGTATTATCTGTCAGCATCATTTTTTATTCAGTGTCTACTATAATTATTGGCTACAATTTATTATCGATCGATAAAAGTTATCGATTGAGTTACAGAATAGGGGTGATTGTCCATGTTATTTTGTATGTAATATTTTGTGTTACATGTTATAGACAGTGAAGAATGTACAAGTGTGTACTGAAACGTCGGTGTTGTAAGAAGAATAAATGCTGTTTGAGTCAGATTTCGAGTAATTGTTAACACCTTAATATATAACTATGTTGGTGCAACCGGCCATAATGGATTATTCTACATTACTGTCAAAATCTTAATTTGTATTTCTTTGTTTAAGAGTTACTTAAAATATAAGCCTTGTTGGTGCAACTGGGCATAATACTAATTAATTTACATACATTTTCGCTTTCTTATCTAAGATTGTTAAAACTTGACTACGATATAGTACCCCATTGCTGTTACTTTTTAAAAGATGTTCGTAGTTCCAATCCGTTTTCTCAGCCTTTGGTTTTGTCTTGGATACAATAGTATTTAATCAAAGATAGTGGCTCGACTTGAGCTGCACTAGGATAGATTGATCTATATGGAAACAATTACTTCTGTGCTTGAGGCAAAACCTATATAAAGCCACAACTAATACAGAAACGTTTTGGTTAAATCTAAAAAATATTCATTGTCTGGAGCCTTACGTATTTTTTAACCCTAAACAACTTAGCCTAGAGAATTATTTTCACCTACAAAAAGCATAATAGTAATTAAGGTATCAAGGACAATAATGCCTGAGGTCAACAGTGCACTTTTCGAGAGCCTAAGGCCCAAGGTGTGTACGTTGACCGAAGGCATTATTGTCCGTTTAACTCCCGTCGTAGCTTGAAAGTTTAATGTCTTACTAAAATTTTGTAATATTCTACGGAATACAAATCAGAAAGTTTTAATAAAATTTACGAAGTAGGTAGGTAATAAATGCTTCTGTTTGTTTTTTAGACTTTACTTCAGTGTCAATATCAATTTCGTGTCAACTTTACCATTATTCAGCTAACCGGGTTACCTATGGTTAACTGCGTAGTAAGCCCGGTAACCCTGTGTGAATCTAGGCCTTGGTCATAATGAAAAATCAATATGGATCGATCACGATCGAATAAAACACAAACCTGAAATTAACAATGCACATGGTCACAGTGCATTCATCGATGACAATCGCGTAAGATCTTGTACCGTCAACTTGTTTGATATATCAAACATGTTTGATTTTTGTACCGCGTTCGATGGAAATATGCATGCGCAGCTGCCTGTGTACTTGCGCAGTGCTCGTTGAAGGAATAAAGTTTGACAGATTCTAACCTTTGAGTTGTTTGATTTCATTAGCAAAAGAAAGAAATAATAAATTCATGTTACTATATAAATGCAAACAAACTCGTTTCTTCTCTATTAATCCCTTAACAGCAGACGATGAATATCAAAATATTACTAGCAGTTATTTGAAGAAACCGCGGGTAATTTTAAAAGTGACATTTCACTTCTTACCACTCAACACTGTCAATAGCTTGTAATACTCAATAAAATGCGGTTACCATGTATCCGTAGGTAACCGCTCTGAATAAAAAACGCCCTAACCCTCCTAAGGTCAGAAAGGGTATTTTTGTACCCCAGTACCTACTGTTTGTTTTTTTTAAATAACTTTTCAATTCCGAGTTTTGTAATATTATACTTCTAGGAATGTCAAAAAGACACTTCTACGAGTTTATTGCGCTACGTAGCCTAAATTAATTAAACTTGATTTATTTACAGTTAACAATATAATTTGTTTTACATTTTTGATCTGATTACTTTGACTTGAATAAATGATTGAAACACTACATGTTGCTATTTGTTTCATAATACATACTTGAGTAAAAATTCGCCCGCTAAATAAATTTACCGGTTTCGCAGGATATTAATCCACTGTTTACGTGTACAAAAGTAAGCTGGTAACTAAGTAATAACTGTATCTGTAAGCTAATATTATTACCATACTGACATGTCAACAACAGTCTACAAAATAAAAATAATTAATTAATACACACAAACAACGTTGGTGTGTCGTTCTGAACACGGTTTACTTAATTCTAAAATAATAAACATGAGGAATAATAAAGCACATAATTTGAATAATTATTGTCAAAATAATTGTTCTGTTAATCATAGCATTCCAAAAGTAGGATTAATGAGCGAAATTAAAAAAAAATAATAATTATCAATAATATCTTCATTTTCTGAAACCGATAAACTATTGAACAAACCACGAATGTTATGAATCATAAGCCTTAGATGTCTTAAAATTCTCGCTCTACGACCTCGGATTTTAAACCTATAATTTTGATACTCAACAATCCTAGGTATGTTAATAGCTATAACCCCATTTGGTCGGATTAAGCGAAAAATTCACTTGGCCTTACAAAGTTTAAATGATGACTGCTTGTCCGATTTGAATAAACCTACATTTTCCAAATTCCGAATATAGAATAATTTGATTGCTAAGCCCAATAGTGTATATTATTTACATGACACAAATAATAAATCAATTATGCGACTATGTATGTGTTTTATTCATAATTATGAATTTTCCAATAATTATTGTTGAAATAAAGGTCAAAACTGTTCCTGGTAAATTTCATATATAGATTTTAATTACTTTTAATATGTATTTTCAACGTAATGAATTAATTTTAATACTTTATCATATCGTATATAATATAATTAACAAATAGAAAGCAAATTTGAACATGCTAATTTAATAAGGTACACAGTGTGTTAATTAAAAAACAGATTTGCCATACTAAAAAGTTTTCAATAAATGTTTCAAATAAAAGTTACACATTACAGATTTATTTGTAATTTTTTTTTCAATTCCATGATTTATTCAATTTATTATGCAAAATAATAACGGTATTCTATATTTAAATTTTTAAAAAATAGGCCGTAGGTTCTTTTATATTTATGACATCAGTTTCACAAGTAATTTTATTTCACAAAGAAAATAAATGGACGTTTATTACAATATTTGTGCATTCTCAGCTGTTAAAAATTGTACAAAGTAACAAAATTTTAGTTGTATATTTGTCTATAAGATAATACCTACCGGTTTCACACGAAATTCGAAGATTAGATATGATGAACAAACGGAAAGAAATTTAACAAAATATATTGAAAATTCAACACTACTGAAAATACACAAGTTTTAATCCCTGCATGAGTTGTCCCCCTTGGTTACTTTTTTGCAAAAAACAAATCTCATAAAATGTAGGCTAAAGTACACACTGCTATCTCTCGTATTCTAAACGTTGAAACAGAAAATTATTCCTGCATACTGTATGCAAATAGTATCTCTCTGCATTTAAAAATATGCAGAACAAAACTGAAAATTCCAGTCCTGATGCCGAGTTTACAGCTGAAGTCCTACAGTCGATTTCTAGACCTAAAAATATCTCGCTCGGCTCCTTTTGTAAAGCATCAAATCTAGTCCCAGCAAAGGCGGCGTATTAAACCGTTGGCGTTTCGTCCTATCTTTCAGGAATGAACCCATACTCTTAGCCTGCATTTCAGGAGAAATACAGATCCTCATCATGATGCGGAATTAATTTTTTTCCTGTTTGCGTAACTTTTTATCGTCAAATCGCGTGAAATTCAGAATTTATTGCGATGCATTTGTATTCTAGGTCGAACCTGTTGAACATACATAGTTCATAAAATTGAGAAATTTCATTCATGGAATTTTACAAAATGCGGCGTAGGTTTATTTAATGATACAAATACGTTATAATGCACAGGAATTATAAGAAATTTACAATGTCTATTTGTGTATATCTTTTATAAAATTGTATAAATTATTTATGTTGAATTCTTTCCCCAGTAAGATTTAAACTTCCGATTGGGAGATACCTCTTTTAATAAATTATGAATAAAAAATATATGTAATTTGAAATGTTAGAATTTACAACTTAATAAATTTTTAAGTTGTGAATGAAAATATGAAAATGTAGCTTTAGTATGTCAGTTTTTGTTTTTGTCGAAAAGAAAACACCCACTATACCTACCTTAATCGGCAATATGCGACTTCTAGCTATTTTATGAGACTTAAACCAATTTTACTGGGTGGAAGAATTTCGTATGAAGAAGAGATTGATGCTGCGATAGTGTAATTCATAATTTATTGTCAAAGTGAACCAGAAGAAGATTGGTTGGAAGATGGAAGCTTTTAAGAAATAGAAGGAAAGTATACTATTATTGAATGGAAATACTTTGAACATTGTGATGTTTTGCAACATCGCCGTCAATCGATTTTATAAAAAAAATTCAAGTTTAAAAATTGTTAAAAAAAATTATTGTAAAAATTTTGAGAACATTTGAATTTGCTGTAAGAATTTTTCGTTGAAGGACACATCGTAAATTTAGTATTCTCGTGCCATCTATTGTTTGTTTAACGAGTTTATTTGTTATTCCATCTCAGTTTTATTGCCTTTTGTCCAAATTTGGTTTATTCCAGTTTATTTTTTACTTTATTAAATAGTCCAAATGTTTTTTTTAAAATTTATTCTGTACTTCTTTAAATATTTTTTTTGTTATTTCTTTGCGCATAATCTTGAAGGAATGATTTTCCATTGTCCGGATATCAATTTCTATTATTATTGTTGGGGAGAAGAACGCCCTTAGTCTTAGCTCCTAGTTTGGCGACACGAGCTCTGGTAGTTTTTGAGCAGCTCGTTGAGTTTGAGTTATTAGAATTGAATCGCCATTTAGAGTTGCGAGTCGACAACATGTGGTGTTTTTGTTTTTTCGTTTAATTTTTTTGTCTAAATTTCCATTTCGAGTCTAGCGAAGCCATTTCTGGTAAGTGACTTGATTTTTTGTTGATTACTCATTTTCGTATTATATTACTTGGTCTACTGTTGTACCATGTGCTTTTGGCCGGTTAGTGTAACCACAATTGGGCTCTTTTCGAGTTATTTGCAGCACTGTGGAGCTGGTACTTTTTTATTTCTTGTTGTATAGATTTCATTTTATATTTTAGAAAATTTTCTCTATATTTTATTGTTTAAATTTTTGTTAGTTTAGATGGCTTCATGCTGTGAGCTCAGCGATTCTAAATTTTTTTGAATTCTATTTTACTTATATTTATATTCATTAATTTCCTGTCTCCTTTTTCTAATTTTATCATCGTTGTGTTTTATTAAAATTTTACTAGAGGCATGTTTAACCCTTCGGCGGGCGCGCATGCGGCAAATTGCCGCAAATTTTACTTTTAGCCTTGCATCACTGATATTGTGAAGGTTATGTGCACATGCAATCTAGTCTTCGTTAATCATAATATATGTCGCCGCCTGCTGTATATGTATCGTTCTTGTTCATTACAGTTCAGTTACTGTAGATATTTCTTTAGAGAAGTGACAAATTTGCGATGTGTTTTCCAGTACGCGCGACTTCTGATTTAAGTAATATTTTTGTTTACCCTTTTCATGGATTTTCAACTTATTTTAAGTATTTCCTCATGTTTTGTTATTTTAATGTCTAAGCATGTGATATACTTTCATTATTATTTTGATTTTAGCATTTTACAATTATTACAGCATAGCCTAATTAGAGTATGGTACCTATCTTTTACAACAGAACAAAATCAACATGCACAGAATGTAGTGAATATGTGTACAAGAAACATAGTCTCACAATAAAAAAATCTGATGTGGCCAGCACATTACCTTTCGTCAGTTCTATGTATTTTGTATAAATGTCATACAAAAAGTTGCTTGCAAAAAATTCTATTTCTTGTACATATATTACCTTAAGGCAGTTGTATGTATTTTATACAAATTCCATAATTTTTGGAATTGTAGTATTGGTTAGCGCATTAGAAAATTTTGTCACACACACACACGCACACACACACACACACGCACACACACACACATACATACATACATACATACATACATACATATATAAATACATACATACCTACATTATCGGAAAAATTAGTAAAATCGTATTCTAGGGTCCCTAAAACGTGCTTATTCATCAAAAACTCACCCCCGAATTTTTTAACCATAGACAATACCTTCCTTACCTAAAGGTGACGGAAGGTAAAAATGTGTTACGTGTGAAGCCCAGTAACAAATGGAGGAAGATTCATTTTATATAAAAGTATATACATATAGTATATTCCGTAACTTAACCGCGGTGACCAACGTTCTGGTTATGCATTCCGCAATGTAACTAAAACATAATTTCAGGATCGCGGTTCAATTTCGGAATGTGGTTCCTGAAAGTTTTGTTTACTTTATCGTGACCACGACGACCACAAATTTTTTGTGGTTGTTGTGGTCATATTCTTATTTCTTATAATATAATAAATAATATTGTATAAACATAGAATTACTATATACTATATACTGATATGCATAATATTTACGTTAGTATAAGGATAGACAAAAGTTATGTTGTCACTTATTTCTAATGACGCGGCGGTTCCCTGCTTTACCGACAGAAATTAACCAAGATATTCCGAATCGCAACCACTTTTCAGTGACCATAAATTGACCACTTGAACCATAACCACGGTCGTGGTTAAGTTACGGAATATATAATATCAATGTTTTTTTTTTATTGTTATGTAATAACATACCTTCACAAATCTATATTTGTGTATATTTTATACTAAGTATATTTTCTTCAACTTTAGAGACAATACATGCAAAATTCCAAATGCGGTGTAAATGCAGCGGCGCGCCCGTTCCTGTAATTCTAAAAAGCGCGTCCTCCGGAGGGCTAATGTAATTTTGAGTATTGGCGACTCTTCGAACTTATGTAATATTTTGTTTGTATTTGTTTGGGCCACGTGTTGCTTTATTTGACTAATCAAAATATTGTTGGCCATTTAACTTACATGTATTTTTTCTTTTGTTTCAAATTATTTTACAAGCCGATAACCGGTCCGACTCAGGTCTTCGTGTTCTTAGAACACTTAATTTTGTTTTAATTTATAATTTTTTCTTAGTATTTCAGCTCAATCCTTCTTGAGTTCCCTATTCTATCCCATTCTATAAGTGTTTTCCAACGGGTTAGATTCTTGGCTCGGACTGTGTTTCCTTTTAAATAGCCGGATCCATTTCCTACGCTCTACCTTTTCGCTCGTTCGAGCCCC
Organism: Harpalus rubripes; assembly: GCA_963082715.1. Taxonomy (NCBI): domain Eukaryota; kingdom Metazoa; phylum Arthropoda; class Insecta; order Coleoptera; family Carabidae; genus Harpalus; species Harpalus rubripes. Next base: position 26,562,313 of record OY720451.1, read on the forward strand.
TTTTGTTTTGATAATTTTAGATTATCCTTGGTTCGTGGCGAAGCCCTTACGGATAAATTTTGCTCTACCAAGCAGTTAACTTTTTAGCTCGCGCGGTTTTATTTATTTTAATCCTATTGTTAGCCAGGCGGCCAGTGCTTCTAGAATAGTCAGTCAATAGGGACTTACCGTTTCGTCATTATGTTTTATTTAAGCCCTTCCTTTATTCTGGTGGACCGAGCGCATAGTAAGCTTGTAGGAAGGGCCCTTTATATATTTCGTAGGTGCCTTGCATACCACAAGGCAAGGTTTTATCCGTAAGTGCGGTTATTAAAGTTTATTTTTCTACCTTCAACCCTGATCCCTTTCCCTTGTTGTGCCGTATTTATTTGTCATACTTGTTTTGTTTTTGTGATGTCAATTCATTCATTTTTATTTACGTGTTGAATATTTAAATTTTGTATAACTTCCGGACGGAGCACAGGAGTTTGTATAGTACTCAGGCCCTTCAGGCCGTGTTGTTTCTCCATAAGTACTGGATACTGCGGTGTATTTTTTGTAGGGACTTAAGTGGCTCTGGTGGTTGGTGGCTGATCCTTGGTCCCGGATTTATTGGAACTACCGAATCCGTTCTCGCTAGACGAGCAGTACCAGGGTTTTAGCCGCACCGCTCATACACAACTGCAGGGTGATTAGTACGTCGAACAAGCGACCGAGGGTTGTATCACAGTCTTGCTCAACGGCCACGGTACTACTCCAACTTCCGACGAAGTCCACCAGGTTTCCGTTCCACATCTGGGCCAAGGGTTCGGTCCCGACCACCACAGTGGATCAGCAACAGTAGCTAGGGGACTCCTGGTGCTGCCGCCGTTTGGTATGATCTTTTTTACTTTTTTGTACAAAGTAAAGGAAGTATTGTATTCGCGAAAAATTTCGGTTTTCAGATTTCAACGGAAATATCCATTTTGACCATCCCAGAATCTATTCTAATTTCGTCGTGACGTCTGTACGTACGTACGTATCTTGTATAACTCAAAAACGGTAAGCCGTAGAAAGTTTAAATTTTGTATTTAGGACTTCTATAACATCTGGTTGTGCATCTCCCTTTTTGGTCATTACATAATTTCCAGAAATGGTACTTTATATGAAGCCTATAATAGATTTTAATGAAAAACTATATTAAAATATAATCCAAAACTTTTCAAATTTGGTATATAAGACTTCTATATCAATTGGAATAACTTAGCAGATTTTGGTTAAAACAGGCTAACCGGAAGTGATATATTACCTGAAGTTGTTAACAGTTTTTTTTTTTTTGAATAATATGGTTTCATTTTGATTTTAGAAATAAATGGTTCAAATAAGAGTTTTAGAGAATTAAATTATGCGTCTAGCACATCAAGTATTATTAAATTAGCCCTTTGTATAAGCGAGATATATAAATTTAAAACTTATATACTTTTTGGTTTTTGTAATGAAGCTTGCTATGAATTAGGACAAAAAATAACAAAAAAACAAAAATACGTGCAATTTCATAATTGAGTCTATACTTTATTAGTCTTGCGTATAAGGAAGTCGTGTGGTGTCCACATCAGATTTTTTGTATAATTTTTCAAGTTATTTTTATAGTATTCTATATTACAAAAAAATGTGATATTTTTTCATACTTACTCCTTTTAAGGTGATGGCGCCCGCAGAATAAATTGGTGGTATTCAAAAAATTTTGCACAGGCCTGAGTCATTTTCTTTCGTTTAGTTGGGCTACAATATACCACCAGATTATTATTATTCGACCCACCACCTCTGCTCCCACCTTATACCCGTGAGTTACAAGTGCATCAACTTATGTGCGGCATAAATGAGTAGCCTTCGTTTGTGTCATAACATATTTAAAATAAAAAATTTAAAAATATTAACCATATATCTTATTTTCAATAATTCTAGTATGACTTCTGTTCTCGTATAATGACATTCATAAATTGGTATATAAAATTTTCATATAACCGTTTCACAAAACAAATAATATTTCTAATTAAAGCACTGAATACAAAAGTACGTTATATCATATTTATATATGGTAATATTTGAAAACGAACCAAATTTATGATTTCTAATTCTTAAAAATGTCACATTAATATGTAATAAATCACAATCGATCTTCACTTCACAAATAAAAATATTGACTTTGTAACCTCGAAATAAGAAAAATTCCTTCAAATGATTCGAATTGTATGTAATACTATAGTGGTATCGGATTTTTACTTCCTTGTACGAAGTAAAGGAAGTATTGTAATCGCGAAAAATTTCGGTTTTGAGATTTCAACGGAAATACCCATTTTGACCATCCCTGAATCCATTTTGACTAATTTCGTCGTGACGTCTGTACGTACGTACGTACGAACGTACGTGCGTATGTATCTCGCATAACTCAAAAACGGTAAGCCGTAGAAAGTTGAAATTTTGTATTTAGCACTGTTATAACATCTAGTTGTGCACCTCCCTTTTTGGTCATTACATAATTTCTAGAAATGGTACTTTATTTGAAGCCTATAATAGATTTTAATGAAAAACTATTTTAAAATATAATCTAACACTTTACAAATTTAGTATATAAGACTTTTATGTCAATTGGAATAACATAGTGGATTTTGGTTAAAACATGCTAACCGGAAGTGACATATTACCTGAAGTTGTTAACAGTTTTTCTTCAATAAAATGGTTTCATTTTGATTTTAGAAATAAATGTTTCACATAAAATTTTTAGAGAATTAAATTCTGTGTCTAGCACATCAAGTATTATTAAATTAGCACTTTGTATAAGCGAGATATGTATATTTAAAACATATAATTTTTGGTTTTTGTAATGAAGCTTGCTATGGATTAGGACAAAAAAATAAAAAATAGATGCTAATGTCAAATTACGTCAAATACGTGCAATTTTATACTTGGGTCTATACTTCATATTGGTCTTGTGTACAAGGAAGTCGTGTGGTGTCCACATCAGATTTTTTTCGTTTTGGTTTCACGACCTCCTTCACACTAATAGTTTGTACAATCAACCATTACTTTGTTTATATAGTACTAAATATAGATCACTTTTAGTTAGGCTAAATTATATTATGTAAGTATAAAAGTACTTAATATTAGCGCTATTTTTTTTGTGTACATTTCGCCCGGAAAGGGTACTTGTTTAGATTATTTATCATGGGGCAAAAATAGCTACTTGTGCCCTTGGATAAACAAATGTGTTATTTCAGCCATGATTTTGGTATTGTAGAAACAGACTTTCCGTCTAGGTCTTGGAATTTATTAATTATAAACTATGGAGGTAGGAACTAAATAAATAGTAACGTTATTTTTAATGATAAAAAACAATCGATTGTGATAAATTTCATCAGATTCATGCTTCGTAAGTATATTTATCTGTAGCACAAGTTTCAGAAAGGCAGTGTTTGGTTACTATAACTTCAAAGAATATAGAACAGACGGAGTCTCATCGCACTAAAATGACAAATATTGATTTATTTCTGTAAATATCTTAATTAATTAATTCTGCATGCTTTATCATGGGTATAATTAATTAATGTAAAACAAATATTTAATATTTCAATTGAATGTACGTAGTGCATGACTACATGAAATATATACGCAAACGCGTTATCTTATGTAGGTATGACCTTTTTACACCAGATATCAAACTTTAATTCAAGGACAGTTGTTAATACCTCTTCTAGTTCTATGTAAAAGTGTTTCCAATTAAAATTATATAGCAACTATAATGATAACATGACGTACCTGTACGGAACCCACCTTGCATGTATTGAACAAAGTGGAGGACACATTAAATCCTGGAGTTATATTTGAAAACTATTTTAAGTTTTAAAAAACACTATGTATATATCATACAAAAAGTATATGGTAAATTAAATTACATTTTCAGACAAAGTAGTTTAGAAGCAATAGTTACTTTGTATAATTCATTAGTCAGATCATTACTAGAATTATTAATATTGCTGTCTTGTTTGGAATCCAAATTCATTTGTAGTTATGAATATGTGAAAAAAAAATCAATAGAAATGTCTACGATATTTGTATTGTAAAAGATTTTTCTCATTACCATTAATAATCTCATATAATATTCAAACTAAATTATTTCAAATGAATACGCTTAAAGATAGGCGACATATGTTTTCATTTATATTAATCTGGAGCATAATCCACAACAAAATTATTGTACCAGATTTGTTACGTTGTTTTCCATTTCATATACCGAGCATTCAGTTAAGATCAGGAATTTAGTATTTCATGTAAAAAAAAGTTGCTCCCCGTAAATGAGTTGTTTAAGTATTGTAAATAATGTAAATTGTATTGTAAATAATGTAAATTGTTGTGTAAATAATTTCGATATTAAAATAGAAAACAAGATATTAAAAATTACTATAAAAAAATTAAATATACGAGTATATATATATATATATATATATATATATATATATATATATATATATATATATATATATATATATATATATAAATACTGTTAATATGTTAATAGTTTATTCGCGATCTAAATAAATTGCTATTATTACAAAAATACAGACACTGTGATTTATTTTATTCTTTATAATTTTTTTTCCACTTTACGGGCTTGACAGAACTACAATGTTTCTGTATTCAGTTCAAGTACAATGCATACATTTATTTCTACGAAATCTGTTTCATTAACAGGTTGGTAAAATTAAAATGGTAGGTACGATACGGAATACATACCTTAGAAATGTTATTTAGAATTTTTATTTAAACACAAATTTAAAAAAATAGATTAGCGTGTTATTTGCTCTAGATTGGTTAAATTACATATACTTTTTTGTCAGGACTATTTATCTCCATATATAAACAATTATCTATCTGTGTAAAATTATAAATTTAAACTGAATTCTAACTCTTAAAAAAATTAACTATAATACAAAAATTTGACGCAAAATGATATTTTCTTCGTTTTTTGTCTACAGAACGCACAAGACTTTTTCATACAAATAGTAAGTTTTATATGCCGCGAAATCACTCTTTCGCTTACCGAGAGAAAATCAATCTTGGGGACGCCAAAGGATATCATGAACAGGGTGTACACAATATTTTTTTGTAACCGTAAAAAATATGTAATTACAAATTTTATTAATTTTAAACAGTTTCATTATAAATAGAAAATTAGCTTTGGCTATTGGATTGACATTTGATAAACAAAACCATGCAATTCGGAAGTGTCAAAGCGGTTGTTTACCTAATTTCGCTATACTATGACAAGGGTCACGAAATGCATATTTCGGACCCGGTAGCACACAAAAGTCTTTTACATCCTGCATTTTTTTTTTTGTTTAGAAAGGGTAGTAATTTTATAAAATTTGTTTTTAATTGGTTAACCGTCGAAATTTTCTGTTTAAATTTTTATTATTTTTCGGACATGGTTTTCGAAAAAACGTTCTTTGCTACTCGATTGCGAAATAGTTTGCATTCTCGAGTTTTTGACTATTTAATTTTTGTATTTTCTTATAAGTACTTAATTAAAACAAAAACTAAATAAATGCTGAACGTATTTTGAAAATTAATGGTAGGTACTTTATATGAAATTGAAAATAGAAACATCAATATTCTGTCCATTCTATATATTACCTATAGAAGTGTTGTCTTTGCTCTCTGTAGTTTTAGTAGTTTAAAGATATCAAAATATATATAGAATAAAATTTTCTCTCGGATTTATTAAAAAAGTTTTTCACGTGCTGCAAGTTGTAACCAATATCAATCACACAGTAAAGAACAGGAGGAAACTGATTGAAATAAACTGACACAGATATTGATTTATTTTTAGAAATATCTTAATATAAGTCCTTTGTCACTGAAATACGTTGCTTCTAAAAATAAATATATACAATCATAAATATTCTTCATATTATGTATTTCCACAAATGATGACATAAAGAAACGAACTTTTTACAGAATGTAGGAATATACTGACAATAGCTTTTCATTACAGAAAAAAAGTGAATTATGGTTTATTTATTTATAAATATTTTTTCACTATAAAATGAAATGATACGTAGGTACAGGTATGTACAAGGTTAACTCATAAAGGGGCCCATTCTATAATTCAGTGGTTAATTTTTAACCATTGGCTAATTTTTTAACCAATCAAATATGTTGACATATAACAAAAAGAGGGATTTTTAGTTGTCAAATCAATATCTATTGGATAAAAATTTTAACCAGTGGTTAAAAATTAACCACCGAGTTTCAGAATAGGGCCCAAAAACATTTATATTAAATATATAAATTATGTGTGAAACAGTTACTCGAATTCTGAATCATACGAGAATTTTTTCTTACAAAATATGCACTTATACTTTCATCAGAGTAGGTAAGATTATGTGCTGGGTTTATGCAGCATTGAATTATAAAATTAAATTAAGCCACTAAATTAAGAAACTAAATTAAAATAACATCGTTTATGAAGTAAATAAATATTAAAAATTATATTTGACATTTCGTATGAACTAACTTTTATATATTAATGCCCGGTTTCATAAACGTTTGCTAAATTTTAACACTTTGTTAAATGATTTAGCACTTCGTTAAATACCAAATGTTGTTTCACCAACGGGTGTTAAATTTAACAACTTGTTAATTTAAAAGTAGCTTCGAGATGCTTCTAAATTTTTAGCCCATTGCTAAATTTGACATTTAATAAATATGTTGCAAATGTTATTACGAATATTTGGTTAGATGAAATTTCTATAAATTCATTTGTGTAATATTGATAAATACATTGTGAATATACTAATTTCCATATTATGTTACATGAAATTTATAGTACATATTCAACTCTAATTAAAATTTATAGAATAAACACTTAAAAATTTTACCTGATTCGGACTCAGAAGAAGATTTTTTTAAAAAATACCATTGGATACGTAGAATAAAGCATTTATACAATCCGTTTGAAATTTATACAGATACGGAATTTAAAATCCAATACAGATTTACCAAGGAAACTGTTAGAATAATATTAGACCATATTGGCGACAATATGATTAGTTTAACCAACAGAAATCATCGTATCAGTCCAATGAATATGCTTCTCTCAACAAAGACAAGAACTGTTAAAATTATTTGCTACCTACGGACTTTTATTTGTTTATGTATTTATTCATTTATTTACTTTTCTTCCCGTTTTGCATATATGAAATTGCATAATTGTTTTTATAACTATTTCATATTCTAATGCCCGGTTGCAGAAACGTCATCAACGCTGTTTTATTAACGGACCATCAAAATAAACAAATTCGAATCAGTTGCCTTGGTCTTATGATATTTAAATCATTGCTGTCAAAAAATCGCGTTGCATTTGTTCTCTTTGGTGATCGATTAATTAAACAAATCGTTGATGAACGCTTCTGCAACCGGGTATAATTGTTATATATATATATATATATATATATATATATATATATATATATATATATATATATATATATATATATATATAAGCAGAAACAAATTATAATTTCTCCGAGACTTCTCAATTATTCTTTTACGGAGTGAGTAATGTACATTAGTTATTTTAAATAACTTTATTAACATGTATATTATGAGTGGGTGTTGCATAAATTTTATTTGTTCAATATTTACGTACATAATTATATGTCGGTGAGCGACATCACTCTATCTATCTAACCGATGTTTACTAAAACAAACACGCGCAATGACTTCGGCAGACATAAAATATTAAGAGTGGGGAACATTTAGCCCTGCTCGCATAACCGACATCACAGCCCACTATCTTACAATATCGTCACCGACGATGGCATCGAGTTACGAAGACACATCGATCAAATTCGAGAGTTGCTAATCCTTCAAATTTTCTGTTGCTCTTCACCGTTCTATTTTGCTGTTGAACTCTTCTGTAATTTTTTCCAGCATTCCTGTTTTTCTTTAAGACTAATACCATCTGTTCTTTTATTCTCAATTATATTTGTTTTGAACGATGCTAATCAATTCTTGTTTTTCTCTTTCCGTGTAATTAGGTATGTCCTCTATTTTTCAGCATATTTTCTTCATAGTTACCATTTAAAGTAATTCCTGAATTAAATACATAGTGTATATGCTGTATTAATCACACATTTTATCTTTTAAATACATACCTGTAATATGTAAATTCACAATTTAAAATAATCTTCGTAATACTTTTTTACATCTGTATTCTTCTCTGTACCACTGCTTATCACAATCGAATTTGACGTTTCACTGAGTGGTTTTTATAAGAAAACAAAAAATATATAGCTGTTATATTAGCTTAATAATACCAACATAAACCATAATTCCCTAGAAATAATTTAACACTTATGTTAACTAACAGATTGTTGAAAACAGAATGTTAATTTTGCGAAACACTATCAAAATTTTATAATTAGCACTTTTTAAACATATGTTAATTAACAAGAGATTTAGCAAGTGTACGTAAAATTTATATAGGACAATTAAGCCACTTAATTAGGAAACTAAATTAAAATAACATCGTTTATGAAGTACATAAAAATTAAAATTGTGTTTGACATTGCGGTACGTTAAATTGCGCAATTCCTTTCTTAGATGAAGAATACGTTACATATTTGTTCGTTCATAAAATCTACAACAAAATCTATCTGTTGTCTGAATGTTTAAGCGAATGTACATATTTGTGTACAGGATGTCCCATAACTTCAGGTACATATTAGAAAGGCATATAGTTCTGAATGTCCTGATTACGGAACAAAAATTTTTTTTTCAAAATTCCTATAATTAAGGGTAGTTCACTTAAGAAGTACATTTTTTGTACCCCTGGATACTATAATATTTGGAATAGTGAAATTAGTTATACCTATTACATAAAATAATTGAACAATGAAATTAATTTATGCAATTACGTAAAGCTTTGTCACACCAATTAAGTTTGGGAGATGTGTATGTAATGAAAAAAACACACAACCTATTCAACCAGTGTCCCAAAACTGTTTCCTTCAAAAGCCTCAAAAACGTGAAAGAAACTTAATTATTTCGGGTCCAAAAACTACTATGGGGGAGAGGGTTAGGAAGGCGCGAGGAATTTTTAAAGCCTAAAAGGGGCCGCGAGAATAAAAAGGTTGAGAAACACTGCATTAGGAATAAAATTATTATGTATGCGCCATTTTGAAGCATATAGTGATAAACAGTAGATATTTAAATAGTTGTATCTAGTTTAGCATCTAATTTCTGATTAATAAACCACTATCTTTTATGATCATTAAAGCATTAATGACAATATTAACCGAATGATAAGTATCGCATAATAAATTACACGTATGATATCACTGGATGGATGATAATATTCGTAATTTGCGTAGTAATTGATTATGTTAGTGCGTTCTCACTGGCAGCAGATTGCTACGTATTGATATATTTATAAATAGCGAAGTGTTCAATGTGTCGGCAATCACTGAAGCTCAACGCAAATCAATATGTCAAGTGTATCACGTCCACAAGTAGGCGTCGCTTTCATATGTTACTCAACTTGCACGACTTTTTCAAAATCTCAATCCAATAAGAAAATCTTCTGCTATATTTATTCTAGCACCTAATAAATCAGCAATCTTTTATTTATGTACAAGGAATGTAGCCGCTAGTATGCACCTTAGAATTCTACCAAATATTTTTTTTTTTGCTTTTCGGAGCGAAACGTAAATTTTTGGCAAAATATTCGCTTATAAGCGTGCAATTCGAAGCGAAAGGATTAAACTAACATTAATAATTTTATCATAATTCATTCAAAGCCATTTTATATATTTATTATATACTTACAACTCTCACAATATTGTTTATTCTAAGAGTATAAAACCCACAAAAAAGCGAAACAAAGAGCAAATATAGAATTCCAATGTGCATACTACTGAGATTTCTAAAACGAGAAACACAATCGTCTATTTTCTACGATAGAATTCCAAAGCCGTATCCATAGAAACTACATTATTCCACTCTTATTCCCGGTATAACTATTCCACAAAGATTAAATTTTAAACTGGTTTAACATTTCGGTATTCATTTTTGAAAAACAGGTACGAGTAAGGTAAGTTTTGAACTTATAATTACAATTTGCTATTTTGTATTAAATATTAAGAATTTTTTTTACATTTTAGTGGAATTATAAAATGACAGCAATCAGTGCCGATACTTGGGTAAAAAGCGCCTTTATGCAAAGTTATATTTCAGTGCCCCACATAATGTATAATCTGCAAATTAACACACATATTAAATTTCAAACTATAATTTTGAATCTTCGAAAAATGCTAGATTTTAAATATTTATAAAATATCCTTTGTTAGATTAAGACATGATCAGCTAACAACGTTTTATGCAACTGGGCCTAATTCTTGTAATCAACACTTAAAATAAATCATATCCTAAATTAATAATATGACTGATACTTTCAATTATTTGAGTACTTTATACAATAGTTATTTATGATATGTGTTAAAAGTGACATTTTATTTCGTGAGAAGGAAGTTTGGAACAGGACGCGAAGCGGAGTGATCCAAACCAAACAAAATAATAGTATATTAAAGAACGTGTTTTATAAGACATGTTTTTTTCGCACGCGTCAAAATTTAGAAAACGAGCGTCAGCGAGTTTTCTAATTGACAAGTGCGAAAGAAAGTCTTATAAAATGAGTTTTTTATACTATTTTTTTTATATTTTGCGCCTTCTACAATAACATTTACTTACTCAATTTGTGATTATATTTGTAACCATTTGTACATTTTCATGTAAATAATCTTCCCTAAATAAAATAATAATAATAATAATTTCGACATTATATTAATAAAATGACTTGTCAATTATCTAAAAATAAATTAGGTAAAAATGGGTTGAAGAAACGTCATCTAGTTTCAACCGTCTAAAACAAAAAATTGCGTATCGAAATGAGGGTCATTACGATACGCAACTGCGAATCGTAATGACTTCATTATGAACGCAAAATATAAAAAATCACTTTTAACACGTACATATATCATACATTATTTTTTCTACAAACACTATTTTTCAATTTAAATTTGTATATCTAATAATTTTTTGAAATTCTCTTTTAACACTTGTGTCAAAAGTAACAATGATCTGTCACTTTTAACACTGGTGTCATAAAATGGTATTTTAACGCTAAAAACAAATATTAAAAAGCCCACTTTTAATAGATTTGTAGAAAAATAATTTCGACCCATTCCGATAAACAGAGCAACTGCTGAACGAATCTTTAGTCAGTAAGGCAATTGAAATCTTGCTATTATTGTAATCAAGATTCCATTATTGTAAGTAAGCATTTCTTTCATATAATCAAAATTTTTATATTTAAGGATTTCTTTGTTTGTAATAAAAAAATATTTCAAAATCAAATCATTATTTTAGTCCAATGTAGCGGGGCGCGGGGCCCCTAAAAGGCTCGGAGCCCATAGGCAATTGCCTAGTCTGCCTATTGGGTAATCCGGCACTGTTGCTTACACTGCTGTCGTTCGAAGAGTAGCGTAGCAAGAGGCTAGTCATGATGTCACAAATTAAGAATTCAGGCCTGTATTCTCGTGTGGCCTTGAGCGACTACGATATATATGATATATAATAAATATACTTGTATTTTATTGTTGACGATACCTTTTGTTGATGTATTTTTTATCTATTCATACAATGACTCTGATTTTCCCCATTCTTGTTTGTTATAATATCGTATGTACGTAACTAAATGCAAAAGTGCGGGTAACACCACTAGACGGTAACCGAGTAATAAACATTTATGCTTATCAAATGATTGGTTAAGTTTTTCTAGCTATTTATATATGGTGATTAGAATAAAGATGATTAAAATATCAGTGCAATTATAAACTTTTAAAATGAGTACAAAATATTGTTTTGTATCAATTTGGGTTCACGTACTGTGTTGTATACTAACTTTTGCTTTGGCATCTAGCGGGGTTTTATCTTAGTAGGTAATGTCAAATAGTGACATTACTCTGCGACACCATTACAAAGATCGTTTGAAAACGATGCAAACTTTAATTGTAATTTTAAAATGTATCGATAACACAATTTTCACCAGATACAAGATTAATTTTTCTGTTACTAGTGTATTTAAGTGTTAGTTATTATAAATAAAAGTATAGAATTTGATTTATGTGAAATATCTTTTATAAATACAAGGTTTCATTAAGCCGGAAATTTTAAACCTACCTTCATTAAGCGTATCCTGTCAAATTACACAGTAACATAGATATAAAAATTTCATTCGGTTATAAATTCATTACGGACTCTATTTAATATTTTTAAATAAGTTGCAAGTATTAATTAACTGCTTCCCGAGTTTTTAATTATATTTTAGATTTTCTTTTATTTAAACGTATCTTACTCAAAGTTTTAATTATTGTTAATATCTACTTTATATTTTCTACCATGAATATCTGCGTAGAAATTATAAGCGTAAATATATCTATAGTATACGACTAACGAATGCAAGTTCATAACCCGCCAACTCTCTGACAAATTGTTTGACGGCGTTCTTGACATCGTCGTCGGTCGAAAATCTTTTTCCACCCCAACATCAGAGACGTGAGAATATCTGAAGACGCCAGATCGGGGCTGTAAGCTGGGTGTGTCCCAACCGAATGACAACAAGAGTTGCGTTGTGACATGGGCTGTGTGGGGACGGAAATTGTTATACAACAAACGCACTCCCTTCGTTAGCATATCTCTTCTTTTGTTCTGTATGGCCCTGCGCAGTTTTTTTAGGTTTTCACAATAACGGATTACTCGCCTCATCACATAGCTGGCATGATTCTGAATTGTACTTTCAATGGCTTGCTATTAAAAGCAGTGCTGCCAAAGTACTCAAAAAATTACTTTGAGCGTCAGAGGCTAAGTACTTTTATTTTCTAGACGTGCCTCTCTTATAAATTCATATCTCATTCAAAACATTCTAACACACCACAACGGATAATTTGTTTACCATTACTATTTTATTTGACAGTAAATATAACGAAGAACTTATCGCCAATCGCAATTTCTTGAAAACTACAAGTATATAGTATTGAAAATGCAATACCGATGGCTGATATGATCTTTTCACAATTAATTTCAAATATACTGACAATTAATATTAAAAATTGTTCCCATGAAGCTACGAGTAATATATGACATGCTCACAAGATATGGTAATCTCAACTCCATATCCAATAACGTGACGAATAAAAATATCATCAATGAAGAGATATACTCGTACTAGCAATTGTACACTAAGTGAAAGATCATTTTAGCCATCGAGATAGAGCAGCAAATACCTTAGTTGGAAAGAGCGTCACTCCAGCAAAGTGAAGGCCTTGAGTTCGAATTCCGATAGCTGAAATGGTTTTTTCCCAAATTATTTCAGGAAATGAAATAATGGCTTGAAATAAATGCAACGCCTTCTGTATTTAATAAAAATTTAATATTTAAATCATTCACCATTGTGGCCGCGTTCCTGAGTGTCAGGTCGCGAATCTGGGGAACTGGTTTCGAATTTTAAATGGTACAAAATTGACCCCTGTGCTGCATTCTTCACGCCAGTAGTTACCCATATCTGTGTATAAAGCAGATTGTCACATCCAGCAATGGGTAATAAGCCGTGATCATATATTTATATTAATTTATTACTTATTACCATTGTAATTTTTAATATGTGACATATGATTGCTTTTAACTATTGGATAGCAATTTCATGTACTTGTCAAATTTGAATAAATATATGTGTAGAATATATGCAGGGTGTAAATGAAATAAGTACATTAAATTTAAACAGTAATATAACTCGTCGAGAGCAACAATATTTCTTAAAAACTATTTCTCGAAATCGCATATTTTTTTAGCATTTTTACAACCCCGTAAATTGACGAGTCGTTCAAAGTAGTTTTCTAATAATAGAATGCAGCAGCAATAGCTCTGAAAATTTTTGTTTTAGCAATTGACAGTCCTATCAGTTGTTACAATTAAATTTTGACATTAGTAATAAACTTGTTTATAAGGTTTATACGGTAAAATTCTTTCAAAATGCTTACGTTTACAAATAGCGAGTACACAGTCATTGTAATTACTTACCTATGGTTTATTTATTTATTCGTTTCTTTACTACATTTTAATTTGTGGTTGATATAAAAACAGTGTTATAGAGTAGCCAACGCATTTAGACGGAGCGTTTCTAAATCATACTGTTCCTAATATTCGCACATTTGTTAATCTTGTACATCTTCATCACAATACGGAGTGTCACATATGACAATTTTTAAAAAAGCAACAGTTGTATCCATACCATGTGCAAAAAGTTCAGTGTTTTCAGCATATATCAGACTAAAATTTTGGGAATGGCTCATAATGTTAATTAATGAGACTGATTTTACTTGGGAAGGTGTATTTATTATGCACAATACACAACTCACTAATTATTGGTACTCATGTACCTCGTTTAAATGGACAAAAGTTTGTACTTACATTTTTTGAATAACGTATTTAAACTATTATGATGTGTCGACGATAATAATCATCTCATAACCTAATTACTATGCATTTTCTTTTCCTCGTTCCTCCTTTTTTTTCTCTATTCACAGGTGATTAAAAGCCTTGTTTAATACACAACTTTATAATTTTGTTATCTAAAATTTAAATTTCTTTATTTTAAAACTTGTACTATTACAAATTAATTAATAATAAATATTATTTACATTGATTCGTTTATTAATTACTGTGACTGCAATTGAAACCGATAACCGACAATTTTTGAGCTTTTTGTATCCAACTTGAATACGGCAGCAGCTATTCGTTCTCCATGGGCGGCTAACGAAATATGCAGCAAATTTTTAAAGAATTTTAACTCAAAATCCAAAAGACTGGTTAAATTTAATTCACTTATTTCATTTACACCCTGTATAGTTACAAGCCATTGCATGAACATGGAAAAACGTATACTGCAGATTTATAGAAATTTGAATTTAAAAAAAACTTCGTTTGTAACTTTTTTCAGTTATATTTAAGATAATGGAGTTAAGACAGACCGATGAATCACTCTGTATATCTGTCAACAACATTTTTACTATAATCATAAACATATATGTATGTTTCATGTTTATTTGAAGTAATTATGATTTCAATTTAATGTTTGCGAAATTATATTAAGTTCGGGGAATACGGTGCAATATCCATGAAATTATATAACAATATTAGTACTCGTAAATGCAATATTTTACTACATTTAACTACTAAAATGTGTTGGTTTTACTGAAGTTATAAAATTGAAACATAAACAACACAGAAAATAAACAAAAAGTGGTACTTCCAATTCCGCTGAACGTTTGCAGACATTATCTCTGTTCGATAGCAGCATAATATGCAATATTCTTGCTTAAAAGGTGAAGTCGTACAGTAGAACAGTAAAAGATTAAAGGATAAAATTATTCGTTCATTGGACTATCTGTTCAAAATAAAGTCCAACGGCTGTTTGTCGTACGAATTTCATTATCTCTCAACGTTTACTTTACAGGCAGAAAAGTAATTAACGTTTGGTAACATTTTAAATTTTGCGCAGAAAATTGCAATTAATATTGCTGCTTTTGATTATATGTATCAGTGTAACAAAATTCTCTAATCACTGAAGGCTACTTTTAAAATATTCTCTTAATTATGTAACTTTTAATTTTTAAGTCATTTGAGTATACATTCGCTGTGGAGGTCAAAAATCGGACAGTTGAATGTGATATAAATAAATGGCGTGAAAAAAATGGCCGCGTAAATGATATTCTTAGTCTTAAATTAGTATTTTAAATTTGTTTAAGAGGCTGCTGTTACTTTCACGGTGAGGTAAGCTTGCCAGCGACGTGGGAGACGGCAAGTACCCCCACTTCTACAAAGTATACACCTCTATTTACAAAATATTGAAGGGAGACTGGCTACAGTCTAGCACTTTCAATGCTAAGCCTTATAATTCTTCCGGCAATAACGGCTTAATAACCAGAACTATCGGGTTCTATAATGTCAACCTCATTGAAAATCTGTTTCCGAACAACTTTCTGTCCCTAACTGAGGTTTTCTGGTACCATTTTGGCACAAACTTTGTGCATGCCTAATTGATTATGCAATCTGTCATAGATGTACACCGGGACTATAGTTCTGCACACAATGCTCTCGCCGTAAAGCAGTTTTGGCCGAGGAGAAAATTATTGTTTAGGATTATTCACCTTACTTGCCGGATTTGGCACCATGTGATTTCTATCTGTTTTCAACGTTCTGTTGTCCGTCGACAAATAGTTTGTGCATACTCGCATACGTGTCATCATATTAATATCCGTCTGTACAAATCCCTTAACAGATTCAAACACTCTCTCGGTGATTTTTTTCAATTTTACAAAGAATTTCAGATTAATGCTCAGTTCATTTTTAAAAATTAAGACAGGATTCCGGCAAAACGATCAAATACATGTATCTTTAATTATTACTGATAACTGACTGACTACTACAAGGGAAGCAGTCTTATTTTCATCTGGCCCATGTCGACCAATTGACCTATTTTAATAACATATTACTAATTTATTTTAAACTTTATCACAAAAAGGCTATCTATGTAGCGCAGTAAAGTAAACCTTTGTTATTCATTGTGTATCAACATTTTATTATTAATAATAATGTCACACTACTAGTATGAAAATATTTAATTTCGAACAGCAGCCTCTTTACAGTTCAATTAAAATCAAATCTTATTGGTAAATTTATCTGATAATTAACAAAAAAAAAAGGAAAAGTTTCGTGTTGGCGAATATGCACATTTGGTGTTTCTTTACGGATATTGTAAGGGTAGTTGTGCGTCCAGGAAATATTGACGTCTATGTATATCCAAGAATGAATTTATATAAATTTGTTTAGTAACTAGTTTTTACCTATTTTTATTTTATTGGATACTGATTTTATTTGAATTAAAATACCTTCTGCTTTTATCAAGTTTCAGCAAGAGTACCTTTTTTGTGTATTTTTTCAATGTTTGTAATATTTTATTAGTAAAAATGAAAAAAATGTAAATAGGTAAAAAATAACGAAGTAAAACTTTCAAAGCATCGCCATATGAGACGCATCTGGTTGAGATACAGAAACAAAAGAATGTGTAAACATGCATCTAAATAAGTAGTATCCTCATATCAATTTTAGTGCGACTAGTACCAAAATTATTAACAAAAATGTGTCTGTTGAGGTACACCTTTAAAGGGCTGTAACTCTATAACGCAACGTTTCTGTACATGTGTTTTAACGTTTTTCGCTTTCTTCTGACCTGTAGTACCACCCATTAAAAATAAGAAAACCGTAAACACCCTGTATATTTTGGATAAATATTTAAAATTGAATTAAATGCAGAATCTAAAACTTTTGCATGGAAAGAAGTAAAAAAGGATGCTAAACCAATCACAAAATAGACGATAAAAGTGGAACGTATCCGTGAATTGTCTGCGAGACATTTAGTAAGGGAACTACACACTAAAATTAAATTACTATTAAATTGTAATTATCATTTTTAAATTGAAATCTTTTTAAAACAGCAACTTTTTAAGTAACATTTCAAAATTTCGTAATCTAAACCAAAAAAAATTTACTTTAAAATTGTGAATTTTAAACTTAGTTTATTTTTTAATAATTAATAATAATACAAATATGGCTCTGTAGTGAATTTTTTACAGGTTTGCTTATATAGTGTACAAAAGTAGAACGATATCGGTAATACAGTCTCCACAATATTACGAAATTAGTAAATATCATCAAATTGACCTATTTTAATAGCATTTTACTTATTTATTTCCAATTATTTAAAAAAAGCCTCTGTCGCGAACATAAGTCAACCTTCATTATTCATCATGCCAAATTTTTAAAATTTATTGTTTATAATAAAGTCACAGGACTAGGGAGAATAAGTCACATTTCGAGCAGCAGCCTTTTAACCATAGATATCCTCGTTTTTATTATCTTTTTAATATTTATTTATCGTTTAATAAACTTTTATTTTAATTAATAATATTTATTTGATTTTTTCCCTTCACCCATATAAATAAACGTTTCAATATGTTTATAGCAATTAAAAAAGTAAAAGTGTGAATTGAATTTTGGCATATTTCTTCAAAATGCAGTTTTTTTGTATAAAATATTTTTTATATTGTTATTATTTTTATATTAATTAATAAAAAAATGTACTACATAGAAATTTTATTAGTTAAGAAGTTAAAAACATGAAAAAATGTCCTTTTTATCAATTTTTTTAGTAAACAAAAATATTGGTTTATTTTGGTAGCAGTGATAGGATACAAAATTATATAGGACCACTGGTACAATTTCGAGGGAAGCGGTGGGATTTATTAACATTCAGTTATTTATTTAGGTTACTGTAGTAATCTATAAAAAAATAAATATAAATTTCTTCAGAATGAAAAATGTTATACAAAAAAGGTAGATTTTTGAAGAATGTTATACATCCAACACGATATTTAGTAAGAATCCTTCATTGTTTTTTACCCCTTTTGATGTCAGTCGTCTTTTGAGGAAATATACGGTATAAGTGGTTTTTATTTTCTTTCCTTTTTAAAGGATATACCTACGAGTAAAATTTACGCTGAATATTGTATCGTTTTTACATATATTCTAAATTCAACGATGTATGTAGGTGTAAGTATGTATGTTGTAAAACTTCTCTTGGCATAATTGACCGTATTCTTCAACTTAAAACGATTATCTCCAAAATATGTATATTTAAAAAGAAATTGAAGCTCAGGAATCAATTTTTGTAAATCTGTAGTGTATTTCTCTTTTCTGCGATTATTTCTTCGTCTGTTCCTTACTCAATGTTTTATGTAATAAATAATGATTTATTGTTTGTTTAATTATTTGGACACATTAATATTACTTGTCAGGTGCGGGTGTTAATCACTCTCTCTTGCATATTAATAAGCAAACACATTAATCATAAATCCACTATTACACGTTGTAAGAAAACTATGTCAGAGTAAAACAAACAAATATGTTAATTAACTACATATACCTTGGTCCATATAAGCCATTCAGTATTGCAGAAAATAATGAATAGTTTTGACGTCCTTGATTGGCTGAAATTGGAGACAAGAGACAAAAGCTAAGAAAAAAGGTCATTCCATAACGAGTATGACAGTCGAGCGCAGCAATCATATGAGTGTATGAAAACTTTCTTCTAGTGAGTTTTCGTTCACTATTTTACACACGTCAGGTCTGGGGAACCGGGTTCGATCCCGACCGACGCCAAATATTTACAATTTTAAGTGGCATAAAATTGACCCCTGTGGTGCACTCTCCACGCCAGCAATGAGTGCCCATGAGGTGACGCCTGGTAAGCGCCCGCACGGTGCAAATATATCGTCATTACCGGTATCTGTACAAAGCAGATTGGCACACCCAGCAATGGGTAATAAGCCGTGATGATATATTTATTTATTTTATTTATTTCTACGAAAAAAAATATATACAATTTATCATTTATTTAAAGGAAAACAATTTCTTGGGGATACCGGTCCAGGGATAAAATAAATTTAATCGAAGATTGATGAAAAAGTAAAAATAAATTTATTTAATCTCTGGACCGACATCCCCAAGATATTGTTTTCCTTTAAGTTTACGGTCGAAAAATTATTTCCGAAGTACAATTTAATATATTTTTAACCTCAAACTAGTTGTCAGCATCAGCATCTGCACGACACCCAGTGGTGTACATTCCATAGACATACATGAATCGCTGTCACTGCAATCCATTTTTGTGACAATTCATGTTGTCTCTACAAATAAGTTTTATTCTATAATAATATTGTATTAACCACGCATATATGTTCGGACAATTCTAACCTTAAATCAAATGCCAAATATTCTGATACATGAACGATATTGTCAATTTTTGCACCCAGGTAATCATTATTTTGAAACAATATGTTTCTTATATGGTCCTGAAAAAAAGTATTATTCATCATTGTTAAGAACCTTCTTTCAACATTCTACAAGTTGTTTTATTATTATAAGAAAAGTTCAGGTTATTTTCGGCATTGATTATATACTACGTAGTATATAAAATCAATATCTTCGGTAATGCAAGTGATTAACTGAAGGAAACATTTTAAAATTTATTTAATAGAGAACAGCAAAGGTAAAATATAATGAGACGACAATCAAGGAGAATGAGTAAATAGTTCTTATTTGGACTTCAGAAAATCTACTTTTTTCATAAAAAATATCGGAATTGAAGACCTTGGAACAAAAAGGGATAAATCAACATTTTTACTTTTGTAACTCATAGATTAAAGTATAATTTAGCAGCGAATGGGACTTTGGAAATTTAATAATATAAAATTAGGTTGTTTTGCCAAAAATTATAATTTGATGCAAAAAGGGGAAGCATTGCAAAAAAATAACTATTATTACAGAAAATTATACACTGTTTACAGCGTTGTTCACACATTCAGCACTATGAATACACTAGACGTACACAAATAACTGAATACAAACTGACACGGATTTGTACGAACATGTCTGTACAGAATACAATTACAATTTGAGACTTTGGTGCAAAAATGGTACAAAAATAAAAATGCAAATTGCAAACAAATTGCAAATTTCTCCGTGAAACGAAAATATTAGTGAAAATATTACAAAGTTCCGTCATGTTTCATAATTTACAACTTCTGAGTCAACTTTTCAGCCATCGTCACAAGCTGGTCAGCACATCTAGTAATCACAGACGCGTTTCGCACTATTTGGTGCCCTTCAGTGTGGTGTAACATGTGGCCTCTATGAGGGCCTCTGCTCCAGGAGTCTAAGCACTGTGGACCGGACAGATTAAATGAGACTTTTTGTTTACCTTTTCGAAGTCACCTTAGATTTGTTTTGTTTTTTTAAAAAATCAAATAATTGTACTAAGTTAAATATTGCAGCGACTTGACCAATATTTAATTTTCAAATAACTTCATAATTTAATTTTTTTATAGTTTATTTATTGACATGGACAAAGTTTGTTCGATCACTATCTTAGTCAGTCGATTCTAACCTAATGGCCTCTTCCTTGGAAACAGTCGAAGATTAGACCTATGATGATTAAGCTTTTTTATTACCCTTAAAAAATATTACCCTATTTTCAACTTCACGTATTAAACTGTGAAGCGAGAGGAGGTGTTAAGTTAGAAATGGTGATAGACAGATGATGCAAAAATTGAGTGCGCGTATATTTGTTATTATTGTTTTGTTTATTGTTATAAATCGTATTTGTCAAGTTTTTAATGTTATATTTAACAGTATTCGTATATTAACGTGTTAAAATATATTAAGTAAATACTCATTTTTAAAGAAATAAAAACGTTGCAATTCATCTTCAATTTGTGTCCTAATACTTTCTCTATTCACTCAATTTGCAATAAGACATTATTTTTTATTCTTATTACATAACTATTACCTACATTGTTTTGTCTTTTGCCAAAACTAAAAAGCACTCAATTTAAAAGCTGTAAGTAGTTGTACTCGTATAATACGTGATAATAAAATATCCCTTTCCATGAGAAATTTCTACTTAGAAATGATTGTACGAGTAATACTAAGTTATATAACCTGTTTAATAATTCTCTTATTTTAATCACTGGAATGAATCTGTATTTCGCAGAACCAGAAGCAACAGTTATAACAAAGATATTATTTATTAAGTCTGCACCAAACTTCGCGAATACTGATTACCTACAAAATGCAGCGCGAAGTAAATTTACTCTGCAACAGAAACTTTGCTTAATTTAGTGAAAGATTAAATCACGAATGAAAAAACTTACTCCCTTACATTGTTCCGTAACCGTAACTTCAAGATTGCACTTGTTAAATACTTTTGAACTAGACGCGATAATAAAAACGCAATAATGCTGACATGTATGCAACTACTTGCATAAGAAAATATTTTCTTTTAATTAAATAAAATGTTTGCATGCCAAGGATTTTGATAATTTACATTTAATTGATAACCTTATTACACGAATGTTAGCAAAAAGTGGAGTATGTATATATTATTTAAAATGATAAACGAAAATAAAAAATTTAACCGCACAATATGTTGTGTTCAAGAAGGTAGTTTACATGCGATATAATTTATTTAACAAATTATAAAATTTGCTATTATAATACAATATTTATCCAAAAAAAAAAAAAAAGTTTCGAAAGGCAATGTATTAACGCACGAGTCCACGTTTGGAAAACGAGACGCTTTGCGGAGTTTTACAAAAGGCGAGTGCGATAACTGGCCTTATGAAACAAGCTTTTTTTTTAATATTGAGGTAATATTATATATTTTTTTAAAATGGTATTTTCAAAAAAATTACAGTCTTTTTATCAGTTATGTTAGTATTGTTTCCTGCTAACCTCACAGATGAAAATTCATTGTTGATTGACAGTAATTTGAAGTGCTCAAAATATATTGGACCATAGCAATCATTCAGTAGTCATCCATGAATTTCATCAAGACATGCTAATGTATTTCTGGGATATACTAGTCCAGTATTTGAATGAGTACTAGCAAAAAAATTCACACCTCAATGTTTCGTACAATTATAATATTATCTAACAGACTATATAAAGATCATTTCCCTTTCAAATTCAAATGACAAGGAAAAGTTCTGAAAAGAATTCACGTCTATAAAATAATTTAAACTTGATTGAAATTTAAATTTTGAGCACAAAATTTACAATAAATATAAGTCTAAAAATATATCGTCGAGGATTTAGGTATTCCTATGTATACGAGTATATCTGAAATCCCTAATGCACGAAAAAAATCATACTATCTACCAATTAGATAAACTTTTACCAGTTTTACCGTTGATAAATTGATCTAACCTTGAAAACCTTATACATGATTACATAAAATTGCTATTAATTTGTTCATTATTTAATTAGTTCACAGAAGAATGTCAATACTTTTGAAATGTGTGAAAATAGGTAGTTAACTATTATAGTAGAGTACGTCTTTTCATTCTCAAGCGGAAAGTCTAATACAATAATTTTGTAGTTAAATTAAAGTTTTACAAATAGGCGTGGGAAAAATTATTTTTAAAATAATTATCAGTTCACTTTTGTATGAATTATTTGAAAATCGAATATTTTAGTTATGTAAAATCAACATGGCTCTGTAAAATAATATTGTTCAAAATAAGTATAAAAACAATAAATATCGAACCGAAATATGAAAACAAAATAATGTTAACAGCAGACAATCCACATTGTATTTGAATGGCGAGGGCGTTCGAAAACTCCAGACTTGGACTTCCAAACAATCTACAGATCAAGTAGATAAAAAATATTTTGTTATAAAATTGTGTGCATCGGTGTTGTATTACAATAATATCAAGTAAATCCGTGGTTAAATAAACATTTATATAGTTTGCAATAAATATTAATGATAAATTCATGTACTTTGCAAATAATTAGACTTTCTTGCAAATTTCTTTATGAAATACGGGTATTTATAAATCAGTTATCTATGATATAGGTACATACATACAGAGTAAGTCTGGGAAGACGCCCCCCCCCCCCCGTTAACTTTTTTATTATAAGTAATAGAAAAAAAATGGCTCATATAAAAGTTTTATTATTTTACATATACTATTTGATGGCAGATGTAGATATGTTTTATAAAGATACGACTATCAACTTTTATTTTTCAAATGGCAACCAATAATTATTTTAATAAAATAGAAACCGCCATTTTTTTTTCTTTTCAACAATGTTTTATTTTTTATTAATGTATTTGAAAAATTTCGAGAAAAATGAGATAATTTAGAAATGTTAGAAATAATTTTGAAACAAATATTATAGGTGGCTATGTGAAAATAAACAAAACGTAACAGTGCTATACAATTTAGCAAACTAAAACAACAAATTTAGTAACAAAAACAACTTAAAACAAATATTCAAAATTACGACCATGTTCTGTACTACAAAAATTCAAGCGTTGAACGTGATGTGTTCAAACATCTGCCATCTCATTTTTCTCGAAATTTTTCACATTTAAAAAATAATACATCGTTGAAAAGAGAAAAAAATGGCGGTTTCTATTTTATTAAAATAATTATAGGCTGCCACCTGAAAAATAAAAGTTGATAGTCGTATCTTGTAAATTTGACTTCGTAAAAAATATCTACATTTGCCATCGAATAGTATATGTAAAATAATAAAACTTTTATACGAGCCATTTTTTTCTATTACTTATAATAAAAAAGTTAAAGGGGGGGGGGCTTCCCAGACTCACCCCGTATATCAATGATTTATTGTATTTAATTACTTTTGCGGCAATAAATAAAGCAAAAATCTTTCACTCTAACGAGGTCAAGTAATATAATAATAGAGTAACTGCAGGATAGATAGTGAATAAAATTTTAAAAGAGTACATTTTCAATTTAAATTTTATTTAAAAAAATATAAACGCAAACATATTTCGTGTGTAATTTTTAAAACGGGCCATAACATAAGGAAACAGTTTTTTAGCTGCCGAAATTTTCTATATTTATTTATATTATAAAGAAAAATTATAAATTATTCTATACCAAACACATTCCATTTCCGTTACATAGAAAGTCACAAAATAAATTTAGAAACTTGCGAAATTTAGAAAAATCTCATTTACCATTAAATTGATAGTAACAAAACAGTTGTTGACATAAGGAAGATCATTAATAAACGTTTATTTGCATTTTATTTGTTATAATCATTATTATTTTTGTTTTTCTTCATGTTAATGAATGATTTTTTCTAAATTTTGCAATTTTTTTAATTTAATTTGTTGCGTTTTATGAAACAACAATATGTGTTTGGTATCAAAAAATTCGTAATTTTTTTCTTATGCACCAATTATTTTTTCTATAAATTAATATAGAAACTTTTGGCAGCTAAAAAACTGTTTTCCTATGTTACAGACCTAGGATCCGTTTAGAAAATTACACCCGGTATAACTTTTATAAAACATAAATTATATTATTTTAATAAATAAATATAAAAAAGAAAGTTTGAATTAATTTATTATATTTGGGTGAGTTGGTATATTATACGGGTGAGTTGGTGAAGTATGATAGTAATGTTTCTATTTAACAAAGTTTAGATGTTTTTGATATTTTCAATAACTTTACACATGAATTGCATATATTAATAAACTGAGTGCAATCTTCATGCAACTAACGACTCCAAAAGACACACTGATACAATCGAAACGTTTTTTGTATCAGTATATTTTTCACCGCGACCAACACAGAATTCGACGTTTTCGTCAACCAGCTTTTATGGCGTAGGAATTTAATGTGTACCTACCTTTATAATTGCGTACAAAATTTGCACCACGACTTTAATTTATAGGCTGAAATGATGTATTCCTCTAAATATAATAAACCTGACCTAACGCACAAAACTCGCTTATAAAATCCAAACATAACCTCATTTATTTAACGTGCTTTTTGGGTATTTTGAGCGCACTAACAGGCCTATTCTACTAAAAAAATATGTGTCGTTACGAGTCGTTACCAGGCGACATGTAGTTATAATAACGATTTTTGCCAAAACCCTATTCTACTAATTTATTTATCGTTACTTATCGTTATTTTATGTCGTTTATGAACGACTAGTTCACATGCCTCGTTGAAGTCGTAAAGGTAGATATATTTTGAAAACAAAAGTAAAAATGGCTGAAGAAGATATTTTATGAATTGTAGCTGAGCAAGATGTTATTATTATTTTTATTATTATTATTATTATTATTATTATTATTATTATTATTATTATTATTATTATTATTATTATTATTATTATTATTATTATTATTATTATTATTATTATTATTATTATTATTATTATTATTATTATATTATTATTACATTTTTTAATATGACTTTATATAATCGTCCTTACCGGAGGAAAATTTTACAATTTTTTTTTTTTTTAGTAAAGATGCATGTAGAGATTTATTTACGCAAATATCATTATGAGGAACTCGTTGAAGTGATGGTTTGCAAAAAATTTCTAGATTATTTATAAATTATTATTTATGCGTATTACATTACATATGAATGTACATAAATATTTTGTTTTCAATTCAGATGATGGCAGCTTTGCATTTTTTTGCTCATAGAAGCTATCAGAAATCAGTAGTAAGGAGGATATCAGTAAAAAAGGATTCATATGTGGTATTAAGTCAATCATTAATAATCATATCATGAATAGAAATCTGCAATGTTATTGTTGATCATTTTAACTCGATAACGATATGATTAGTAGAATACCTTTTTGGCATTTGTCGTTATTAAAGTCGTTCAACCAAATGCTTAGCGACAGTCGTATGGTAACGATATCGTTATACATACTTTTAGTAGAATAGGCCTGTAAGTTGCAGAATAGTACATGGCTACATAATGATCGATGATGAGGTTTTAGCGTGTATCTATATTTCATATTTTGTACTTATTTACGTGTCCCTAGATACTTCGTTTTGTTATTGTGTTTAAATATTAAGATTTCATACAATTGTGTAAATATGTTTTATAATCTCTAACAGTCGAAAGAAATTCAGGTTCATGTATCTTAGATATATACCGCGACCTCCGGGGGTTTATCGTAATTTGGTTTCAAGACATGCAATTAAAATGTCAAGTTTGTTATGGATTTTCAATGTATTTACACACAGGGTGTTGACGGTCAGTTGTGAACATACGTAATTAACATGGGATTTTGGTTTTATTCAATTTCCTGCTCTCCTGTTCATTACACGGCAAAAACTGTTGAATGTATAGTTGTATACAAAATTGGTCCCAGATTTTTTTATTATGATTTTAGTTTCTTCCTAATTTGTAAAAAAAATTTAAAAATTTCGGTTAATTAGTAGTAATTGTCCTGACTTGCAGGAAACAATATTATTTTAATCATATTCTGTCAACCTTGTAACAGGTAGAGATCGAATCTAACTTTTTCGTGCCGTTTACGTTATGCTAAATATAAGTTTATTATCAGCCTTTATTACCGACTGTAAATACCTCTCGGCGGGCTACTAACCGACTATTTATATACAACGTGCGTCAAAACCCTCAATTTGTACTGACACCCGGTATTTATACAGTTTCTGCATACAAATAGCCCTTGTCTATATATAACGTGTATGTCAATCGATTTATAACCTTTAATCGAAAGTTCCAAATGATTAGAATTCCTCTTACCGGGGATATGTAAACAGGCAGATATTTACACACCCCTAATCACGTATATACAGAACATATGTGGCCATTTGGGAGCGATGTTACATAGGAATAATGGTACTTACTGATCGTGCCAGCTGGCATCATTAACTGCTAAGCTTGTTGACTGGAACCCCATTAGTCACTACATTGGGCTCCACTAGTTTTCACTGTTATTTAGAGTTCATTTTAATTAATACTAGCACCATGTAATTTAACGATTAAATATATTACAATAACTAAACATGTTGAAATACAATTACAATTTAGTTAAACACTTAAATACTTTTTGGCGAGTATGACAACGAACAATGATGTTTGACGTTTATCTATACTTGTTCTTTACACAAGCGAGTGCAACCTCACTTGGGAGCCGCATAAATGCACACTAAAGTATCAGGCTTCGGCAAGAGAGTTCCTAAGCGATTAATGCTGACTTTACTAAAATTCATCTCTTTACGTCTCCCCTAAGTTGAATTGCGTTTCTCTATATTTCGCAACATTTCTCAATGTTACATTTTCTTTTTGTAAAAAATAAATTAAATAATGATTGTTTGTTCAAATTGCGAACGTGTCATTATTATAACGAATTATGATGTTGGAAATAGTTATAGAAGAAAACGTAATTTATTTTCTATAAGCGAAATTGACGTTTGACATTTATTAATAACTCCAGAAAACAAGAAAAAATGAAAACAAATGACATGGATATCGCTATGAACTATCAGAAATTTTGATTTTATTTTTAAAATTGTGAAGTAACCAGAAACCTTCCCCAGTCTCGTATTTAAGTAGTCTGCTGTATATATGGAATAAGCAGATTGTGATAATTAATGTTAAAATATTGAAGAACAGTATTAATTATTAATGATGGCTTGGGTTAAGTAATTTCGGTGTAGTGAGTGAACACATAAAACGCGTGTAGAACATTTTGTGGCGACAGGAATGCCGTGGAGGACTCCAGACCACTGTAGCTGTTTTGGCAACAACGAACGCGTACGCACCGTTGGGAAACTTGGTGGAATATTAAACAGCGACGCAACAGCTGCTCTTTGAAGTTATTCGAGTCTTACATGGTGATGTGTGCATAAAACATGTGTCGAGGGACTACCAACTCTGATGAGAAAACTACCAAGTTTTGTAGTTAACAAAATATAGATTAAAACCATGACAATAATAAAAATGTCGTACCATATTGTATTATACTCGTACTTGTTTTAATAAACAGTCTACTTAGATTATAAAGCACTTTCTATATACATTGCATATTAATGAAAATGAAATTATAATATGCTTGAAAGGCAAAGTTTTAAATTTTTAAAATTTATGTTTGTATATATATATATATATATATATATATATATATATATATATATATATATATATATATATATATATATATATATACTTTAATTTTTGTATTTAATAAAAATAAAGAACATTAATTAAAAAGGTTGTATTATTCTTGTTGTATTGAGTTCCGAAAGATTTTTTAATAATTTATATTTCTTAGTTATATTTGTTTATAAAATTTTGAGGATTTTATTAGTCACTACAGTTTTGTTCCAGACAGCTCAAACACAGTAGCTGTATTCCCTTTGGAATATTTCAGCCCAGTTTATAAGTAAGTTGCCTATGAAAAGAACAACATTTCACATATAAAAAGACTAATTCATACTGTAAAATTAATCACCGTATGACATTTTTGTTTTCAACCACGAAAGTTCATCTGTTGAACTAACCTACAAATTGGCATTTCTTCTCATATTACCCTTTCCACTGAAGAACTGAACTCAGTAGCTCAAATCACTTTGGCTCGTACCACGAGCACAGTTTTAACCAAAACGCTGTTTTAAGAAATGGCAAATTACATTATTTAATATTTATAATAAATAATTACAAATTTATCAAAATATGATTTTAAAGCAGAACATGGTTTATAATCAAACAAATATTTTTAAAAAAATCGTTCTTTATACATAAGGGCGAAATTAAATTTTGAAATTTGATTTTGACATTTCTTAAAACAGCGTTTTAGTTAAAACCGTGCTCGTGGTACGAACCTTTGAGTTTATTTTGCCAATGACGCGACATTGGAAAGGGGAGATATGAATACATTCAATACCAATTAGCTCAACTCGAACTGAAATTTTGACCAAAAATAATACAGCTAGTAGTAGCGACATAGTAATTTCACTAGTACTTTCCAGAGATTTAGGAAAACTCAGAGAGTCTGAGACTCTTCAAATGTAGTACCGACCTCGATGACCCCAATACAACAAACGGCATACTACATTTTCCAATTTATTTTTTTCTCTAAAACTACACAAATAATTTACACAAATATATATTTTTGTCAAATAAAATTCTAGTTTTACAGAAATATTTTTAAAATTTTACCTATATAAAATTTCAAATGACGTCATAATTTTGTGACCTTAAACTCTTCCGCACTCCTACCTATTAAACAGATGACGCTGATTCATTTACAGTCTGTCCGTGACTATCATTGTATGTGTGTAAATAATTATGACGTCTCAAATTCGGACACAAAATGTTTAAAAGAAAAATCAAGATTTTATATATATATATATATATATATATATATATATATATATATATATATATATATATATATGTATGTATGAATAAAAAGTATAATAATATTACATATTTTTAATGAATGTATGCATAATATTAAGTAGATGTTTCATTTATGTGTGTAATTGTCATAAGCTAAATGAATAAATAAATTTCTTAAAATATTATTTATTAATACTTGTATAATTTTATACTTACTATACCGAGGTACTTCATTTAACCTAAAAAAAATAGTAGATGGAGCTTGAGAGCCGACCGTTTTTACATGCGTTAAATAAATAATTTAATTGAACCATTCTTTGCTGTAACAGGGCGAAATCAAATTCTACTATCCCAAGCGCTGCTACCAAAATATGTGACAACACGAAATCATATTCTAATATCCCACACGCTGCTACCAAAATATGCGCCAGAACGATTCTATCACTAGAATAAAAATAAAGTTTAAAATTAATAATCCGAAAAGGTAACGCTGCCACCAATTTATTTTCGAAAGGAAATAAACTTAATTTGGAATACTATACATTTACAATTAAATGGATAGAATAATACACACATATATTTCAATCACAACACAAAACTAAGATACATATTTTACAAATTTACAATTATTAGTTTTAGCAAAACAAAGAGATAGCAGAGCGGACGTTACGTACTAAGTTATTATTAAAACTTACATGCCTACTTCTAACTTCTGTTTATTACTTCATACTGTATACCATTACAACCACTGCTGCAGCTAGAGCTGCTACTGCAGCCACTCCAATCCCAGCAACTACTCTAGCCGTGGCTTATATACTGCATTAGTAATTAATTTGTTTTTCAATATTACGACGCATGTAGCCAAAAGGGATTTTTTACTAATTACATTATAAACAACTACGAGATTAATCACAACTTGAATAGAATTAGAATTTTGATGACTTAGTCATATTTGAAAAACAAACTAAATACGAACGCTTTCTATTCTAACGTAATGAATTTAGGAATTTTTGGAAAGTACTTCAAACTACCTTTCCAAAAATTCCATAAACTCAATCAAAATAATGTCGCTGAATTTCGACTTGTTACATTGCCAATAATAAAAATTGTTACCTGTAAAATTGTAACAGACCTGAATATTAAAAATTACAACAAAACATGGCTAAACATCAGTTAATTCTGTAGATTTTATTTGATAATTGACAACTGATATTTTTTTCGTTTTTGTGAACTTTCATTCTGAGCAATCAAACTGCAGAATTTGTATCCGCATATAAACCAACGCTATTTTTACCTCTCGCTAAGAGAGGTATTGTATTCATGCTAAAAATCGCATATCCAGATTTTAGTGAATAAGCACGTTTTAAGGTCCCTAGAATCCGATTATAACATTCTTACGATGATGTCCGTATGTGTGTGTGTGGATGTGTGTGTGTGTGTGTGTGTGTGTGTGTGTGTGTGTGTGTGTGTGTGTGTGTGGGGATGTGTGTGTGTGTGGATGTTGGATTCACCATAACTCAAATACTATAAGACTTAAGACATTTTTAACTACGGATTCCTCAATCTAACAATAATGGGAAGAGTCGAGTCAGTTTTGGTAGCAATTAGACAACCGGAAGTAGTAGTTACAAGAAAAAAATCATCTAAATATTTTTTATCGAAAATTTATATAAATACTTATATTAAAGAACGTTAAATTCTTTATTCGATAAATATAAATTCATTATTATATCTTCTATAGATTTAGAGATAAAGAAATGCATATAAAATAATTTGATGTAAAAATTCTCAGATCAAACTACTTTAAGGCAAGAAATTCAAATGTTTGTAATTTACACATAAATGTCACTGTCAAAAATATTTGTATGCCACTATCAAAAATATTTGTACATCATTACGAAGATTATGAAAATAAAAAAAGTCAACAACGCAAAAGAATATACGTAAAAAAGAATATAAAAGGAATTTGCGAAAAAATGACGAATATGAAGAAAAATAAAAGGAAAGTAGAAAAAGAAAATTTCAGGATATTGAATATAAAGAAAATGTATGTATTGTACTATTGTACATAATTTATATTAAAATATCCCATAGATTTTGCAAATATATGTGAGAATTATTTTGTAGTGAGACATGAATATATGTATTTGTAGTTAAAAATATTTTTTGTTTTATGCGTACAACCAGATAAATATCTGGCGAGAGGTTATGTGCTGGCCGCATCAGATTTTTTTACGTGAAATGAAGTATAAAATGAATGTATTTAACCTATTTTACACTGTTACTTTTTATCAATGTAAGAAAAACCAATGGCGCCAAGATGGAACAAACAGAATAATAGTTTCATATTTACATCAGGAATCAGAATCAGGAAAATGGTGTATTAATGACGACGGGCCATATTGAAACATGAGGCAGTTCGTGCCGACTATTTTACGGCTTCGAGTCAAATACAGTCGTTTTACTGACGGAGTTATGTATACATTTCTTTCTAAAACCTCTGATTATAATAAAAATTAATTTTTAATTTAATAATTAAATCTGATTTTTATAAGTATTTAGTAGAGCGCTTCACACGTTTCTAAGATGACAGAAAAAAACGAAAACCAATAAATTACAGATAGTTTTGTATTTTTGGTAAAAGCGTATTTGTTCATTTGCAATGTCTTACGAAGCAAATAATAGCAACGAGGTTCCGTTAGACATATCTTATGTACAAAATATAACTATAAATATTAATATTGAATAAAATTTTAAATAAAACATTTAAATCATTTCGTGACTAGTCTGGAAAATACAACTTTCATGCCGCTTCTATTTTTGCGCCAGTTTCAGAAAAAATATGTTATATCGACCCTAAAGAGCACAAAATCGGCACTAAAGTAATCCATTATAAGACGTTTTCATGCAAATGCAGTGTTGCCAACCTTATGATAATTATTGTACATGGAAGATAATTTGGGCAAGAAGAACGAATAAATAATTCCGATGAATAAGTTTGAGATGAAACACATAATTTTGAGTGTTCTTTACGATTACGTCAATGTTCGAGTTTAGCTGCATTGAATGTTTGACTAATATACTAGTATATTTAAATATAAGTTCATTTTTATCAGTCATATGATTTATTTTCCTCGGCCTCGGCAAATAAATTTTACATTCGTGATAAAAAAAAATATAGAACTTCAGTTCCTTAATAACAAAATGCCAAATAAAGTCATTGTTTTCCTAACTATAGATAAGAGAGAGGTAATATGAATATAAAGATAGATACCTATAGCTCTTTCTGCATTGAATAAAATGGATGATCAAATATTTAGTTTGACTCAATTCGCTTGAATAGCTTTAAATCTCATTGGATTTTCTTTTTTACTCGTACAAAAGAGATTTTTTAGCTAAAAAGAGGTGGCATTCTGTTTTCATAATAAAGAGAATATTTAACTTTGAAAAACATAATAAAAATCTAAACATAGATGTATGTTATTTAGTATGACTTTATTGGAGTTCTTCCTGGATTTAACAGAGTTACAATAAAATTCATTTATTTAGAATAATCTGACACCTGTATTTATTTTCATGTCAATCACAATATATAACTTATATTTTTTATATCCATAACAACATATATATATATATATATATATATATATATATATATATATATATATATATATATATATATATATATATATATATATATATATATGTATATATATATAAAATAAAATATCATCACGGCATTGCTGGGTGTGCCAATCTACTTTTTACACAGATTTCGGTAATGATGACTTGATTCTAACTCAGTTACATAGCACAGCAGTATTACAGATTAGTGTCGAGTGGAATAATCGTGAAGTTACTGGTATACTGGGATAGCTGTGAATACTCGGTAGTTTTGAGGAGTATTGTGAAGTTAGGTATACGGATACGGAGACACTAAAAGCGAGTGCAAATGAATACTTGGCAGTGGTGATGAAGACTTGTGGCATACATACAGTCGGCGATACTGAAGATAAATAAATAGTATAGTGTTTAACTAGTTATATTCGTAGTCTTAAATAAGTATTTAATATTTGTTTAATATTAGTAATTGTCATTGTTATTATCTGTTAAATATTTGTTTATCGTTTTAATAAACACCTATTTTAATTAATAATAATTCTTTCATTTTTACACCTCCCAAATAAATAAAAACGTTACAATAGCAATAACAGACGACCAAAGATCATTTCAAACAAACATGTATATATTAATTTCAGTTAATAAGTACCTAGTAAACAAAACGTTTTACATAATTTTCTTCGCATTACTTAATTTTGAAGCAACAAATATATACTTATTTCACTTACATTTCAAAATTTGGATTTCAAACGACTCTCTTTACGGTTCCAAAACTAGTACTTTATCATTAAAATAATAAGTTTCGCGAAAAATGAAATTATTATCGAACACATTAAATCAAAAGATACTATGCCAAGTATGTACTCAAGATACATACTCTATTCATTTAATTTTATTCACATACATAATTCAAATGTCTTAATAAAAATTAAGTAAGTAAATTATGTTTTGTAGATATTGTTTTGTTAAATAGTTTTGATATATTTTCTATTTCTTCGTTTGATCATTTATCATCACATAAAATTTAAACTTATCAATTTTCAGTAATTATTTTTTTTGTAATTAAACATGTAGTTTAAAATAAAAATGCATAGTACTATAGTTATAAAGAGCAAGTAATAAATACAAAAATATTTCTATATCGTAACTGTTATCTAGCTCCTCCTATGAACAAAAGTTTACTTACTTTATTATTCAATGGAGATTTAAGTTTCTAACACGCACAGTAGGTAGTTTAATTTCATTTACGATTCACTAAATCTTGTGTACTAATACTTATGGAGAACAGTAGCAAATTAATTTTGATACTGTGGTCCACAAACACAAACATTTATGTAATCTAATTCAAAATATAATTTCATAAACAATAGTTAATCTCTACGAAACATAAACAGACTATTCAATATTTGTTCAACAGACCAATAAATTGTATATTCTCTATTTTGGTCGTATTTCATACACAGACTTTGCCATAATGGATTCCATAATTTCAATGCAGACAAAAGGATTAAAGTTCCAATATTAAAATTTTACATTTCAGTTGGTTAATAACACTAATTATACAAGGAATGTAACATGGGTACTGGACTGTATATATGTTCAAAAATGTGCAAATATTACTCACATTTATTGGGTTCTATGGATTCCTTTCATAAATTTGGATGTTGCTACGAATTTAAAGAAAATATGGCACAATTAATTACTATGTATTGTGTTATAAATAAATAGATCTGGAAAAACATATGCGTAGTGTATTTTAAATGAAGCATGTTATAAAAGTCCAGTGCAAGTTTTTTAGCTGTCACTGTCAAATAAAGAGGTTATACAGGGTGTAAATGAAATAAGTAGAGTAAATTTAACACATAATGTAACTCGTAGGGAGCAACAATATTTCTTAATAATTTTTTTTTCTAAATTTTGAGTTAAAATTCTTTAAATGTTTGTTCAAAATTTAGTTACCCGCCTATGGTCAGATCGCTGCCGCCCTCTGATATCTGAATTTAAGTTCACACGGCACAAAAATTGTCGGCTGGTGTTTGGTTTCTTGCAGACACACTAATTAATAAACGATCAACGGAAAACATATTTATTAATAATAAATTCGTAATAGTTCAATATTTAAAATAAAATTGTGTAATGAAACAGCCTTCGAAACATCTGTGAATAGAGGTACAGCATAGTTATGAGGTTATGCGATGAGTTATCATTTATCGTTAACAAATCATAAAAGTTTAAATACGTTATTCAAAAATGTACGTACAAACTATTGTCTTGTTAAAGGAGGTATATGAATACCAATTAGTCGTCCATTTATTGTTACCTCCCAAATATTTTTTAGTGAAAATTTTTACAGTATGAGGATTTTCGTCTGCCGTGATGTGCATTGTGCGTTAAAGACACCTTCTTTAGCAAACCCAGCCTCATCAGGGAACAATACTATAGCCATTCGCAAAATTTGAAGTCTGCTATGTGCTGAAAATATTGAAATTTTTGTACATGGTGTGGATATAATTGTTGCTGCTTTAAAAATTATCACATGTGACACTCTGTACTGTGATAAGATGTACAAGATTTACAAATGTGTCAATACTAGGAACAGAATTTGGAAAACGCTCCGTCTAAATGCGTTGGCGGTGTCTTTGTCAATAACAAAGTAAAATGTACTGCAGATACGAATAGATAAATAAACCATAGGTAAGTAATTATATTGTCTGTGTACTCGCTATTCGTAAACGTAAGCATTCTGATACAAGTTTACCTTATTCACAAGTTTATTATTTATGTCAAAATTTAATTGCAACAAATGACAGGACTATTAATTGCTATAGTAAAATTTTTCATAGCTGTTGTTAGTGCATTAAGTTATTAGAAAAATACGTGAAATGACTCGTCAATTTACGGGGTTGTTGACTTGTTACAATTCGTGTCTTCATATCTGAGCAATCGCTAGCTTTGTGTTCGTGTTGATGGTATTACTTCTAAATGTTATTACGCAACCTCTGGTGTCCCGCAAGGGTCTAATTTAGGGCGACTACTATTTCTTTTCTTCATCAATAGCATCACTTATGCAGATGACTTGAAACTTTTCAGAATTGTTAACAATGCCAATGATTGTGGTTTATTACAAACTGACATTAATAATGTTCTGATTGGTCTTTAGCCTCTAAGCTTTTATTTAATTTTAGTAAATGTAAAATTATGACCTACTCTTTAAAGCAAACAATTACACCGTTTAACTATCAAATGAATAACACAATTTTGGAGCGAGTAACTTTATTCAAAGATTTAGGAATTCTGTTCGATTCTAAACTTAGCTTTATTCTCCATTTTAATGATATTCGAAAAGCTTCTTACCGAAATCTTGGCTTCATACTTCGTAATACACAATCGTTCTATAATTATAAACCCTCAAATCTTTGTATTATTCATTTGTGCGTAGTAAACTGGAATATGAATTACAAATTTGGAATCCTGTATATATCAAACATGTACAAGCTCTGGAGAGTCTACAGAAAAAAATTATAAAGTATTGTTGTGCTAAATTCCACCATCGTCGCTTTGATACGATCTTTAATTACTCCAACTATCTAATTGAGTTCAATGTTATTTCCTTGGACTGCCGTAGAAAAATCCAATCATGTTTACATCTCTATAAACTTGTAAATAATCTAATTGATGATGCTCATTCGCTAGCTTGCCTAAATTTTGGGGTACCTCGCTTAGGTTCTCGGCGTAAATTAACCTAGAACAAACTATGAACTTCGATCTCCAATTAGACAGTTGTGTACTATATTCAACACTGTGTCCATATACATGAACAATCTTGACATTTTCTGTGATACTCAGTCCAAATTTGGAAAACAAATTATGAACTATTTCTTGTCTGATCTTTAGCAATTAAATTGAGTTATTTCTATTTCTAATATTGTCAGTTCATTATTTCAAAGTTTTCTTGTAACTACACTGTATTTATCCTTGTTTCTGTCAATAATCCTCTGTAATTGGGAACATCTGTTCCTGTTGAGTGATTACTAATAAATAAATAAATAAATAATGCGATTTCGGGAAAAGTTATTAACAAATATTGTTGCTGTTAATGCACTTATTTCATTTACACCCTGTATACTGATAATTTGTATAAAAGATGTAAAGAAAATGGTGGGCTGACTATTCACATGTACCTTCTACGACAAAAAATAAGAAAAACAGTTTATGTATGTCCTAAAATGGTTCGTTACTGAGTTACAGCTACTTGAGGTTTTTCGGTTTTTAGTCATAAAGATAATAGAAAACGGTGATTTCACGAGCTCAGCAGCGTGTGGAGGGTATTTTCCTTATTTTTAGTCGTAGAAGCCACCTGTGTATATTCTGCCCACCATTTTTGTTACAGCATGTATATTTTCGAACGTACGTATCCAACAATTATTCTATTAATGATAAAGTTAATTTTTCACCTCCACTGTAGTTACACAGACATTTTTTCCAAACCAAAATACGGCCACCTCAGTGGCCGAGCGTTTTGAGGCAGCGTGAGTCCGACTGCTCTTAAAGCGATTCGAAAATTTTTGCACTAACTATATAAATGGAAAGCGCTTTGGATCTCCTGGGCCGCATCGGCTAATAAAAATATACTCAAAAGTTTTCTGACAAAATAGCAACAACGACATATATTTTTCAATGTTTAGTACTTTTTTCAAAGTATTTCACAGTAAATTAAATTATTAATGTTAAACTGAAATTACAAGAAATTTAGTTTAATTTCAAAGGAAGTCGCTATTGAAAAAAATACGCGACGCGAACTGCAAGAATTCGCAATAAGGGGCACTTGCGGGTCACGGGTCCCTGCCCCTGCTCTGCATAAACAATACATTGTAGAATCAACTTCTACTCACTGGCTATACAGG
This sequence comes from Harpalus rubripes, assembly GCA_963082715.1. Lineage (NCBI taxonomy): Eukaryota > Metazoa > Arthropoda > Insecta > Coleoptera > Carabidae > Harpalus > Harpalus rubripes. Next base: position 26,600,753 of record OY720451.1, read on the forward strand.
TGATAATTACTGTCTTTCTCGTATTCTTTTTTAATGAAGTTCTTCTACACAATTTCATTTACGCTGAGTTCTGTGTGGTGTGTTTCTTTTGAATTATTTTTCATCTAAAAACTTCCACATTGGTTACACTGTTTATTTACCTTTGTTCCCCGTCTTCTTTTATTTTCCAGGTAACTTACGCTGTTTTGTTTTCGTGCATTCTTAATAAGATGACAAAACCTTTGCAGTTGTTTTTCTCTTGGTTTCTTTCTTATATACTGATGTTTCTTCGAAACTTCATCTAATTGTGTCACTCCTAATTTCATCCATCCTGTTATTTTTCACATTCAACTCCAACGACTGTATTTTCATCCTTTGTTTTGTGCTTATGACCAGAGATTCGCTTTCTTGTAATAATAAGAAACAGACAGTAAGATAGTTTTGTAGAGCGCTATCTTTGAACTTTTTTTATGTTTTTGCTGTTCATAATGTTTGAATGCAACGAGTAATAGAATTTTGCTGCACATTGTATTCTTTTATTGATTTCATGCTCTTCTTCTTTTTACTTTTAACAATATTTGAAAGATATTTGAAGCTATGGATATGTTCAATAACTTTTATCTCAAGTTCAATATGGATATTCTATAATCGTTGACAATTATTCCTCTTTTCTATAGACAGAGATACCGTTTGGAACAATTTTTAATTGATATTTTACACACAATACATTTATTCCGAAAAAATAATAAATATGAATTGATACATCAATACATCCAACAAGCAGTTAATATATAATTTTTTGATTTAATATTGTAAACTATTAGATTCTGCATCTTATTTATAAGGTGGAAAAGATCTGACCATAAATATAAATAGTAAAAAAAAGATAGTTAGCAGTTCAAAATATGAAGGAGAATTGAAAAATTCGCGAACTAACAAAGAGGACAGCTACATGCAAAATTATTTTTGTGAGGTTATAGTTATGTGACCGTGGGTTGAGTTACATAGTTCAGGTCCGTTAGTGAAGACGGACGAGTAAAGGCGGGAAGGTGAACTCGAACAGTTGAGTATCCAGAGACTGTGGAGCTCAGTTGTGTATACAGAGGCTGTGTGAGTTCTGTTAATAGAGTTACGTAGATAAGAGAGTAAGGCAGTTAGTAAGCGTAATGCAGTATAGTGTCGAGTGTTACACGTGTACTGGGATAGCTGTGGAAGTGAATAATCGGTAGTGTTGAGGAGTATTGGGAAGCTAAAGTATACGGGGACATACTCGCAATTGGTATTGAAGAATTGTGGCATACGAACAGTTGGTAATACTGGATTGGAAGTAAGTCAGCTAGTGGAGTGAATATAGTTCAGAAAGAGAGTTGAAAGGAGTGAATTCTGTCCGGGCAGTTGAGTATACAGACGCGGTGGTGTCAGTTGAATATACACACACTGTGGAGGTCAGAAGGTCGGACAGTTGAAGGTGATATAAATAACTAGTCACATAAATAAATATCGCGTAAATAGTCTTTAAGGGTTCTGCAACAGACCGCCAGTCTAATATTGGAACGCGTAGTGAAATAAATGAGCAGTTAAATAAAAGTACGAGAGTACAGTAAAATAAATAGTGATATAAATAATTGTTTAAATAAATAATATTAGTGTTTAAGTAGTTAATAATAGTTTTAATCTTTTAATTAGTTTTAATATTTATTTAACCATAGTATTCGTCATTGTTATTATTTTCTGATTTGTTTATCATTTTAATAAACATCTATTTTAATTAATAATATTTCTTTGATTTTTATGCTTTACCCAAATAAGTAAAACGTTACATTATGGAAACTGTCATTGACGCGTGAACTGGCTATTTTGAAATACATACATAAAAAATAGAACACAGCGCAGTGTCAAATACCTGCATAAAAAGGACTTAAAACCGAAGCAGATTCATGAATTAGGTACGTCTTGTGTTTCATACAAAACGGTAACAAAATGCGAAAAGCCTACAACTGTTACCAGTGGAGAAAACATCAATATGATTCACGATATACTCGTAGTCAGCAGATTAGCGAATCGTGGTTCTAGAAATGGCAGAGGCTGTGGGCATCTCATATGAACAGGTGCAAAACAGTCTGAGCAATGAGTTAGAAATGACAAAAATTTCTACGAGGAGGCCCCCGGCTTCTGATGATTGATCAGAAACGTGTTTTTTTTTTAGATGTCGTCCGACTTGCTGCTCCTTTAAAAATCTGATCCTGATATGTTACTAACGATGAGACACGGATTCACCACTATCAGTCTAAATCAAAGCAAAAGTCGAAAAAGTAGGAGCATAGGGTTCACTACTTCCCGACAAAGTAATAGACCCGTTTAGTGATGACATAGAAGCCAGGTTTCCAAACAAGAAAATGGCTGCCGCCTTGGCAACAGTTGCTATGTTATTTAAAATTGACTGCGGAACTAAAGTGGTGGGAGATTTCCCTGTCGTCTTTCTTCAAACTTTAGGCTCTTTAAAAAGCACAGATGAAAGAAAGGTAATTTTTATTAGTACTTGTTACGTCTTGTAAGTTCTACCATACATATTTTAAGGTTTTATTCTAAATTTGTTTCATCATGGTGGTGTGTTTCGTAGCATTCATTATAGCGAACGTGGAACTTGTAAGTTTTTTAAATTTACTGAGGTTAGTATATATTTACAATAGAAAACAACTTTATAACGTGTTTCTCAGCCATTTCAATACCAAACAATCTTGTAGGTTATAAGCGCCAAACGTCAAATCCTGGTTTAGGCCCGGGCCATGCTATGCGTTTTGGCGGGACCGGTTTAATGGGATCCGTTGACCGGGAAGACAACAACTTATTGTTTTAAATGAATGCGTCCACACCTATGCGGTTGCGGTCCGGTTGCCGGATACTACCGCAGCATGTTGCGGTTTGACCGGACGGTCAATTTGCCGCATGACAACTACAACATATTGGAAATAATGCGAGCGTTCACAAGGGTCTGGTTTTGTTTTTTAATAGACAACGCATACTCTTTGGGCTCTGCACTGATCAGACATTGGTCAGACCGTGTCCGAATCGGCTTGTCAATGCTGCCGTCCTGTTTAGCAGGACATATGTGGACGCTATGATCCATCCCGTTTAACCGGGTGCGGTTTTACCGGTCCCGCTAAAACGCATAGTGTGGCCCGGGCCTTAGCCTAGCAACCGCCTTAGCAACGAAGACGCTATTTTCTTGTTTGGAAACTTTTGTGACGTCACATTAAACGGCAAAATCATGGTTTCTATTTTTAGGGGCGTAAATGGAATCCTCATATTGATAGTGAATTACAACTAAAGGCCGTTGCGCACTTCAGCAATTCAAAGCGTGACGAAGAAAAGTTTTTCATTCAATATATTATTATGTGCATAGTCGCCACATTGCTCTGCTCTTCGCTGGTTGAAAGTGCGCATATACACATAATAATACATTCTTCTCTTCACCGCAGTGCAGCGAAGAGAGGTTTTTTTCATTCAATATATTATGATGTGCATACGCGCACATTGGGTCAGCGAGGCGCAGAGCAATGAGGCGACTCTCCGGAATATTTAGCTCTCCTCTGCTTTGCTCCGCGCTTCTCTTACCAAAAGTGCGCGATAGCGCAGAATAGCGTAGCTACCTTAATCAGAACAAATACGCTTAAAGCCCGTCGCGCGACGGAGATAAGTTTTTTCATTCAATGTATTATTATGTGCACTTTGGAGCAGCGAAGGGCAGAGCAATAAAGCGACTATACACATAATTGAATAAAAACCTCTTCGCCGCGCTTCACTTCATCGCACTTGGCGTCGCTCAAGTGCGCGACGGCCTTAAGACGAATTGAAAATAGCCGCCGAAAGAGAACAAAATTTCACACATTCTAGTAGTTGGCTATTGCGATGAGTAATACTTATTGGTACAGATTTGAATTGTTACTTTATCCTTCCTATTACCTGTTGGTAGCTCCATTAGACTTCCGTCTATTTCCAAAACTCAAAAAATACCTGAAAGGGCAACAATTTTCGCTTACTGAAAAAGTTGTAGCTGTCGTAAACAGAGTATTTTGCAGACCAATAAAGACTTAACGGAGAATTTGTAACAAAATAATGTAAAAAGTATTTATAAATTCCTTTTGTGTTAGTCTGCGAAAATTTCAATCCACCCTCGTATCTCCTGGTACTACCCTTCTTGAAAAATTAAGTAGGTAGGTATTTATTCATTCTGAGCAAGTGCAATCCTTGGCGCAATTAAATCAGACCCAGTTGTATTTTAAGAAGCAATAAAGAACTTTCATTCTTTCCACGAATTTAATTGAAATCGTTTCGTAATTAACCGGAGTCATCTGAAGGAAACCAGAACTCTTGAGAAACAATTGTGACGCTATCCATCTGCTGGTAAATTTCCAAAGTGTCCAAATCGGCATTGAAAATTATTGACCTGTGTTGTGACATTTATTCACCTTTAAAAGATAATTAACGTTTTCATTAATGAAACTGTCTTTTAAAAGATTCTCATTTTAAATATCCAAAAATAAAAAATCACCCAAAAAGTATATAAAAATATTCCGCATTTTGAGATTAAAAAGAAGGCCTTTATTGCAGAGCAAACTAGTACATTTTTACCTTGCGTCACCTTTAGGTAAGGAAGGTATTGTCCTTGGTCAAAAAATTCGATGATGGGATTTTAATCAGACACGTTTTAGGGCCCCCTAGAATACGATTTTACTATTTTTACAATGATGTCTGTATGTATGTATGTATGTATGTATGTATGTATGTATGTATGTATGTATGTATGTATGTATGTATGTATGTATGTATGTATGTATGTATGTATGTATGTATGTATGTATGTATGTATGTATGTATGTATGTATGTATGTATGTATGTATGTATGTATGTATGTATGTATGTATGTATGTATGTATGTATGTATGTATGTATGTATGTATGTATGTATGTATGTATGTATGTATGTATGTATGTATGTATGTATGTATGTATGTATGTATGTATGTATGTATGTATGTATGTATGTATGTATGTATGTATGTATGTATGTATGTATGTATGTATGTATGTATGTATGTATGTATGTATGTATGTTTGTTTGTATGTATGTATGTATGTATGTATGTATGTATGTATGTATGTATGTATGCATGTATGTATGTATGTATGTATGTGTGTGTGTGTGTGTGTGTCTGTGTGTGTGTGTGTCTCTGTGTGTGTGTCTGTGTGTGACAAAATTTTCTAGTGCGATCATACTAATACTACAATTCCAAAAATTATAATTCTTTCGTATTCCTCTTCGTTACATCCATGTGAAGAGCTGATTTGATTTTGGTTAAAATTGATCAACCGGATGTACTCTCATTTGAAGATATTAACAGTTTTTCTTGAAAAAACGATGTTAAATATCATTATTTCACATTTAATGTTATAAATATTAAAGCATATTTTATTCTCTATACGATTTGAATGCAATTTCTACTTCATATTAAATGGAGATAGAGTTAAATTATAAAGAAATTAAATATCACATATTAGCCAGCTATGCTATAACTCTAGAAACAGCTGCTATATTAAGAAAAGTCTGATTGAAAGGTGTCAGTGTCAAGTGCAGTTGACAGTATGTTTGTTTTATAATTTTACTGGAATATGATCTTTTGCTACAAACTTTCTGTATGGAATTTGTATAAAATACATACAACTGCTTAAGGTAATGTACAAGAAATAGAATCTTTTGCAAGGAACTTTCTGTATGGCATTTATACAAAATACATAGAACTGACGGAAGGTATTGTGCTCATCGCACATCAGATTTTTATTTAGCGTTACCACTTGTAAATTATGTAAGTGACTAGAAAAAATGTGGTTATTAAGCAAATATCTACAGTTTTTAACATTATTTGTGTTTCTCATCATAATCACAATATTTTCCAATTTTAAACTTATACCTTTATTGAATAATATTCCATTAAAAAAATATATGCACATGCACTATTTTTACACAAACTTTTAGCATTTATTACATTACATTTATTACGCTAAACAACATCACAACTTGACAAACTGAGGTGGTTTCATGAGCCATAGGTGGCACTGATTCATACAACGCGAAAAGCAATTGTCATTATATAAAAATAAGTAACCTAAAAAGTGTGTTTCTCTGTTTCGGTGTAAGAATGGTATATTATAGCACGCTTATTAATGTTATAATAAGCTTCATTCTTAAACGATTTTTGGTGTGAGATTGTTATTAAATTCATAAAATATCTAGGCAATAAGGCAATGGATTAAATAAAAAAGTAAAAATCACTATCTCCAATCTAATTATTTTATCAAAAATATCCCTTAATTAATGTTAATTGTCACTATTCTAATAAAGAAATAATGTAAATGATAGCCAAAAAAGAAAATAGTATAACATTACAAAATGCTATTCAAGCACTCATTACAATTGATTGTCTTCTATAACAGTCGTACAGAAAGTGTAATGTGCAACTCATTTTACAAAGTCTTTAGATGCTAGTGTCATACACTTGCTACAATGGTATTAAAAAGACTCTTGACTAAAGTGAAATTTATAAAACTTATTACATAATATACTATGTATTATGCTTTTGCTGTTACATCTTCAGTATTGTCATTGTTATTAGCTTTGTTCGCGGTAGCGATCCCGGACTAGTTTGAGCATCACACGCATGCGCAGTCTCGTTTTAGTCGTTCGCGGTAAAATTCTGACTGTTAACTCCGTGTTCGCGGAACACCGTGGATTGGTACATGATTGATCACGTACTAATCAGACTAGTCCAAAGATTGAAGCAACTATTATAAATCAGGGACTGATTGCAAGTATTCGGTGCATACTTTTCTGTGTTTAATTACGTTTATTTCAGCAACTTCACAAACTTTTAATTAACAAATATTTGAAGGTAAGTTTATAATATCTTGTAGAAGAGTTTTTCCATAAATATTTTCTATATTTTTTAAAGATGTCTTCAAGTGATTCTATTAGTCTCTTATCTTCAAGTGATGACGACTTGGAAGAAGTATTTGCAGTATTAAAATATCCTAAAAATATTAATTATTTTGAAGAGACTGTGCCACAATTTAACGATGAACAATATTTGCAACATTTTCGTGTAAGCCGAAGAATCACGGAGCAACTGAGTGAGAAATTTGAAAGCTCCGAATATTTTCACCAGCAGATAGGAGATTCTGAAAAAATATCCGCTATTAAATTTATTACTGTTTTCTTATGGTTTGCTGGAAATGAAAGTGCTTCATTTCGAGATGTATCAGATAGATTTAATATTTCTAAAAGTTCATTGCATAAAATTGTAAGAAGAGTAACATATTTTTTAAGTAATTTGTCACCAGAAGTGATATGCTGGCCAACAAACAACGAAAAAATTGAAACCGAAAGAGTTTTTAGAGGAAAACATTTTCCAGGTGTAATTGGAGCTATTGATGGCACACATATTAGAATAGACAAGCCAACTAATGATGCAGATTCTTATTTAAATCGGAAGCATTTCTATTCCATTCAGGTTATTGCATATAGGTAGGGTCGGCTTGAATTGCGAACGGTCTAGCCACACCAAGCCTCCCGCTTCAAAGAGCCCCGTGATTTGTAAACCATTTATATTTACTCACTACTAAATAAATTAATGTAGTACAATATTTTTGTTTTCTTTAAAATGTTCAGGCAGAAGCTATACCTCTTCAGTTTATTGAACGATGGATTTGATTTCAACAATAAAATTATTGATTACGATAAAGAAAATTTGATTACAATAATGAAAATGACTAATAACATAAATAATTATATATTTTATATAGAAAAATAACCTATACATGAATTAGAAATATTTTAACAATAGTTTTTATAACCGGTTAGATTTGATTGTCCCTCACATTTTTTATATTTTCAAATGCCCGTGATAAAATCATATACATGGCCCCGCAAAACCTCAAGCCGAACCTGCATATAGAATTAATTAATTTTTTTACTACCAAATGTGTACTAATGTTACAGGTCCAAGTAGTATGTGATCACAATAAAAAAATTCGTGATATTTTTGTGGGATTCCCGGGTTCCGTGCATGATTCACGAGTGCTCAGAAGATCTCCGCTATACGAAACATTACCAGAAAAATGTGGTGATTGGTTTATCCTCGGTGATAGTGGATATCCATGTCTAAAAAATTTACTAACACCATTCAAAGATCGTGGCCAATTGAGTAGACGGCAAAGCAATTACAATTATTTGCTTTCAAAAAACAGATATATAATCGAACATTGTTTTGGCATTATGAAACAAAAGTTTAGACAGCTATACCATATAAAATTAAGAAATATTGAGGATATTGTTCATTTTATTCGAGCATGTGCTGTTTTACACAACTTATCAATAGATGATGACTTTGTAAATCAAGTCGAAGAACCCGCACCACAAGATGGATTAGCAGCAAATGAAGAAGGTGACCAGGATGATGGAGATGGTCCAAGAAAAAGAAATGAAGTAATGAATAGTTTGCCTCTACAATTATAATCTGTTGTAATGTTTGTAATTATGTATAATTCATTATAAATAAAAATAATTAGCGTGTTTTTAAAAAATTTATTTTACCTATAGAAAATACAAAATTTTAACTACCTATATTCAATACATCTGTGAATAAAAAATTAGCATAAATTAAAGAATTCAACCCTTTTTTGTAGTGCTTGTTTAATGAGTTCATTTCTCTCGTAATATATTTTTTTTTTATTTTTTCTTCCAGTTTTCTTACTTCTAAATCAAGTCTTTGTTTATAATATTCTTTCCTATCTTTTCTTATTTCTTGTAACACATCATATCTTAATTTTTTATTGTTGTATATTTTTCTTGGGGTACTTGATGGTACAGTTGATGCGGAATCCAAATCTGTTGTGTGTGTGAAAGAAGATTTTGTTACAGGTGTGAAATCGTTAATGCTTTCCTTGCCGCTTGTATCTTTAAGAAGTGTAACTGAAACTTGTCCTATTTCATCTTCTGAACGTTCTTGCAATCTCATGTGGCTAATATTGCTTGAAGATAAAAGTATTTCTGGATTTATATTTTTTTTCTGTCCCAAAATTTCATACATAATATCTGCATATTCAAAATCCTTTCTACCGCGACCAGTTTTCTTGTTATTATCATTATATTTCTTAAAATTACGTTCTAAGACCCTCCATTTATTTTCACAGTTTGCGGCTGTAATTACTAACTTCGTTAATAACTGCATTTCCTTAGCAATTTCTTCATACATTTTCTTTAAACTTTTGCATTTCAGTGAACCCACTGTTTTTCTATACTTTTGGTATAAATCTAAGAATATTAAAGTATTTTTGTGGCTCCATTTGAAAGAATCTGAGGATTCTTCAATTATATTTATATCTTCAACAGATTCTAAAATCATAAAATTATAAAATATTTACATTACTTAGGTTCATTTATATAAACTTACCTATTGCATCCATTTCAATTCAAAACTATTCTGATTCAGGTACAATTTACATAACCTCAAACGTCAAAACGAGCGTTCGCGGTAGAAAAAATCCCTAATCAATCTCGGATCACGCATGCGTAAGTCATGGTTTATGAATTAGTACGGAACAAGTAAGGAATAAGTTTGGGATCCGTCAGAGATTGTTACCGCGAACAAACCTATTATTTATAATCTCCACTAGTCCCGGAGGCATATAAACTTTTTTCAAACTTTATGTGTTTCCATCACCCTATTTAATTTAAATGCATTTCCCTCACATTTGTTTCCACTTTTCATAACCATGTACTTTATTTTTGTTCATTTATCACCAACCCAGTTCTTTCGCCACTTGTATTAAATTAATTATATTTCTTGACATAATATATAGGTGGATGAAAAGTTTCCATCCTCATATATAAAACGTAGAAATATGTTCAAGCTACTTTACTCACATTAACAAATTAAAATTTTAAAGTATTTTTTTTCTACAGCTGCTGAAGTTAAGCCTTGTCACTTTGTTTTTAAAAATAAATCAGTTTTATTAATCTTTCAAAAGATTAAATATACCACAAATATGTATAGAAAATGATTTTTTTAATACATTGAAGTATTAAGCCTCATTCACAACACGAAATATGTGGTTAGTATTAGTAGTTACAATTAGCGCAGAAAGCTTGGTATACGTAGTTGTATTTTAGCGTTCACAATAACGAAATTAGCGCAGCGCAGGTCCGCGCTCAGCTCAGTTAGCGCAAGAGTTTGTAAGCTCCAAACTTATGGTTAGTGGTTAACAGAGTAGCCAATCACAGAACAAAGTAGAATGAAATAGATATATTGTAGAAAAAGGAAGATGTGACATTTGTTGAGCTTGACAGTTGTTTTAAAAGAAATAAATTACATTTTTGTTGATTTGAAGTAGAATTTGAAAGATTCTGACTTTATTATTCTGTTACAAATAAACATTTTTAAAATGTATGTCTTATAAAAATAATATCAGTTTTGTAGATTATAGGCAATAAAAGCGTATTCTATTGAACTTTCTTTATACAAAAAAAACATGCAAAAATATTAAATAATAGCCAAATCTGCCAACAAGAATTATTAAATTAAATCAGCTCTTAAAAACTTTAAATCAAATGTATTATTTTGCCAACAAAAATTGTTATTCGTAGTCTTTAATATCATATATTTTGAACGCTGTTTACCGATCTTTAACTACCAATTATAAACACTAACCTAATTACTAACACTAGCTACTAAATTGTTATTGTGCGTGAGGCTTAGTTTGATTTTATTCTGAATGATAAACTGATTAAAACCGGTATTTTTTTAAAAAAATAACTGGATTTATTGAAGAAAAAAATTACTGATAATTCAAAGCATTTCTAAGAATAGCCATTTTTAGGCAAAACTATAGAATTGTAGAAGTTATATATGCATTATTACACATGTGCAACTCAACATTCAATGTTTTAGGAGCATCTACATATATTCTGAAAAAATATATTAGTGACAAGAATTGTGCAAGTTTCGAGCTGAGAATAGTTTTAAAGAATATCCTGCCTGAACTCCTCGAAGAATAGGCGACTTGTACATTAGTAGTCAGCGCACACATAGCGCTTTTCGTTAGAAAATTTTTGTCATTTCCATTTTATAACATATTTTGCAATGAATGCGAATAATGGGGGCTAATAATTGCCTTGTAATAACTTGTAACTAATATTTTGTAGATAAGTAGTCTATTAACATCATTAATTATTCAAGTTATTTAAGTTTATAAAGTATACATGTTCAAGCCTCTCGTTAAAATAGTTTGTCCTATACCAAAAACTAATTTTTCATATTTAATTAATTTGTAGATAAATATTATGATGTAGGTATCAATGTTGATAGATGAATTAAGACATAATCAATTTACTGAATTTAATGTAGATTTTGTCGTATCTTATTTAACGTTAAACCTATTTTAATCTTTGTAAAACTTTAACATTAAATTATTTTTAGGACGGACTATTATGACGAAGGGCTCGTATACATACAGCTTGCTTCTATTGATGCCAAAACGAGATTATAGATGTTTAAATTATGTTCAAAGCTTGATGTAATAATTTATTTCAGGCCAAGCACGTGATTCAATGGGATAGTAGTTAAATTAAAATCGTCAAAAAAATACAATTCTAAATGGCGCTCTATCGAATTATAGGAGAACTCTTTCGAAGAACACAACTGCAACAAAAAATTCGATTCAATTTAATGTATAAAATTGTTAACCTGGAAGACGATTATGATACAACTCAAAAAAGTTAGCTCTCCAGGAGAACAGATTGTAAAACTCAATTACTTTAAAGTCGTTCAGGCCAAAATTATCGACTTGTGCTCCATGCATTTTTTAACCGTAAAGATTCAAATGAAAATAACATGCTCGTCACCCTACCTAATAAACAATAAGTGTGTTCGGATAAAAAGTGAAATTACTGCTATCTACAGGTTAATATTGCTAGTACATACATATGCGGCAATTTCATTGTGAAAAGTATGTCTTTTTGGCAAATCTTTTTCCGTACATAACCCAAAAAATATTTAGTATTAATGAAATATTTCACAAAATAAAAGCCATGAGGCGTTTCATCGATAATAAATTTGATATTTAGCCCTAATTGCAGCAACGCGTTTTTTTAGCGCTCATCAATTACAAGGCAGTGTGAATTCCACAAAATCCTGAAACTCTAATTTCTAAGATCCTAAATAATTATGTCATTTAGGTCATATAAATTTAGGATACAAACATTACAAAGTATAATAATGTCAGCTATGTACGCAACAAAAGTTTTGAGAAAAATGTTACACTCTAAATTTTATTACTAAATAAGGCCTAATCTAGTTAAAATTGCCAGAAAAAGATTGGAAAGATATTATAAAAACTTCAAATAGGGAAATTTATCTATATAGGTTAGTTGGACAGATATCCAAACCGTGAAATTTTTCCTGTCTTTACAAATCAAAATTTTGGACAGACAACTATTTACCGAACTATACGGGAATGTGAAGAAAGTGTAGGTAGTACGTATTAATTTACCAAAAAATTGGTCGACCCAAACATTTGCCCCCAAATCGAATTAGAAGACTCATTCAAAGTGCTTAAAACGAAGTTAGAATGTGAACGCGCAAACTTGATAAGTTAGAATTTTAAAGAAGATTATTAGCAGAACTTTGGTCAGAAATTATTTAAAATTTCGAAAAAGAAATCATGTAACCTTATAGAATACGGCCTAGTCGCATTAAGGATCCAAAATTTTATGGAAAAAAGAGAGAGAGAGTATAATTCCCCAAATGTTTCTCAGGGGCAATTAATTAATACTTTTGAGCATATCTTAACAATAATGGCAGAGAATACAAAACGAACAGTTACACAGACAAGAATATATCTGACTATCCGGAAAATAGATTTAACATCGTGAGAGAACAAATGAGACAAGGTATTGAAAAACTGTGTCGCATTGAAAATTATGGTCACCTATCAGTGTTGTAAAATTAAATTTCTTATTTCCATAGTATATAGGAACAACCCCTTATGTAAACGTTTAACTAATTTTTTTTTTTCTATTTGATGAAGAGGTCTTAACTTTTTCTCAAAACCTGTGTTACATACGTTATTCCACAAAATTTTATAAAATTATATTCCGTAAAACGTGGTGGATATGAACCAGCGTGGTTAATAGGAATAAAATCTGGGAATTTGTTTAAAAATCTGTAAAATCCGTATTGTTGGCTGCGGAAAACCTCAAATTGTATGGAAACATGTTCTCTAATAGTTGGTGTCATGTACATGTTATTACCAATGAAAAATGCATCTCCAGCTAATTTCAGAGTTTTGTATCAAACACGTTCATTTTTAAGAGCGAAACAAGAGTGGGGTTACTTTTGCTATATGTAAGTAACATTAACAAATATTTTAGTATGTTACATATAAAAGGTTCCTATTTATGTATTTTACCAGTTCATTTTATAGTTTATATTCGTAAATGTGATGTATAATTTCCAAGCATGTATTTTTTTAAGATAAGTGGAAAGGAACAAAAAGTACCGCAAGTTTATAAACTTAGTGGACGTAAATTATATAAGAAACATGGCCCAAATTTTATCGCGAATGCTATACAGGATATATAGAATAATAAAAATAAAAGGAATCTATAATTTTGTAAATATAGATACGAAAGATTTTGTACCTGAATAAGATTTTATGCCGAAAAGTATCGTTAACTTAAAATATTTTTATAAAATATATATTTAAACAAATGTTTGTACAGAGAATGTTTTTATTTCTAGTTTTATAAGTAAAAGTTATTTTTTACATTGTGTGTTTTATATTCCTTTGAAACACAATCTTAATATAAATTACGTGAAATAAGTTTCAAACGTAACATATTCGTTTCTTTCCGTCAGTTCCTACCTACCCACAACTATTGTAAATGGGACTAAAGTAAAAATTAAATCATTATTCCTATTCACCACAATTCCAGGAGAATAGGAACAGCGACTTTTTTTTTTTAAAAAAAGCAAATGCGTTTTTAAAATATTAAACCCTTACGCGTCCTTAAACTACATATATGATAGTACTCGTAGTTTTAGCTGAAAAAGTGTTTCAAAAACATAGACAGGTTATAAGTTATATTAGTCGAAAGGTCAAAAACAGTTCCTATTAATCCCGTTTTATGGTTTTTGATTCCATTAATAAAATGTTAAAGAAGGTTATTTTTTGTTATTTTTAATAAATAATTAAAATATACATCAAAGATACAACAAATTAGAAACCTGCAGCGTTTCTGTTTGCCGTTATTTACCAATAAATCTAAAGAAGCGACGATCAGTGTTAGCAATGAAGTGGAGAAGATCGTGAAAGAGAAAAATTACATGCTATTAGGCCCTAATCGAGTTGTTATACAAATTTATAGACGGTTGTGTAAACATTTATTTTGGTTAGCAGAATGTTTATTTTTATTTTATAACGAGGAAGACTATATTGGGAGCACGATGGAGCTTCATTTTTTGAAGCGGTATAATTTAATATCGCTCAATATATGCGTGGGTCTACTAAGCCGCTCTCGTCAACACTGATTCGTATTATGATATGAGAGTGACACGGCTCCCACTTCGAATTTTATTTATATTTCCGATAAAAAGATTATTTTTATTAATACGATGTCGTTAGCACAAAATAAACACATTGAGTATGCTAAATATTATTATCTGTTTCGGGTTTTGTGGCAATGTATTGAAATACTACTTCGCCTTACCCTAGTACAAAAAGTAATGCAATATAATGTAGAACAAACAGTACATATCTAATCAAACAAAAAATTAAACCTGAATATTTTTAAATATATAATATTCCATATCAGACTGTGTTCCTGAGTGTCTGGCCGCGAATAAATATTTTCGTCACAATTATTAATGTCACGTTAAAAAAAACACATGAAAAAATGTATATATGTTACACATCACTGAAAAAATTAAAAATAAGAAAAATGATGAGACTATTTTTACCGAAAGTTCTCAATCAAAATAGTTATTTATGCTACTGTAACAATACGGGAACGCTGCTACCAGTTTATTTTCGAAGGGAAATAAACAAACTTCATTTGGAAACAAAATATATTCCACATTCACAATTAAACGAAGAAAATAATACACAAATATTTAAATTACAACACAGAACTAAGATACATATTTTACAAATTTACAATTATTAGTTTTAGCAAAACAAAGCGACAGCAGAGCGGACGTTACGTACCAAGTTATTATTAAAACTTACATGCCAACGAATATTTACACTTCAACTTCTAACTTTTGTTGATTACTTCATACTGTATACCATTACAACCACTGCTGCCGCTATAGCTGCTACTGCAGCCACACCGATCCCTTCAGCTACTCTAGCCGTGGCTTATATGCTACATGGGTAATTAATTTGTTTTCCAATACTACGACGCATGTGGTCAAACGGAATTTTTTACTATTACATTATAAACAACTACGAGATATAAACACAACTTGAATAGAATTAGAATTTTCATGACTTACACCTTATTCACAATATGAAATTAGTAGTTTGTGTTAGTAGTTATGGTTAGTATTTATAATTAGTAGTTAAAGATTGGTAAACAGCATTTACAATAAATGAAATTAACGACTACGAATAATAATTTTTGTTGGCAAAATAGAACATTTGATTCAAAGTTTTTAAGAGCTGGTTTAATTGAATACTTCTTGTTTAGTAGATTTTTTATAAGATACACATTTTAATAATGTTTATTTATAACAAAATAATAAAGAAAGGGGACCAGCTAGATTGTACTAACTACAGGGGTATAACGCTTTTAAATACTGTATATAAATTTTTTACCAACATCCTATTTGAAAGATATAACACCTTTACAACCTAAATAATAGGAGATTACTAAAGTGGTTTTAAACCAGGAAAGAGCACAACAGATAATATTTTTATATTAAAGCAGTATATAGAGAAATGTTGGGAATACAATATACCCCTCTACGGAATATTTATAGATTTCAAAACCGCATACGATAGTATTCTCAGAGACAGATTATGGTCTGCAATGGAAACACTTGAAATCCCACAGAAACTTATAAGGCTAGCGAAAATGTGTATGACCGAAAAAGATAACAAAATCAAAACAATTAACGCAGTGTCGACACCGTTCTCCTCAAACCAAGGACTAAAGCAAGGAGATTCACTAGCACCTACACTTTTTAATATAGCGCTAGAGAAAATTATAAGAGACGCCAACTTAAATACGACAGGTACTGTTTTTACCAAATCGCACCAAGTTTTGGCATACGCAGACGATGTGGTAATTTTGAGTAGAGACTACCGTGAGGTAGAAGAAGCTTTCTGTCGGCTAAATGCGTCAGCAAAAAACTTTGGACTCCAAATTAACGAAGAAAAAACGAAAATAATGACAATCAATAGGGGAACAAATTTATTAGGACCAGGGTTAAAATTAACGATTATAATATTGAAACAACTGTCAGTTTTCCATATCTAGGCGTGAGCATCAACAGCAGCAATAACAACGGAGAAGAAATCAAACGAAGAATAATGCTGGTAACAAAAGCTATTTTACAAATGCTAAGTTGCTAAAATCACGTTTGATTTCAAGAAATATTAAATTAAACATATACAAAACGATAATAAGACATATCGTGCTATATGGAGCTGAGACCTGGGTACTCAAAAAAGGGGATGAAAGCACCCTGCTCTGTTTTGAAAGAAAAATTCTTAGGAAAATTTTCGGTCCAATCAAAGAAGGGGGAAAACAATTGGAGGATCCGAATGAACCATGAGCTGGAAGAATTATACGCATCACCGAATATAGTAACAGTAGCAAAACAACAAAGACTACGATGGTTAGGACACATTGAATGAATGGAAGATGACAAACTAATCAAGAAGGCTCTAAACGGAAAAATTTTCTCTACCAGACCCAGAGGGAGGCCCAAAGCAAGATGGAGAGACTAAGTTTTCCAAGATATAAAGAAATTAAAAATAAACAATTGGAAAGAGCAGGCAAAGGATAGAGAAATCTGGAGGCGGATCACAAAGGAAGCCAGTATCCTTCTAGGATAGTCGTGCAGTTTATATATATATATATATATATATATATATATATATATATATATATATATATATATATATATATATATATATACATTATATACATATAATAAAGACAGTACCTTTCAAATTCTACTTCAAATCAACAAAAATATAATTTATTTCTTTTAAAACAACTGTCAAACTCTACAAATGTCAAAATTTTTCTTTTCTCTGTTGATTGGTTACTCTGTTAACCACTAACCATAAGTTTGGAGCTTACATACTTTTGCGCTAACTGAACTTAGTGCGGATCTGGGCTGCGCTAATTTCGTTACTGTGAACGCTAAACTACAACTACGTATGCCAAGCTTTCTGCGCTAATCGTAACTACTAATACTAACCGTTAATTTCGTGTTGTGAATGAGGCTTTAGTCATATTTGAAAAACAAACTAATTACGAACGCTTTCTATTCTGACGTAATGAATTCAGGAATTTTTGGAAAATACTTCAAACTACCTTTCCAAAGATTCCATAAACTCAATAAAAATACTGCCACCGAATTTCATCTTGTTTCACTACAAGAAATGTAGATACCATTTACAATCCGAGGACGATTTTGCAACCGAGAGATAGCGAGGGCTAACAAATAAGTTCGAGAGTGGTCAAATGTACCAACATCTAGTGTTGCATATAAGATTTTTTTCACTCCCGATGATTTATTTTTTACCTGTTTATTTTTACTGTCAGATATGTCAATATCTTGAATAGTGGTACATTGAAAACTATATAATCTTAGTATTCCGTGGAAAATTTAAGAACATGACTCATTTGACGTCTACGGTAACCTTTAAATGGAAACATTTATGAAATGAGGACAATTTGATAGAACAAATTCAAAATCGTAAATTATAGGAATGAGTAAATGTTTGGCATATGTCAAAAAATTATCAGAAATACAAATTTTAATGAAAAAATAGTGTACCTAGATATGTTACGTGTTAAAAGTGACATTTTAGCTCGTTAGAAGTAAGTTTGGAGTACGGCGCGAAGCGAGAGATGATGTAATTTCAAAATAAACAAAAAAACAAGTTTTAGTTGGTAGCTCAAAATATTATTTTACATTACATTAGAAGGAGAAAATGACTAAGGCAGTAAAATAGTTACGTGGTGTGTATTATACAATATTTTATTTGTTACTCACTTGTAAAGCACATTAAAAATTATAGCCTTCACCTGTTAGTGAAAATTGACACTTATTTTTAATACGTATGACAGTAACAAAACACAATTTTCACATGTCAACAAAGTTACTAACATGGTATAATACAACTAAGTAGTAAAATTTTAACAAATTAGCAATAAATTTTACAAGTTAGTAACTAGTAAAGATTCATTTTGAAAAGTAGTAGGCGGTATCAATATCAATAAATAAAGATCACAAGTGAGTAACAAACAAACAATATTAATGTTACAGGCAGTGCAAATGCAATCTAAATTATTTTAATTTATATCAAATATACAATGATCTGTGAAATGTATGATTTTAAAAATAAGCTAATTAATTTTTGTGCACCGGGCACGAACTACACTTCTCAAAACTGTACAGGGATATTTTACAAAATTAAAAGTATTTACATTACTTTCGATTTACCTACGTACTTTTTGAATAAATTTGTTAATTTACAATATTATTTAACTAAAATGGTACAAAAATCACAAATTAGAACTTAAAAAATTTGTTAAAGTTTTTAATTATGAATTATGTGAACAAAGAAATAACATAAAATGCAAGATGATTAAATGTAATATAAATTTAATACACGTCAGTTAATATACTCGTAATTTCTAGTAACTAGTATGACCTCTACTATTATTTAAAACTGCTCTAATAAGGTTGGGTATGCTTAAAATTAAATTAGATAATACAGATATTAAGTGTACCTACTTCGTGTAACCCATTGCGTACAGTTTGGTCGCTAACCAAAACGCCATGAATCCGATTTAACTGATTTTAAAGTTGGCGTGCAGTACAGTAGTGACAGCACCACTTTAGAATTCTATCATAGAATACGATTTTACTTTTATGAATCTTGGTAGCATGCACTTTAGAATTTTATATTCGCTTTTTATTTTGGGAATTTTCAATTACTATTAAAATAGGAAATATTATGACAGTTGTATATGATAAATATATAAACTGACTTTAAATTGAATTGTGACAAAATAATGACGTTAGTTTAATACTTTCGCCTCGAGTCGTACGCTTGCAGGCGAATATTTTGAGACACGCATGCTACCAAATTTTCACTCGTGGCGAAAAGCGAAAATAAATGCCTCATGGAATTCTAAAGTGCGTGCTGTCACTACAGGTTAGATTTTGTCGACCACTAAATTGGACATAACGGTTTTGTATTGTGGTAGTAATCCGTGTGTTGCCATGACGTTGGTTACGTTCACCTCCAGTATCTTTATAACAATGCGATAACCGACTTACGACACTTTGTTCATATCTTCAAATTCGACTACAACTTCAATTTGACGTCGCCCAGCTTGTAATATACCAACGGCAAGTAAGATTTTTTCTCAAAAGAACTTAAATTTACACTTGGAATTTAAATCTGTTAAACAATGAAGCAATAACTGAGGTTATTCTACAGCTCAATGAAAAATAATGTTAACCAGATGATGACAACAAAAGGAAATATTATTTTCTTAAAAATACTTTAATATAATTTAAACTCTTCATTTTACATTTAATTATTTAAATATCCCTGTACGATTTTGAGCAGTGTATTTAAGTATTTTTTATTTTTATTATTGTTGTGTATATTCAATAAATGTCAGTAGAAAACCTAGGAGAAAATTCTGCATTACTTATTGCGTTATTGTCAGCAACACAAACACAACTATATTTATTTTTGCCGTATAATTTATGTATATGGAGTCGTTAAAAATGATAATGTTTAAACTTGTCTAGTTTTATTCGAAGCTTGCGGAATAAAAATGTGGGAAATTTGTCACGTGTGTAGTAAGTTACGAGAGTGTTAGATATAAAACATATTTTACGTCGCAGGATTCAGGCGTGTATTCTAAAGTGTGGGTTAAGTGTACTATCGTAAAATAGTCGGATAAATAACCACCTCGAACAGAGAGCCTTACACGATCTAGTAATCCGCTAACACCAGTAAAAGCTAAAAAGAAAAACGAAGTAAAATATTTAAGTAAAGTCAGACGTGAAACTACCTACTATATAAAATTCAGAATACTGAAATAAGAGAATTGTCGTAATAAAACCAAATGTAAAAGAAAAATGACGGAGTAAGGAAAATAAATAGGAAATAAAAATAAAGCACGAGGTGGTTGAGTGCACCAAATCTTTAGTACAATAATAGTACAATAACAGGCCAGCTGATGTATGATTTGAATTCGGGGTATTTTAACAAACCAAATAAATTTTGTATTAATTTGATTATAATATATGTGAAATAGAAATTCCTTGCCCATTGATTTAACCTTCTTTCTGGTTCTTATAGTTCTCGAGATAGCAATGATGACACCTATATATATATATATATATATATATATATATATATATATATATATATATATATATATATATATATATATATATATATATATATATATTTATCTTTACTTCTACAACATGTCCGGAAACTGAAGGAATATGAAAATTTGCCGTCGATATGTAAAACGTAGATTTGTATACACGTGAATCTTTCACTTTTATACAAGGTGATTCATCGGTCCGTTCTTTATAATAACTCGTTTATTTAAAATATTATGAAAAAAAGTATCAAACGAAGTTTATTTTAAATTAAAATGTCTATAAATCTGCAGTATAGGTTTTTCTATAGGATGATACATTTTTACGCAATGGTATGTAACTTTATATTATCAAATGGAATATCCTACATATGTTTATTCAAATTTGAAAAGTACATGGAATTTGCTATCCAATAGTATAAAAATAATTATGTTATATTATTAAGAAATACAATTGCGAACGATTTAAATATTACATTTTTATTACATACAGTAGGCTTTTTATTACATTATTTTAACTTGCACCTTTCAAATTTCAATAAAATTAATTAATTGAATATTTCATCTATTTTAATCCGATATTTAATTATTTCACCTGGTATTTAATATTATCAGATGTATATCATTTGCCATTTCCATTATTTAATAATACAAACATGATTGTTTTTATACTATTGGATAGCAAATTTCATGTACTTTTCAAATTTGAATAAATACTCGTATATAGAATGTTCCATTTGAAAACATAAATTTAAAATAATCGAGTTATTAAAATACAACAGACCGATATATACCATTTAATAATTCCTGCGGAACATGAAGTAATTCAGGATCACTCACACAAAAAATCTGATGTGGCCAGCACACAACCTCTAGCCAGATATTTTACCTGGTTGTACGCATAAAACGAAACATATTTTTAAATACAAATACATATATTCATGTCTCACTACAAAATAATTCTCACATATATTTGCAAAATCTATGGAATATTTTAATATAAATTATGTACAATACATACATTTTCTTTATATTCAATATCCTGAAATTTTCTTTTTCTACTTTCCTTTTCTTTTTCTTTATATTCGTAATTTTTTCGCAAATTCCGCTTATATTCTTTTTTACGTATATTCTTTTACGTTGTTGACTTTTTTATTTTCATAATCTTCATAATAATGTACAAATCCAGCGGCATACAAATATTTTATACAGTGACATTTGTGTCAATTACAAACATTTGAATTTCTTGCCTTGCAGTAGTTTGATTTGAGAATTTATATATCAAATTATTTTATATGCATTTCTTTATCTGTAACTCTATAGAAGATATAATAATGAATTTATATTTTTCGAAAAAAGAATTTAACATTCTTTAATATAAGTATTTACATAAATTTTCGATAAATAATATTTAGATGATTTTTTTCTTGTAATTACTACTTCCGGTTGCCCAATTGTTACCAAAACTTAATCAACTCTTCCCATTATTGTTAGATTGAGGAATCCGTAGTTAAAAATGTCTTAAATCTTATATTATTTGAGATATCGTGAATCCAACACACACACATACACACACACACACACATCCACACACACATACGCACGCACACACGCACACACGCACGCACACACGCGCACACGCACACACACACACACACACACACACACACTTACGGACATCATCGTAAAAATGTTATTATCGGATTCTAGGGACCTTAAAACGTGCTTATTCACTAAAATCTGGATATGCGATTTTTAGCATGAATACAATACCTCTCTTAGCGAGAGGTAAAAAGTAACATCACTCCATCTTCGTAATATAATCTATAGATCTAAACTTAATAATAAAGAAAATACCTATTTGACCCTATATTTTTCCAATCATCTGTATACAAATCGGTCATAAAATAACCAAAGGAAAAAGGCGAAAATACGGAAAATTTAAATTATATCTACTGTATGAAAAATTTCGCCATATTATTATATTTGGAAAAACATGCAGATCATTACTATGAATATTAAGTTTATAAACTGGAAAATGTGTATTTATAGATAAAGTGTATGAAGAATATTCTAAATCTGGCATTTACGGAATGGAATGCCGTTCGGGTTTCTAGAGTCGGCGTGTAATATAAGCCAGAAAGGCACAAAGGCTCCGCTTTCAAGTAATTTTATTCAGTGAAAACTCTTGGGTTTACGGTCAAATTTCAATGAATTTTTTTGCATATATTTTCGCCATGTATGCAAAATTGTACGAATAGTTTCATTTTCAATACCGGTACATAAAATATAGAAAATTAAGACTCTACATAGGTATATTAATATTTATTTTAATCACTGTATGATAGTAGGTTTTTATTCAACATTTATTCATCTATTTGTAAAGGTACGAGTACGTACCATATTATGTATATTAAGTTTTGCACTTGATCATGTTTACCCAGCACTAGTTGTTGTTACAACACAAGCGGAGTGTATTTTAAATAAAACATGTTATAAAATTACCGTGCAAGTTTGTAAGATGTCACTGTCAAATAGAGAGGTTAGGTAGCATTGGATATAACTACACTTATTTTTATTTTATACCTTGTTCCATTTAAGCCATTCAGTATTGCTGAGCATAGTAAATAGTTTTGACCCCTCTGATTGGCTGAAATTAGAGACAAGTTTACTCAATGTTATTTCGGCTACTTCAGATTCGCGCTGTTGCCAGTGTTATCTACTGAATGACTTAAATGGAACAGAGTATACACAGATACTTTTTACAACTGAAAATATATTTTTCTATTTCGATGTTCTTATGTTTCTATAAAAGCACTGTTTATCACTGTAAACACGACGTTTAGAAGATCTATAAACGTACTGTTTTTGGCACCTTTCGTATTCTAGAGATGGTAGTCATGACAGATGAATAACATATAACCTCAAAATGGTAAGTTGTTTTGTTGAAATATTACTTCTAATTATTGATTTTTATCTTATCTCCAGGTGATAGGACTAGAAAGAAGAGAAATTTATAGTTATAGCTGGGTTAGTTCAGAAAGAAGAATCTGTGAAGTTAAAATCTTTCAATTAAAAATTTATGAAACGAGAAACAATGCGCTCAGATTTGCTTTGTCAAAATAATTTAAACGGTAAGTTTTATTTATTACAATTTAATTTTATGGTAATATTGCAATTTTCAGTTGATTGTATTGTTATATCAGGCAGGTTTTGAAATGTATGGTGCACGTTACTTGAAATGTTGACACTGTCAACTCAATTTGTGGCTACTTACTAGTAAAAATGAAAATTTTAAGATCCATGATTTCCAGTTCCGCGTTGAAGCGAACTGTGGAATATTAAATTTTTAAATATGATTTAGTCCCATATACAAATACAACATATGTTTTGTATTAAAGAATATAAGAACAGCTGTTGCCGTTATGTCTGCAACTGAGCAGTCGATGTGTTGTCAAAATGGTAGAATGTAAAATTGTAAATCAATAAATTGTTCATTAAAGTATTTCATTATTTAAAGAGTTTTATTTATAATAATAACTAACACGAACCAGCGATCCCGATTCATTATTTGATAAATTTAACTTTATTAAAAGATATGTCAAATCAGGTGGTTCGTTAATAAACCGGTAGAGTACATTGAAAGATATATTTTTGACAAGTCCTTTTTAACAAAATTTAATTGTAAAATTACCTCAATAGAAAAAATAGTATAGAAAACAAATATCATAAGACCTGTTAACGCACTCGTCCTTTGTAAAACTCGCCTAGCGGCTCGTTTTCCAAACTTGGACTCGTACGTTAACAGATTGCCTTTTGATACATGTGTTTTAATGTACTATAGTTTGATTGCACTGGCAAAAACTGACGACCGTAGTAAGTGCAAAAGTGGACACTCAGTAAGGTTCAATTCACTCGATTAGTATAAATGAAATATGTAAAACTCAGCTAGTGGGCACTGATTATACAATGGAAAACGAGTTATGCACTCGGTGCAAAAAAGTTCGCATTAAATATATAAATGGAAACTATTATATGTAAATTTAACGGAGTAATAATAGGTTAGTTCCAACAGAAAGTTCAGAACCGTTCAGAACGTGATTAAGAACTGTTTAGAA
Source organism: Harpalus rubripes (assembly GCA_963082715.1). Classification (NCBI taxonomy): domain Eukaryota; kingdom Metazoa; phylum Arthropoda; class Insecta; order Coleoptera; family Carabidae; genus Harpalus; species Harpalus rubripes. The sequence continues at coordinate 26,625,561 of OY720451.1, forward strand.
TCCATGCGCGAACTTATAGTTCTAGAACCGACTTGACTGGTTGAGAATTTTGTTTGTATATCCTAAATTAAAATTACCTACACCTATCAGAAAACATTGTGCTTTAGATTGCTAATTTTATTAATTATAAAAACAAAATAAGTGAGGTTAGATAGCACGTCAAACTTATTAAAAATTATAAATTCTGGTAAAATCTTAGAACTTTAAGAACGGTTCGAAATCACTTGGGAACTCAATTCACTCGTTCTTGGAACACTGCACTATAAGTTCCGAATTTTAAATTCGACTTATATCGGAACGGTAAAATGGCTTTGCGCAAACTCAGTAAAGTTCTGAACTTTTGTTGAAACAAACCTAATATTGTTTAAAATGGATTTTGTTTCCATTTGCTTCAGTGAAACTGGAGCAAGTGAATGAGTTTGTATATTTGGGTAGTATGATGTCAAGGGATGGTCGAATTGATAGAGAAATTAAAAGGAGAGTGAGTGCGGGATGTAAGGTAATGGGTGCTCTGGGTACGTTTGCTCGAAACGTAAACGTATCTAGAGAAGCTCGTTTAAGTGTGTATAATGGAGTGCTAGTGCCTGCTTTGATGTATGGAAGCGAATGTTGGGCATGGACGGGAAAGCATAAAAAGAGAGTGACTGCCGTGGAAATGAGGTATTTACGTGGAGGATGTGGATATGTAATACGGGGTCGCGTGAGGAATAATTTGGTGTATGAAGAATGTATGGTAGGAATGAGCCAGTTGAGATGGTTTGGTCATGTGGAGAGAATGAAGAGTGAACGGCTTGTAAAGCGTGTATATCTTGGTGAAATTGAGGGTGTTCGATTGCGTGGCCGTCCAGTTTGTAAGTGGATGGATGTGATTGATAAGGTACTAAAAGAGAGAAAGTTTCTGAGTGGGAAGAGAAGAAGAGCGTGTATGAATGCGATTATGAATGTGGCCGAGGCGAAAGAAGTGTGCTTAGACAGGAATGTGTGGTGAAGGATGATTGTTTCGTAACTATTATTGTGGTCCGGTTGCGGTATTTCGCTACCTAAAATGGGTTACTTTAATATGTTAAGAGTGAGGAATATATGTTGTACCTATGATGTCAGGTTAGTACGAATGTTGTTGAAAGAGAGACTGATTTTTTTTGGATGATGTTATTGTTATTCTTTCGGGTTTGTGCTAACCCACTAAGTGGGAAATGCGTGATTTTATGTATGTATGTATGTATGTATGTTGCTTCACTACACCAGAAAAATTTATAATAATGTATAAATATATTGCTCAGAATCATTATAATCGACCTTAGTTTATTGTGATAACAGAAAATCACTTTTTTCACAAAGCAGTGAAATTTGACAAAATTTTGTATAAAACAGCAAAACTGACACAGATCAACTTAACTTACAACTCACAGATAATCATTTTTTTAACTATAACTGTTTTGACTAGTTCCAAACTAGTTTGCGAACAGTTCGAAGCTTGGTGGAACGTCCGACTGGTAGTCAAAAGTCCAGTTTGATGTATGTTGGAACACCGCTTTAGTTCTACGCATGTGTCGGACAACTCCGGACTGATTTGCTAGGAATAATCCTAATATTTACATCGTTTCACATCCTAATTGTTATTAAGTAAGTAGCTTACACAATACGCTTAATCGACAAATAAATAAATAAATAATTACCTAGTTTATTAGAAAATAGAAATAACGGCTTAATTATATTAAAGTAACAATACACTACTTTTCGTTGTATATGAATGAGGTTTTTCAATTCGAATATACGAATCTATTAATGGATCAAACAAATATCATATTTAAAGTATGTTATTGTACCTGCAATGTTAATCTCAATCATAAATATAGCTTCCAAATATTACAGAGAAACTATCTAAAAATACAAATTTAAATGCAAAATTGTGTTTGAAGAAAAAATAGTGTATGATATAAGTGTTAAGAATGATTTATTTTATTCGAAGGTTAGGTTAACTTCTTTTTCACAAAATAAAATGTCATTTTTAACACATATATCATAAATATTATAAAAATCGGAAAGTTATTCCTTATTTTTCATTTAATTCTTGTTTAGTGTGCCATTGCCGACATGAAATTTTTATTAAAAAAATCTGATGTGGCCAACACAATTTATTTTTTATTATAACACCCCCCCCCCCACACACACACACACACACACACACACACACACACACACACATACATACACACACGCACATACACACACTGTCACAAATACATACACACAGCTATTATCGTAAAAATGTTCAAATTGGATTCTAGGGACCTTAAAACGTGGTCATTTACCAAAATCTCAATATGCGATCCCTATACCTCCCTTGCCAAGGGTAGCGGGAGTTAAAATTAGTTATCTAATAAAGTATCAGATGTAGAATAGGAAATAAATTAATTCGGCAATATTTCCTATTCAATTTATTATTTTTAATAAAAATTTAATATTGGCAGTTGCGCAGTAAAAAAGAATTAAATGAAACATAAGAAATAAATATCCGAATAGGAAAAATTCTTTTTAATTGATAATCAGCTCAACGACATGTAAACACCTACCCTCAAAATTTTTACATTTTTTTTAACACACTGTAAGCGTTTATTGATTTTTCTTATATACTCATACCCCAATTATTTCAGATTTATCCGGTGAAATGAGTATTTATTTCAGAATCAGAGAGTCAATAGATTGGCCAGGTAAATTTATAGTGAACACTACGACCAACATTATTTTTACATGTAGAGTAAAAATAAATATTGACTTTTCGTGTGGCTACACTGAATGACAATTTGTAGAAAGGTTAGCGTTAGCGCTGGTAGCGTGTTTGTTGAACAGTGTACGGTAATGATCATGACAAACTATCAACTCGAGTACAATGAAATATTTACAACTTTATAAAGAACTATAATAAAAATATTAATAATATGCATTAGCCTGTAGATAAAAGTTACCAGGTAGAAAAGTTGTAATTTATATTATATGTTAATTTAAACTCATTATAAAATGAGATTAAATTTGTCATCAAAGTATTTAATTTTTACCAAATGCAAGACCTTTGATAAATAATGTAATGCCAAATATTTATTTTTATCCCAAATAACTAAACTGTCGCCAAACTTTTGTCTTTGTCTTTAAATTAACAGCAATCTATACATTCAATAAATAATTAAGCACCTTTTTTATCCGCGCAAAATCAATTATGTGAATAAAATATCTACTTCTGCGTCAAAATAATTCTTCTGTCGCCGAAATTACTGATTTGTTACCAAATAAAATATTTTCAGCTCCTAGTTACGATCTATAATAGAATCAACAATTATTAAACTTAGGTCCGTTCGTACCACCTGTAGTTAAAGTCGTTTATGATAACCAACGGTTATATTGCAAAATTTTTCTTACCACCTTTGGTTAGAGCAAATAGAAGTTAAAAATTGTTGTTCGCATCCCTTCTAACCTTCAGTTTACTTCTTATATAATGGTAAATAAACTGTCACTTTAACTGGAGGTGGTAGAATCTGGCATTAGTTATCAAAATATAGGAAGGGTTGGTAACTTTACAGCTTTGATTTGCAAATTCAATGAAAAATGCATCGGAGAACGATTTGCAAGGGGTGGGGTCAACACTAATGCTTGTATAGTACACATAAATGTAAAACTTATATGAATCTAATATATGTATATCTGAGAGTAAGGAAATGCAAAATAAAAATAAAAACTTTTGTAAAAATCTGTTTTGCATACAACATAACTAGTTTTTGTGCTACATCAAATTCTAGCCCTTCCTTCTTCCTAGTTAATGAAGTTCTTGCCGTCCTTGAAGAGTTAGGGATGTTATATTAAGCGTCGATGGGAGCGATCGGAGTGATTTGCTTCTGGCGAGTTCCCAGTGTAGCAGTTTTTTTATGACAATTGCATACTTAAATAATGGCAAATATTTGATGATAAAATACACAAAAAACGTTTTTAATGTTTAGTTAGTTTTACTAATGATAGGAATGTATTAACACATGTCCGGATTGAAATAGTTTAGTGATCACAAATTTGGCGACAAATTAGTTATTCCGAGGGAAAATTAGATTACCTATTTAATAACCAAAAATAGAATAATGTTCTTTATTATTTCATACCCTCATAAAAGTTACAAGTAAAACTTACGGATTCAAGAATCCCTTACGTCGAAACAAATTTATATACAATTTAAATAGATATGGCTCTGTGCGTTTATGTTCAATCAATTTAAAAACTATTTCCAATTGTCAAACAGCACAAAAGTGAACTCCGGTTCTCTCAGTACGACAAATATGAGAGTTCGTAAAGTGTTTGTAGAGGGTACACGATACCATTAATAGTTATTTAACTATCACACGTGTGTTATTGAGGGCGATTAAAGATTGAACATATAACGCATTCACTACGCTCATGCGTTATTGTTGAGATCATTAATCGCCAATTAACACACGTGTTAATTAAAATATTTTTCCGTTGCCCGGATCATACTGAATTGGAAAGTCTAATTTTATTAATAGATAGTAACGTTTGTCATATAAATTTTGACTATTGTTCAGCAATGATATGTACGTGGTTATTCACTATAATCGTTCATTAATTAAAAAATCTGATGTGGCCAGCACATTACCTTCCGTCAGTTCTATGTATTTTGTACAAATTTCATACGGAAAGTTCCTTGCTAAATTAAATACATATTCTATTTCTTGTACATTACCTTCGGGCAGTTGCATGTATTTTATGCAAATTTCATACAGAAAATTATTATTTTGTGACGTTTTCTAAATACCGTGTAATGTATCTGCAGAAATAAAAGATTTATTATGATTATTATTATTATTATTATTATTATTATTATTATTATTATTATTATTATTATTATTATTATTATTATTATTATTATTATTATTATTATTATTATTATTATTATTTCTTGTCCATTACCTTAAAGCAGTTGTATGTATTTTATACAAATTCCATACAGAAAGCAAAAGATCCTATATTTCCAGTAAAATTATAAGACAGACACACTATGTCAATTTCACTTGACACTGACATCTTTCAATCAGAATTTTCTTAATATAGTAGTTGTTTCCACAGGTATGGCTACTTTATGAAATTTAATTTCTTTATAATTTTTTAACTCAATATCCATTTAATATTAAGTATAAAATGCAGTCAAATCGTATAGAGAATAAAATATTCTTTAATATTTATAATAACATCAAATGTGAAAAAATTATATTTAACATAGTTTTTTCAAGAAAAACTGTTAAAATCTTCAAATGATGGTACTTCCGGTTGACCAATTGTAACCAAAATCTAATCAGCTCTTCCTATGGATGTAACGAAGAAGTATACGAAAAAATTATAATTTTTGTAACTGTAGTATTAGAGTTATCGCAGACGAAAATTTTGTTACACACACACACACATCCACACACACACACATCCACACACACACACACACACACACACACACATACAGACATCATCGTAAAAATAGTAAATTCGTATTCTAGGGACCCTAAAACGTGCTTATTGAGTAAAAACTCATCATCGAATTTTTTGACCAAAGACAATACCTTCCTTACCTAAAGGTGACGGAAGGTAAAAATTATGCATTAATATGGGTTATTAATGAAAGATTTTCTATACTTTAATATAACCTATTAATAGACGGTCAAGGGCAATAATAACAAATTTTAATTGCCTATATTTGTTAACTTCGTTTCGTCTACCTTATATTGCAAACTAATTATTTCAGGAAAATAACAGATCTTGTTTTTATTTATTTTTGTATTAAGCAAACAGTAATTGGGCAAATAGCAATTGGTTTAAAAACGTATTATTTTGCTATATAATGCCATATACGAGTACCTATGAAAATCCCGCAGGGAATAATCATCAGGGAATTATAGTCATTAATCCCTCTGATGCACCAATCAGAATTTTTTTAATAAAATAAATATGCAATACTGATATTTAAATATAAAATATCTCCATTACCATTACAAAATATTGTAGTGTTAACCTAATTTCAATAAAAAATACGTAATGTTGATTACTTAATTTGGGGCAATGACACAAAATTATAAAAAAAATGTTGTTTGTACATTAATCGTATGCAAAGTATTGTGGTACAACTCTCTATAATGGCTACTATTACCCAGGATGAATACAACCCTTGCTCGCTTTTTTCGCTCGTCTTGCAAACTTCGTCCTCGGCAATAGTAGCACCCATTATAGCGTCGTTGTGTAATATACTATTAGTTTCTTGCCAGGTATATAAAATAGGATTGTGACCTTGATCAAATTTGGAGAAAATATTTACATACCAACATCTTTTGTTACGGTAATGTCTTATTCCTGGTATGATTAGCTCTGTTTGAAATTTTACGTGCTTGCGTTGTTTTATTTACGTTATGTCTTAGTTTTGATGTACGCACGTATTGAAATACTTTTCGGGTATGGCAGTAGAAATATTTTTGCAACATTTTTTTGCTATTTCCATAATAATAAAAAATCAAGCGCACAGATAGACTCACACAAGTTTCAATGTTTTAAAAGTCAAAAGATGGCAGATATAAATCATGCCACAAGACAAGCTATTTCACTACTTTGTTCACTATCTCCGTTTTCTTCTAAAACCTATTTCTTTCATTCTCGTTGAATGTAAACATTTACTTGAATTCTATTAATATTTAATAATTTTTAACAAATACGGATAGATATATTATTACGCACAACTGCATTAAAACATTGTACATACCTCAGGCCGAAAGAAGTTCACGCGTTTGGACGAATAAAAGACCCCGCTACCTATCGGACTTCAAATTTCGTTCGCAGGCATAAACCTTTTCTTTCGACCCTCTATCCGTAAATGACTACTGTTTATCACAAACATGAATTCTTTAAATTATGATTTCCATTAGTCATCTAATATTTGCATCTGCATTGCATCAACAATTCCTGCCGTAATAACTCATCACTTAGAGTAATTCTACTACTCATCCAGTATAAATAACCGTTAGTGTGGTCAGCAAATACCATGGGTAACATTTCCCTGTCATGGGCGGCAATATCACGCTAATATGTTGATGTTGATAACTTCAGAACAAACAAGGGTAAAGCAATTTACAAGACACATCACGTTCTGTAAGTCAATTTGTCAGTTATAATGAATAATGGAGCAAAAAGATTGAGGAAAAGTGATGTAGTATCACATACTTTCTCTGTTATTCGTTATTTTAGCTAACACGGGTAGAGTGGGCGTGATACTTCGATCGTTAATTAAAAATAGAAGGGATTAAAATAGTTGCTCAGAGTACGGAACGGGATGAAGGGAATTAAATGTTGATAGCTGGATATTCCAGAGCAAATTGGTTTATCTAACTGTGTTGACATTACACAACTGTAGTTTTAAATGTTTTACAAAATGTTAGACATAATATTATGAATAAGAGACAGTTATAAAAAAAATATGTATATATAATGTAATACACTGGTACATATTTATATAATAATATGCATATTAATTACATATTATTGTTGTAGTTCAACCTCAGGACCAACTATTTCAAATATTCATCGATTGCTTTTTGTCTTGTTTTTAGCCGTAGTGCTTTCTTTTCCATTATAGTCCCTAACTGCAAAATATTTTGTAACATTGATATGGCATTGTATTCTCGCAGCGTACTGTTCTAGAGTAGTGACCATTTTGAAGGCATCCGCAAACAAGTAAATTTTTCAGAGTCTTTAATATTCACTGCTAAAATACGTAAAAAAATACATACGAATATTAAGGCGGGAAGGTGAACATTTACACGATGACGTCTTTTTTAACTACAAAAATTATAATTAACACAGTTTGACCAGTCATCGTTGCTCATATACCACGTGTCTCTCACTTGCAGACGCTGGCTTCCGTTTTATACAGGTATGTTTTTACCGGCGCGACCTTAAAATAGTATTCCGCGTCCACGTTACGTAGTTTCCGGCTTACTCAAATCACAATACATTAATAATTGGTATTGTATGACACAGGACTTTTCAAAAATTCCGCCATAAGGAGGATTCCGTGTTATTGAGAGTCCGGTATAGACAGATTTGACTGTACATATATTCTACTTTTTGAAAGGATTCACGAGTTACGATTTTGTAACCGATATTGTATTGACCAATCTCCAAAATCGTACCTGTCCCTTTAACAATAAAATTTGCTTTGGGAATAAATAACATGTAGTTGATAAACTAATGAATTTATTTCTTATTTAATTTTGAGTTTGAAATTCAGACACGAACGCGTAGCAGCGTGTTAACGAACGAACGAGTTCTTGAAAAGTCTTCTGTAACAAGTATCGAGACTGTTATACTATTTTATCTGCTTTAACATTCATTTACATTATTTCATTGCCAAGATATATTGTATATTTAGTGCAGTCATACTAATTCCAAATAACAAAATATTACCAAAAATCGTTTAAGAGGAAGCTCCTTCTAGCATCAATATGCGTTCTACAATATGATTTTCAGATTCCGAATCAAAAAATGTTATTTTTTAGACATTATTATAATTAAACATTAATTATTAAATTTCTTTCAATTACATTTAGGGCAGTATTAAACATTGCTTTCATCTAAAACACCTTTGCAAGTTTCATATATCCATTTTTTGCATTCAATGCACCGACTCATATCTTCCACGTACAAAACACAACAAAAAAATCTGATGTGGCCAGCACATTACCTTTCGTCAGTTATATGAGTTATTTACGAAAATTCTATCGGTGAACTGTTACCGGTAAACATGTTTTTATCAGGTTATAGCTACCAGAATCGATATTTTAAGAACGCAAGTGGTAAACAGGGTAGATCCATAACCTATGAAAAAATTTGAAAAATTTATACAGGGTAGAAATTTGACGTATTTAACAAATTGAGCATAGTCCTACTTTGAACACATTTCCACTTTTAAGCGCGCGCTTCGCTTTGTATCACTACCTTTTTTGAGATTAGATTCTTTATAAATCTGGTAGATGGATCTGGTAGATACTAAACAATTTTCGAACACGGTAACTTTTTACCACTCGTGTTTTCGAACACAGTCTGTAAATGTGGTATCTACCGGTAGAATTTGTGTAAATGCGTACGTATTTTCTATAAAATCCATACAGAACGTTCCTTGCAAAAGATTTTAAATTTCTTGTATGTACATTATTTTTTGACAGTTGGATGTATTTTATACAAATTCCATACAGAAAGTTTCGAGCAAACAGGCCCTATATTTCGAGTAAAATTATATTACAAATATACTACGAATATGTCAATTGCACTTGACACTGACATCTTTCAATCAGAATTTTCTTAATATAGTAGCTGTTTCTAGCATAGCTGGCAAATTTATGAAATTTAATTTCTTTATAATTTTATAACTCTATATCCATTTAATATGAAGTATAAAATGCAGTCAAATCGTATAGAGAACACAATGTTCTTTAATATTTATAATAACATTAAATGTGAAAAAATGATATTTCATATCGTTTTTTCAAGAAAAACTGTTAAAATCTTCAAATGAGGGTTCTTCCGGTTGACCAATTATAACCAAAATCGAATCAGCTCTTCCGTATACGGCCCGCGGGTCGGACGTTCCCCACCCCTGCTCTAATACTACACTTTCAAAAATTATAATTGTTTCGTATTCCTCTTTGTTGCCGTATACGGCCCGCCTAGCAGTTTGGTCCGGCCCGCGGGCGGGACTTGAAATTCAAAAAATTGTGCAATTTTTGTCCATATAAAAATAAATTATTTTAACTGAATAATACTCGTAATGTAAATTTTGATAAAATTAAAAAATATATATAATATATTATATTCAGCTACAAAGCTAGGTACAACAACCTTCCACTGCTTGAATTGTATAAACGTTATATAAGTAATGATGATTATCCCACTTTATGGAGACATGCATTGAAATATGCATCTATGTTCGGAACAACTTATTGTTGTGAGCAGTTTTTTTTAAAACTCACCATCACAAAAAATCGACTACGCTCCAGGTTGACCGATACAAATCTAGAAAATCAATTGCGAGTAGCAACGTCAAATATATCAATTGATATCACACGAATTACCAAAATGAAGCAGTTCCAACTCTCACATTAGGGGTGGTGGATTCTAGACTTTAATTTAGGGAGGAGAGGCAATAATTAGGGATCGACCGATATGATTTTTTGTGGCCGGATACCGATATCGGCCGATACCGTTATACTCATATCCGATATCGGCCGATACCGATATATCGGCCATAAAATTTTGTCGTAATTTTTTTGCTGTATAAATGAGGTAAAAGTGATTTATAATGATATACTGTTACCGTTACACGCATTAACCATAAATAAATCACAAAAAAAAATGCAGAGCAAATGCAAAAAAAGACATTTGTTTTCAAACGTCGTAGAAATGGCATTTTTGTGACTTAATTCACAAGGTAGAAGCTTTATTTGGTCCGCGACAGAAAAAAGGTTCCCCACCCCTGTATTAGAGTTATCGTAGACGAAAATTTTGTTACACACACACACACACACACATACACACACACACACACGCACACGCACACGCACACGCACACACACACACACATACACACACACATACACACACACACACAGGCGCGCGCGCGCACACACATCATCGTGAAAATATTAAAATCTTATTCTATAGAGACCTTCAAACGTGCTTATTCATTAAAAACTCACCACCGAATTTTTTGACCAAAGACAATACCTTCCTTACCTAAAGGTGACTGAAGGTAAAAATCTGGTGTGGCCAACACAATACCTCCCGCCATTTACAGCCCGAGTAACAAAAAAAGATTAAGTTAATTCTTATTTTTAGATTATCGAATTTTACTCTAATTTTGACAGTTTATATCTTAAAATATAGTCTAATCTAATCCAAGTAACTACCTTTTTTAAAACTCCTCAACAGGGTTAAATCCCAATTACACAGTAGGTTCACATTCATACACATCCATGCCTTAGTGGAATTCAAACCCAGAGCCCCTAGCGCACTCACGACTTATTAGGCGTTACTCTAAACATTGAGCCACCGGAGATATAATAAAATGAATATTAAATTTTAAATACTGGTATAGAATAGAATTCACTAATTCAAAAATGAACATTAGCTTGAACATTTTTGTAAATCGTTAATTTTTATTAATCTAAATACATACATACATACATTTGAATAACTGCGTTTTGTTTGTTTAAAGCGTAGGATCTGGGATTTAAATTATAGATAATTTTATAAATTTGTGCATAAAATATATAGAAAAAGTATTAATGCAAATCTATAGAACATTTATTAACCTTTAATTTTTATAACATTAATCTCAAAAAATAACATTTAAAGTTATTTATGGGGTCTCGTGGCCGCGTGCATGAGTGTGAGGTCGCGAATCTGGGGAACCGGGTTTGATCCCGACCGACGCCAAATATTTCCAATTTTAAATGGCACAAAATTGACCCATGTGTTGCACTCTCCACGCCAGCAATGAGTGCCCGTGAGGTGACGCCTGGTAAGCGTATATCATCTTTACCGACATCTGTGTACAAATCAGATTGGCACACCCAGCAATGGGTAATAAGCCGTGATGATATATTTATTTATTTAAAGGTATTTTTCGAAGAAAAACTATTTTGAGCTTCTAGTAAAGTGCTATTTTCGGTTGTCCGATTTTCACCAAAATCTAATGGGCTCTTTCCATTACAGAATAAGTTCGAAATACAAGGTTTCAGAATTTTCTGAATAATAGTATTTGAGTTAGAGTGGAGGATCTACACACATGCACACAGACATCATCGTGAAAATGTTAAAATTGGATTCTAGGGACCTTAAAACGTGATCATTTACCAAAATCTTGATATGCGATTTTTAGCACATCCCTATACATCCCTTACCAAGGGTAGCGGGAGGTAAAAGCAACAGTTTTACTCATTTACGGATAACTTTACAAATTACAATGAATGTTTTCTAAACAAACTTTAATAAATCTAACGTACGTCTCAACACATTTATTATCGCTCATATGTCCGGTGCCCACGTAACAATCACCCAGTTATCATCGCCCAGTTGACCGTATCCGTGCACAGGTGTCTCAGGTTTAACCCGGAAAACTTAGATCATGAATTAAACACCTTAATATAAGATAAAAAGTTCATTTAAGCAAATCGTCGTAAATTCTTTATTATAGAGCATTTCCTATTGAACCACTTTTAAAAATAATATTGCTTATTTAAAATTGATAAAAAGTTACATTAGGCCCACTTGATTTTTAAATTTCAATCTGGAGTACTCAAACAAGAAACTTTTGAATCAAATGTGGAACCAGCGAAAATGCAGACAGAGCACAATTTAGGTGACCAGAACACATGTGGTATTTTCACTATAAACAGCATACCGTACAAATTTTGCATAATGTATGTAGAGTATATTTTATAACATACCTACACACATAATATTTTGGAATATATTAATTTGTGAAAGAGTACGACGGATTAATTTACATATGAATTTAATATTACAAATTCTAATAACGAAACATGAACATACACGGTAGCATGCTGTTCTACATTTTGGATATCGCATTGGGTTTCGTTCTTAATGAAGCACTTGACGTTTTTCTTTTGATGTTTTCATCTATGCATTTATCCTACATTTTACACGCTCTAGTCCACTTTTTTCGTCATTTTTGTTTCCTAGATGACCTAAACGCCGTTTGAACTACACAATATTTTCTACATAAGTATGTACAGTTTTCTGTTTAAAATACATGTTCACCAGACTTACACATGGACACTTAATGGCTCGAGAAGAACCCAAAACCTGCGATATCTGCAACACCAGGCTTTCTGTCAAACACATCCTCGAAATCTGTCCAAAATACACGGCAGCCCGAAATACACACAACATCCCCACTAACATAAATCGAGCGCTCGCCAACATATAAAATATACCCATATTTGCAACCAAATTTAAAATACCTACTTGTTTTGTAATATACTAAGTAATAAAACAAAACAGAACCTTCAATAATATAATGTAACTGTACCGGGTACAAAAAACCCATAGATGTTGAAGAACACAAATAAATAAATAAAAATACATATACAAAAAAAGTACCGACGTATACAGAGAATTCAGAAAATTGTTTTTTACACTAATGCAAAAAAGTGAGAGCTATCCTCTATATAATAATAATTCATTATTCTTTTCTTGAATTGTTAAACCTAATGTAATTAGAAACCTTGTAATGGATTTGTTGTTCGTTCGTTTGACGAAACATTTTAACACCCTTTAACACATTTATATTTTTACGATAAATTTAAATCATTTGTTCTCTACATTGTTTAATTGTGTACAAATACCTATCATTATTTATTTTTTGGTTTCATTCGATTAAATACTGTCTCTAAGAACAGGGTAATTTAATATTTGTATCACTACATTTTCTCAAAATCTCGCAAAGCTCTGTTCGATGGTGGGGCAAAAAAAGACTGCCACCCTAACCAAATCATAGGGAAAAACTGACCATAAAAGTGCTTCAGTTTCTAGTTATGATGTGAATATCATTCATCAATAGCTGTACTACAACTGCTGAAGGACTAAAATCTCAAGAATCATAGATACCTACATACTTGTGTTGTCACTGAATAATTATTGAGTTATTATTTACATTGAATTTAGCCGATTTAGTAGATTCGAACCGGGACCTGGGGTCCTGCACTCTGATTTTTTTATTATTTTAAATAAAAGTTCTTTTGATTTTGAAGAAATTCGTAGTATTAAAAAGTCTTAATTGTTTTAAGTTTAACTGCATTTGATTTTTAATGTCAACATGACATCACGGCAGCACCTTATTGCTATATCTTTCTCTCGCACAAGCTCTATAGTACGCAGCGAGAGAAAGGTAGCACTAATTTGACGACAATGACAACAAATCTTAAATAACTCGCAAAGCAATTATCAAAAATTGTATTTATTTCATCTTAATCGCTATTTATTAATAACTATAAAGTGTACATTTTATTATTTTTTGTTATGGTGCTGGACCCCATTATATGCGCTCCGGTTATCTGTATCGGCAACTAGCAACTATAACTACTGTTTATAAACTGCTTACTATAGTGTTATATTTTTTTTGGATTACGTATTGGAAACATAATCACTCAAAAGGGGAAAATTTAATAATACCTGTGCTTTTAGTTTATTTATCTATGTTCAAATGTATTACAGATTCGTAGTTTTTTGTAAAAGCACTCACTTTCATTTGCATCATTAACAAGTATTGAAACTAGCGACGATAGAGTTTAAAACGTTCCTGTAAATAACAACATGTACTGAATGCAAAAATATTTTGTGGATACATATTTACATGACGTGATTTTTATACTTTTTAGTTATTCAGTGTTCATTAATGGAATTACAATCAATCTACGTCTATACGACTGGAACAAATGCATTTATCCGGTAAATATATTAAAATTATGGTTTGTTGGGTGAATTACATTTTGTTTCTACCGCAACAAAGAGAGGAATTTTTATTTACTTCGTATAGCGCACGCTTCAGTTAATAATTTTAATTACTATTTTGTTTCCAATTTAATTAAAAAATAATTACTTTTGTATTTCTATCCTTTCATTCAAAAAAGAAATTTGAAGAAATCACAATTATCCATAAAATAAAAGAGCTGGAAGTTAGATATTCATACTTATCGCCGATGTAAGTTTGACTGAGTGAAAACAAAAGCAAATTGAAAGAAAATATCTCTGCCCGGGAAATCTTAAAGCGACAAAAGACACTTACAACTGCTCTATTTACTCCGTCGTGGAAATGGAAGAAGTTTCCATGTGATTACATTTGTTCCGGGGGGATGATAGAACGTGAGAGATTGCTCTTTTGACGACGGGCTAACGAGTTGGTAAGAATCGAAAGGTCACAGTCTACAACGCGTCTCTTGTGTCTTAAATACGGTCATTGGAGATTAGTTAGCGAATATTGAAATCAAATGCTTCGTTTAGCTGCTTCAATATTTACATTTTCTAAATTAAATTTTCATTTTATACGCTCAATATCAGATGTTCCAGAATGTGGAATATTATGTTTAAAATAAACAATAAAAGTAAATAAATATGTACAGTGAAAATATCTATGTAATAAACATTAGGGATTTAATAAAGACAGATTGAATATCGTCATTAAATTGGATTTTCGTTGTGGTTGCATTTTATATAGATAGATCATTTTTATTTCTGCGGTACAGTCATACGGGGTCCGTTTGACAGACAAGTACGGCCACACGTAATGTTACCTGCACTATACAATAATTAAATGCGGACTCATGGACGCATCACAGCCGCCACGCCGACCTAGTGCGGCTGTGTTGCTACAGTGTATAAATATTTGTTCATTTTTACTCGAGATAATATAGCCATGTACAGTTAAATTATTTAACGGTGTCTGATCAATGTCATCTTCGAATTGTATGAGTTAAGATTTAAACTCCGCCCATTCTGTCAAATTCAATAGTGTCGTTTAATTAGTTTTTATGGGAGTGGATTAGATATTACTGTTATTTTGTTATTATAAAAATATATGTTTCTGAGAAGGCATTCAAAAATAAACCAACTCATACGTTTATTAGCAAATGTGAAACCAATTTAAAAATAAGATTCTGACCCACTATCAGTGTCAGTGATATTGACATAAAATGAAGCTCTAGGCACGGCAAAAATCAAATTAATATATTCGTACTAACAACGAGCAGCGTTTTAAAATGGCATGTCGTATTTTAGTCTTATCAATATAATTTTTTGCAAGAAAATATGTTGTATTCATCCTTATTGTGTGCATTTCTTGTCACTGAAAATATGAAAGAGATAAATGTATTCCAACTTATTAACTAGTTGTGATACAAATGACTTTGATCAGACATTTAAAAAAATTTAAATGTACGAATGTATTATGGAGGAAGAACATTTTACATCATGTCAGACTTTCAAAGTACGTAAATATCCATCAATTTCTAGGAAAACAGTACGGCTTTGCTTGTGCTTAATATTTATGAAATATTATACAGTATTTACAAAGCCCTGGCAATCAGGCAAAGGGATGCATTTAAAATTTTTATACAGTTTACATCAAGTTTATAATTAACTAATTTATGAAAATGTTACAAGTAATTATATAGAGCAAAAGTACAACAAAAATGATTTTTCCTACAACCGTGCGTAAAAAGTACTTCATTACAGTGTGTAAAGTATCACTTTTCAAGCACTAGTGCTTGAAAAGTAAATAAGCGTTGTTAGGCAACATTGAAATTCGGTTAATTTACCTGTCAAGTATATAATTAGGTAGTAAATAATAATGAAAGTAATAAAATTTATTAAGAAATATGAATATACACTGTAAATGAATATTTTTTTAACAGATTGAGTACTAATCTAATTTTTAAGAACATTAACATTTTTTTGACATGTATTCTAACCTAACTTAATTTTTAATATTAATATTAAATGTACAATTTGTACATCATAAAAGACTAATCATCGTCTGTCTGAGATTCTTCCAAATGTTTAAGTTACATTTTGTACAGTGTTAGGAGAAAGAGTAGGTACTAACAGTATTTGAAGCTGCTAGATGCCTGTACACTCAGTATCATGAGAAACATCAATACCATTTCGGTTGTAGGAAAAACGTTGTATGCAACATGTTTGTAAAATAGTATTTTTTGTCTCGTGCTACAAAAAAAACATCGCACGCGACCAAAAAAGTACACTTGTTACATAAATAATTATTTTTAGTCGACTTTATCAAAAAATTTAATTTTTGTACGCAAAAGCGGCCAAAAAATTACAGTTTTTCAGCCGCATTCATTATTATCCTATTTAAGGTAGCGCGATCTATTATTTCGAGTGTTAATAAATTTAAGATAAGAATTGGAGGCTTTAAAGTTCCTTAGGTTTTTATTACAACAATCATGTATTTATAATACAATAATAGGACGTTTCGTGCGACATCCGCACATCATCAGCAAGAGTAAAATTCAAAGTTTACAATATTACAGGTTGTAAAAATACAGTGTTAAATTATAATATATTTAAACACTGAGCCCATTACTTATTGGGAACCGCTGCAAAGAACGTATTTAAATATATTATAATTTAACACTATATTATTACAACATGTAATATTGTAATTTTACTCTCGCTGATGATGTGCGGATGTCGCACAAAACATCCTATTATTGTATTATACAATATTGTTGTAATAAAAACCTAAGGAACTTTAAGGTCTTCAATTCTTATCCTAAATTAAAACCGGAATTTCCTATTTTATTTAAAATTTAAGTGTTAGTATAGAGAAAGTAAACGTTTCTAATGGAGTCACAAATATATACAATTGTTCAGTGGTTATAAATAATTATATCAATAAATAATAAATAAAAATCTAATACATTTGTAACTTACATAAAGAGGGTCGACTAAAACATTTTGTGTGCACCACTTCCAAAAAGTGTTATTTCGTCCCCGTCTGATTTCTGGCCTCGGTTACTCAGCCGAAAAAGATTAACTTTTTGGCCTTGGTACACAAATAACTATTGTATTCAGTTTTCGGCACAGCGATAATTTGAATGAAAATTTTTAACAAACGCATAACAAAACAAAATTTAGTTGTTCATATTGCGTTCTAACTATCTATAAAATAAATAAATAAATATATCATCACGGCATATTACCCATGGGTGTGCCAATCTGCTTTGTACACAGGGCACTCATTGCTGGCGTGGAGAGTGTATCACAGAGGTCAGTTTTGTGCCATTTAAAATTCGAAATATTTGGCGTCGGTCAGGCACACAGCCACGAGACCCCATGTTCTAACCGTTCTAACTATGTGATCATTTTTTACTAATTATGCCATTTTCTGCCCTAGTATATGAGTGCAAATTTATATTTTATTAATCTGGTACTTACTCTAAATTCCTAGTCATATGTTCTCTCTAAATTCGTAATTTAATAATCTCGCATGTGCTCTAGTCATTTCCTGTAGATATAGCTTTAATTCTATTTTTATTCTTGGTGTAAACCTACTTTAATGTAATTGAAAAATATTGTCATACATTCTTTACTATGAACTGTAGTACATATCGCAGCACTAAGTCAAGATGTAGAATGTATACTAAAGTGATTAACAGTGCTCAAAATTCAAACTCGGAAATTGGATTTAGTGCTTAATATACCCGAACTTATGTAAAGTAGAACTTCTTATTATTTGAGTGACCTATATATGATTTCGAATTACCCAATATTTAAACCTGCCAGAAGTTCATAAAAGTACTTCGCTTATATACCGAAAACTGTTACTCCTTTGTGCGTAAGGGTAAAGCCTACCGATCGGAAACAAAATATTTGAATTTGGGTTTCTATTATTTTAGGAAGTTGTGTAACTTTTTTGTTTTATATGAAATCGACCTAAGGGAATCATTTTTCGTTTAAATTACAGACGTATCATTAGCCGTGACCTAGATATACGTATTACATTTCAATCTTAGTTCTCCACAAAGAACCACTCCTTTGAATATGGAAAATAAATATTCCATGTGGATTTTTGTTACTCCACCAAAGAGCTGGATAAATAGAGTACCTAGCTAATGATTAGTAGACAGTCGGTAGATTTCTAAAAACATACATCCAGTGGCGGCTCGTGTCTTTTCAACAGGAGGGGCGCAGGAATTATAAAAATTAAGATTAATGTGTTCTTATTTCAGCTGGAAGATGGTGTAAATCTTTTATAGCTTACCTCGCTCAATTTGCATCCGTTTCTGTTTGTGCAGGGTTATAAAATAATTTTTACGGAAAACAATACAAGTTCGATATTTCACATTCATATACCTACTCAATTATTTCAATTATTGTAGATGTAAAAAGGGGAAAAATAAAATTTCAAGTCTTGTTCACACTGTTCTATAATTTAGTGTAAATAAATAATATTTTATATGGGGTCTCGTGGCTGTGTGCCTGAGTGTCTGGTCGCGAATCTGGGGAACCGGGTTCGATCCCGACCGACGCCAAATATTTTCGAATTTTAAATAGCACAAAACTGACCCCTGTGGTGCACTCTCTACGCCAGCAATGAGTGCCCGTGAGGTGACGCCTGGTAAACGCCCGCACGGTACAAATATATCATCATCATTACCGATATCTGTATACAAAGCGGATTGGCACACCCAGCAATGGGTAATATGCCGTGATGATATATTTATTTATTTTTATTTATATTTTATATGACTAGTATTCACTTTTACTCCACTTCTGAGTTCTCCTGTAGTTATTTGTGTAAGCATTTGTTTTTTGTGTTTGGCTTTATAATTTTATTATGTTACATATATTATGTACAGCTTTTCTAGTCTCATGGTTGCCTGAAGATGGTTATTTAATGATCGAAACCGGTCGCATTTAATTTACACTAAAGTATAGAACAGTGTGAATAAGACTTGAAATTTTATTTTTTCCATTTTACATCTTCCATTTCACACTTGGGTGTTACATTTCTTATAATATTGTAGATGTACCTTGAAAATAGGCGAGTAAATATTGTTCTGGGCTTTTCTCTCACTAATTTGTGTAAATTATTAATCAGCAATGGTCTACCTAATTCTTTAATTTTTAATTTATCTTGTAAAAGAAGTCTATTAAAGTTCGTTTTCAATGAACCATTAACACTATTCACTGCCATATAAATTTATTGTGAGTACCCAAGAACTATGACCTACAACAATGAAATCATTTTAAAACTGAGCTGAAGCCATAGAGTAAGTGCGGCCACATAGTGCTTACCAGGCATGATACAGAAGAACACACAGACACCGAAGCAATAAGTCACGTTGTCATAGCAACACGGGCCGCTATACACCAAGCGGCCAAGGATTCAGCGCAGTGGTATATCTCGCGTTTATTTTAAATCTTTTATATTTCACAGTTAACTATTTTACATTACAGAAAGACCGCTTTATGTTTTACTATATGATTAAATTATATTGTTAATTTGTTATACAAAATAAGAAAGTATTTTTACCGTTTATAGAAGGGAATTGCGCGTCCATGCAGCCTCAATAACGAGCCGCCCCTGCATATAGAAACAATAAATTTGTTCCTTTCACTTGTTTGCAAGGCATCGAACCCAAACTCGAACCGAACCAAAACCGGAACCAAACCGTAACATTTTAGCGAACCCAGAACCGGTTCAGTTCTGTTCAAAACATAAGCGGTAAGCGCGCGCAGTTATCTGTCTGCGTTGCTGCCTGTGTGGTCATCATCTTCAACTTCAAAAGATGATCTTCTAGAAGAATTTTTGAAAACAAAGGAAAAATGTATTGCTGCAACTCAGTGATTACAATTTACGGAAGAGGAGACAGAGGTTATATTTGCAAAGTATGAAGCCTCTAAGAGACTAATAAATCAGAACATACTATTTTAAGTAAAGTTGCGGAAATTGTTTTAGGAGTACCAGCAACGCAAGTAAGTGTAGAGCGTGCCTTCTCTGCTTTAAAATATGTTTTATCGCCTCAACGTGCTAGTCTGTCAGAAGCAAATTTGTAAAGTATATTACTCATTCGGTTAAACGAAAATTTTCTTTCCTAATTTTATTATTTTAATTTTCTAACATTTACTATGTATTCTAACATTTACTATGTTTTATATGTGTATTTACAACATTCGCTGTTAGTATCATTTTATTTTATCTGTTTCTTTTTATCTAATTATAATAAAGAAATATTTTATATTTAATTCATCTGTAATCTGTCCTACGTCTTAAATGACAATAAAGTTAATTTATTATATACTGCCATTTATTTTATTATTTATTCACTTCTATTTATTTTGAAGTCTAAAAAGGAGGTACCCACTTTATTATGGGCATGTTTATTGGATTCCCGATATATTTCATTTTTAAATGATCTCTATCTGAAGATTATCAAAAAAAATCACTATATCGAACCGAACCTGAACCCAAAACTTAAACCCGGAACAAAACCGCAAATTTTATTGACGTTTGAACCATAACCGAACGCAGTTTCTGGCGGATTCGCTGCCCTGCGTTGTTTGAGTTTAACGCTGCATCATACTTTAGTGTTCTTTTGGTCTAACTGTTAAAAAATGTTTATTGCTCAACATCTTCATGTCAGTGCTACAGGAAACGAACAAATTCCAAATTTTACTAACCAACCGAGCATACAGTGGAAAATTCAAGTGGTGTAGTCAAGTATTTAAGTAGTAACATACGATGTTAATTTTTACCAAAATAGTGGTTAACAAACCAACAGAACTGTGTCTAAGTGATACAAGAAAAACTAAAGTCATCTGCTGATTCCCTTCACTATTTCAATAAAAAAAAATCTGATGTGGCCAGCACATTACCTTCCGTCAGTTCTATGTATTTTGTACAAATTTCATACGGAAAGTTCCTTGCTAAATTAAATATTCTATTTTTTGTACATTACCTTCCGGCAGTTGCATGTATTTTATGCAAATTTCATACAGAAAATTATTATTTTGTGACGTTTTCTATATACAGTGTAATGTATCTGCAGAAATAAAAGATTTATTATTATTTCTTGTACATTACCTTAAAGCAGTTGTATGTATTTTATACAAATTCCATACAGAAAGCAAAAGATCCTATATTTCCAGTAAAAACACACTATGTCAATTTCACTTGACAATGACATCTTTCAATCAGAATTTTCTGAATATAGTAGCTGTTTCCATAGCTATGGCTACTATATGAAATTTAATTTCTTTATAATTTTTTAACTCTATATCCATTTAATATTAAGTATAAAATGCAGTCAAATCGTATAGAGAATAAAATATTCTTTAATATTTATAATAACATCACATATGAAAAAATTATATTTAACATAGCTTTTTCAAGAAAAACTGTTAAAATCTTCAAATGATGGTATTTCCGGTTGACCAATTGTAACGAAAATCTAATCAGCTCTTCATATGGATGTAACGAAGAAGTATACGAAAGAATTATAATTTTTGTAACTGTAGTATTAGAGTTATCGCAGACGAAAATTTTGTTACACACACACACACACACACACACACACACGCACACACACACACGCACGCACGCACGCACGCACGCACGCACCCACGCACGCACGCACGCACGCACGCACGCACGCACACACACACACACACAAACACGCACACGCACACACACACACACACACACACACACACACACACACACACACACACACACACAGACACACAGGCATCATCATAAAAATAGTAAATTCGTATTCTAGGGACCCTAAAACGTGGTTATTGATTAAAAACTCATCATCGATTTTTTGACCAAAGACAATACCTTCCTTACCTAAAGGTGACGGAAGGTAAAAATCGTATGATATTAACATATTTTTGACAAAAATTCGTTTCAAACCTGCGGCGTTGTTTAAAATCTAATGTGGCCAACACAACACCTCACGCTACTTAATTTTCATTAATTTAAATACACATACTTACATATTTAGGTATGCTAGAAACTGTATTAAAATCCATTCCATATACTACTATTTTCTTTTTAAAACGTTACTATTATTAATTTGAACTGATTAGTTCTTTAACAGTGACATTTATCTGTCAGTTCCATACATTTGAGGTATGAACTGTCTAATCAAGTAGTAATGTTTGTTTGTTTTATAAATTTATCCATAAAATGTATAGAAAAAGTATTAGGGCAAACCAATAGAAAATTTAATAATCTTTAATTTTTATAATAACATGAATCTGGAAAAAGTAACATTTAAAGGTATTTTTCGGAGAAAAACTATTTTGAGCTTCAAGTAAAGTGCCATTTCCGGTAAGATGATTTACACCAAAATTTAATGGCTTCTTTCCATATTAGAATAAGGTATAAATACACGCACACACATCATGTTAATATTGGGTTCTAGGGACCTTAGAACGTGGTTATTTACAAAAATTTCGATGTGCGATTTTTAGTAAAATCCCTATACCTCCCTCACCAAGGGTAGCGGGAGATAAACAATTACATACCAATACATCAAGTTGTTTAGTGGTTTGTATATATTAATAAATAATTACAAACATCTGCTGAAAGTCAATAACATATCTCGTAAATATATGTGTGAAATTAATTTATTTTATTGTTGATTATTCGTAATTACATACGAACACAATTTAAATAAGTAAAATACAAGCTACAATTACTCTTTAATTCAGTCAAAATAAAATTTATTATTTAATTTACATGAGCCAGGGTTTTTAACTTTATTTTTCCTCGTTATTTTGCTACGTTTAATTGGTATATTGCGGCAGAAATAAATTTCCCGTTTAAATTCCCAAGGCTCAAATTTCATACAACTTTTAAATATACATTTTTAATTAGAATTCGGAAAACACATTTTGACCTACTTTTAATTTAGCCAATATTTTAACTAAATAATTCTCGTAAATTTTCAATGTCAATGTCGCATGAAAAAAATTGAGCATAAATGCACGACAGCTTTAATTCGCACTGAAAACCGGTCGGAAAATGTTGCTGATACGCAAAGTTAGACGTGAAGTTGAATACCCTTTGTGTTTGTGTTTAAAAATACCTGCCGACAAAATTTCACCAGTTCATCAGCTAATATTCTCTATATAGAGTACTCTAATAACTTCGGCTCAGTGGCGTAGCCAATTATTTACCACGAGCTTTCAAAACTCATCGCACGCGAATGCAAAACTGGATATTAGTTACAAATCCATAATTTTGATTAGTGATCTACAGGTGTTCCAAACAACGCGGTCTACTTGAACTATAAGAGAGAAGTCCGTTAACATAATTCGTTATACCGTGAGTTTTAGCTATGACGCAATATTTACTAATATGTTATTAATGTATTACTATGGATACTAGTTACACATAATGTATCGTTCCAGATAAAATGCATAGGTTGTCAACGTTGTCAATGTCAAATGAACTGATGATCATGCGTTATAGTAATTAACGTATAGAGGGGCCTATTCTGTAACTCAGTGGTTAATTTTTAACCATTGGTTAAAATTTTTAACCAATCAAATAAAAAGAGAGATTTTTAGTTGTCAAATCAATATCTATTGGATAAAAAATTTAACCAGTGGTTAAAAATTAACCACCGAGTTACAGAATAGGGCCCCAAGAGTGTTATGGACAATAACGCCTGAGGTTAACAGTGTATTTTTCGAGGGCCTCTGGGCCGAGATGTGTACGTTGACCGAAGGCTTTATTGTCCGTTTAACTCCCGTGGTGCGTTCAACGTTTAACATCCGACTATAATTTTTAATATTCTACGGATTACGGATCAGAAAGTTTTGCTTGTTTTTTAGGCTTTATTCCAGTATAAATATCAATTTATTTACAACATTACCATATAAACAACTCATAACACGCTCTAGGGTGTTATTTGGTGTATAACATACCAGTCAGACATTAAAGATGTTTACTATAGAAGAAAAATTCAAATAGTTACTTTGTACAGTTTGAGAAATGTTTGTAATCTGTTTGATATTTTATCTCCTGAATGTCCTATACTAAATCCTTCTACAGTTTCGAGCATATTTACAAAAGTTAAAAGTGATGAATATTTAGATAAGAATAATATAAAAAGGGCAATAACAAAAACTTTTATAATCCTCTAAATTATTGTTTAATTGTTAATGGTGTCTTCCGTTATTTATAAATCTGTAAATTCTGATGACAAGTTCATTTAACATTGACCACCTATGTGGCATTTAATCTGGAACGGTATAGTATGTGTAACTAGTGTCCTAGTATCCACGGTAGTAAATTAATGACAGAATTGAAAATATTGCAACTTAGCTGAAACTCATAATATATATGTGAAATACAATGTTGAATATCAAGTTATTATGTGAAAGTTTTAAAGTACATTAAGAATTTACATTTTCGTCTATATCTAGTGACACATACCAATAATCATTAAAATGTAATTAGGATAATTTTTCAATATGTATTAGTATTAACATTGGAAACGAACTTTTAATATTATCACACATTGCAATGTTAAGAGACTTATTAACAAAATTACGAACGATTTTATATTTATAAGAAATTATTTCCTAATATGAAATTGAAATTAGTTGAAGATTCTCTATTAACCAAAAATATGAACAATAATACAAACTTTAGTTTGTGTTTGTTCAACAACAGATTAATTAGAGAAGCCAGAGAGATTTTTAAAACCGAGAATAATAATCAATAGTTACATCCCCAGTGTTAAGGATTTAACCGATTAAATTTGACATGTCTGGCTTATGCAATAAATTTTCTTATAAAGTGTTCGAGTTCATAATAATTTGAAAAAAAAAACCGAGACCGCAGGTCGAGGGATTTTATCTTAAATTATTATGTACGATAACACTTTTTTAAAAGCAAAATTTTATAAATAAGTCAGGCATCAAATTTAATCAATTTAATTCTTTAGCACGATGTGTATATGTCAAGTTTATTTCATTCGTTTTTTTTTTACTTGTCAAAAGATATAGAATATCAGTAAAGGTAAAAAAGATGTATCTTGCTTCTGCGACTAATTATCCGGGTAAGGGCTACTTTTACAATTATTAGATAAACCTCGTATAACGCTTTACCAGCTATAAAATTGAAAATTGTATTTTACAAACCTCTTATGAACCTCAGCTAGAATAAACACCAGTATTCCTTATCCCATGAAAAAACGATCGTATACCTCGGATAACTTTATCCCTGGTTCTTATGGATACCACGTAAACACAAACGATGTGTTGTTATTCATACGTTGAATCAAGTATTTCATCGTCACTGTCAGAATCAAAAATATCATTTATACCATCTAACATTTAACATCGTGAAAAATCTAAATTAGAAGGCACAAATAACTACAGTATTGAAGAAAAATAGTCTAATAAGAAGATAATTTTATTGTGTCAATACCAACTTAAAGCGATTTGACGTAATTCGTGGTATAACTATCTGATAGATAAAAATGCATTGTAAAAGACAGTCTTGTTTATCAAAGGTATAAATGCTAGAATAAAGTTATACCTCCGATAGCTATACCAGAGTTTATCCATCAATTGTAAACGTGGGCCTAAATATACCTTCAAAATGTTCAAAATTTGCATATATAAGCAAGCTTCAATTTAATCGCTGTTAAAAGCTAGCTGCTATTTAGTTACTTATTTAAAATGCACCCCAATGGAAAATTAACCTTTCTGATTGTCAAATTTGTGATGAATGAAGGTTCGAAAATAATCGAATATATAGTTGAGAGGACGATATGTATTACCTGGAAAACACAACGTCAAAGACACCGTAGGTGGAGTTGTGTTTTCAGGTAACACATCGAGTCCGCAAACTGTATATTCAGATTATTTTGGAAGCTAGAGTTGTATATGTTAGCACTATACAATGAATCGACCAACTATATTTATATATGTCAAAAATATTACTTATTCATTTATATCCATGGATGATATGACTCATTTGTTTGCGATAACTGATATCATACAGCGTAACTGATCGGACTATTTTCCGATGAGCTGTTTAGTCTCAATCATTGTGACGATTTAGAAATTAGAACTTAGTCGAGAAAGGCTCCTATAAGTATTTTATACGTTATAATATTATATTTTACCTTGGTTACTTATTGGGATTTTCAAGTATCAAGAGATGGCGCTGATCGCATTAAACACTGGTACACTTTTTGTTGACGTATGTCAGCGCAGCATTTCTGTCAATTGCATTTCTTTAGTTTTCGTATAATTTTCTCATTTATTAGTATTTTTTATTTATAATTCAACTATGTATAATAGAGTTTTTGTAGTCATATAGTTGTAGTTTCTTGTAAATGTCAAATGTGTACCACTGTTTGTAGTTCTTATAGTCGCCGCTAGTTAGCGTTTTCTTATTTGAAAATCCCAATAGTTGCTATTGTTTGTTATTATTTATTTATGTTTTTTCCCTGCAGAAGGCAGCAGTGTATGCTGACGAAACGTTGGGTTTAAATAAAATATACAGCACATAAAAGGTTGTATTATTGTTGTATTACGAGTTCTGAAAGATTTTTTTAATAATTTAAAAATATGAACTTTCGTTTTTTGATATATACGTACTATATTTAATACATTTTTTAAAAATAAAATAAAGATTTCGTTTTGCTAATGGCATCTAAGCATTAAACTATTTCAAAACAAGTTCAATTGAATATCCGAATTTGATGTGAGCAAAGAAAGTAAAAAAGTCCTATATGCGGTTATAGTTATTTTATTACTATAATAAAAAAAAATCGAAAATACATTTGAGCGTGACTTGAAACTTCAACTGAATTATAAATAACTACTTTACTCTTTCTGGCAAACCGGAGTTCAAGTCCAGCTGAGATGTCAATTATTTTAAATTATTTAACGCATAAATAATTGCAACTCAGGATATGCGTATGTGGCAAAGTAATCTAGCTTCCTTATAGCCCTATATCAGCATTTATATAATTCTAGTTACTATATAGTCGTGTTTGCTTCATTGGAGAACACGAGGCCATTTGCTAGTAACATAAATAAGTTGTTGTTATACTATCATGTTCCATTTTCCCTAGTCAACATCATAAATTATAATCATGCGCCAATATTTTAGTTAGGCATTAAACAAAAATAACATTAAAATCAACATTTTATAAGTATATAAAAGTTCATTTTAATTCCATTTTTGTTTAATTCCCTATTAAATAATGGTGCAACTAGCCATAAATAAAATAAAATTTATATATATTTTTTATACTCCATTCCAGTTTAGAATGGACTTAGGTATAAGATAGAGATTAAGAATCCACCTTTTTGGTTGGTTTAAACGCGAACCAAGTTTACAATAGAGAAATAAAACGTTTCAGTCATCTATTGTACGTGGTAAGAGCTAGAGTTGTATCAGTGCAGAAGTCTAAATAATTAAAAATTATAAAATTTTGTCGTTTTGAGCAGTCAAGTATGTCTTGCACAAAACATGTTGCTGATTATCCCTAAAAAAAATTCTTTAGCCTCTAATCTCCCTAATGTCAGGTATATCAATTCAGCCGTGTTATTTTAATTGCTTCTGCACATTGGCACACAGCATTTTAAAACAATTTTTGCAATTTTCTTCAGCGAAAAACAATCAAAATTTGACGATCCGTGCTGCACTGTGCTGTACGTCCACTCGCGCTGACAGCTGTATCTCAACTGTTTATAGAGGGCTAGACTAGCGAGCTGGCCTCCTAGTTTGACTTGACGCATTGTGCGGGATAAGCATTCAGGCCTGTATTCTCGTGTGGCCTCAATTCGACGCTATATTATGCTGTTAGAGAAAGACAGCACTAGTGTGACGTCACTATGACACTTACAACAAATAGCTCGCAAAGAAATTTTAAATAAAAAATATTGTTTTTATCATAATTGCTATTTATTGAGTAAGTAATACTTTAAGCATAAAGTGTATATTTTATTATTTTTTGTTATGGTGGAGGACCCCATTATCATGATCGCTTAAGAATACCATACATAGTCGCTCAAGTAGTAGGTTATGTGAACAATTTAGAGTACATTTACTTATTTTTCTTATTTTTACGCGATTGCAAAAAATGTTTGCAATATATACAAAAAAATGAATCTGATACTTCAGAATCATTCCCGCAATTATTACAAACCTCGTTTTAAATAATCCATCGTTTAGTTAAGTCTAAGTAGAGAGCCTACGATTCAAAAACATTTTTCCTAAAATGTTCTTTTAAAATAATTTCAACTTAATTAGCACACAAAAATTATGTTCAGAATACTATATGGCTAGAGACAAATGGAATTCACGCTACTTACTGTACAAAGAAGAAAGGAAGCTATGAACAACATTAGGTTAAAGCAGACTTAGCTAAAAGTTTTGAGTTGAAATTTAAAAGTGGCTATATCTAGAAAATATAATTAAATAAAATAAATAATTCTGTATTGTACCTATACAAACTTTTAAGTAATTACAATAATTAATAATGTGGGTGAGTCGATATATGAGATGATGAAAGGGATGCATATAAACTTCCATACCTTACCGAAGATTCGAACCCAGAACCGATGGCACGTGAAGCTAGTATACTACCACCAAGCCACCTCGGTCGGTGCATATACCTAGATGCTATATAAGTTACTCTGAGTCTGGCCATAAGTGTAAAGCTGGTACTGTGAAAACGTTTTTTAAGACAATAGAATTCTTTTGCTTAAACATTTGTTCTATTTACAATTTTGATCTAATTAAATTATAGAAGCAATCGTCAAATTAAAAAAAAAATACACTGTATAGCCTATACATATAACATAATATTTCAACCACCGGATATATATTATAGATGCTTTAATGTTGGTTTTCTCAAATAAAATTCACATTTAATATAGTGGGATATAATAAGTTATTTTCTAAAGTGTGTTATTTTGTTTTAAAAATAGACACATTTTATTGATTGTTTTCACCGAAATTTTTAATAAAATATTTTGTAACGACCTGCAGCCTGAGATATCATCTGAGAGGAAGATATTTTTAAGAGTTTATGAATGATTAAATAAAAGTGCGGAACTAGTACGAGACAAAAAATTGATGTTTGTTTATGTCAGTGAACCTTGCGTGCTGTTACAAACATTGTGTCATTATAAGGTGTGGCACGGACTAAAACAAAGCCATTTTCAATATGAGTATTACTTTATCTCAATCTCTTTTTCCCTACAGAACCGCACCTTTTTTCACCAACACAGGAAAATTTATATCATTATATCGTAACTTAGTTGTTAGTTCAAAAATCAATAATTTGTTCAAATACACACAAATTTTAGCTAAATAACTATATATTGAACTAATTAATAACTGGCACTACAATTAAACTATAAAGAACCATTGATTCAATAATATATGAAGGAAGATCAGAAATGGTATATAAATTTGCATAGTCTAGGTTTATGTATAGCCACACGATAAAATAAAAATTCCTAAATGGTTCGCCATCTCTGTAATATAATTATACTACATATCTGTCGCACACACTTACTCTCGGCATTATTCCGAGATACTTAATTATAAATTTATATTAAGGTTGTTTCATATAAATTTAATGTTTTTTTTAACTCAGTCATTTAAGCGAAACTCGATTTAATATTAATCTTTGTACGGGTAAAATACAAGGTTTCCACTCTCACTCTACACCACGGATCACCTCAACTACAGATAGGACAGCTAATGTATTTTTCGAAATACAAAATAGTGACATCTACAGACTGCTTCCATGAACTAACACATACTGTGATGGCTTGGTCGGCTTGGTAGTTTGTGACATAGGAGACACGTCATGTACATATAAATTGAAATTTTGAATTTTTAGAATAAGACATAATAAGAAAATTGAATACATACATATATTTTAAATAATCACAGTACAATAACTATAAATTCATTTCTAAATAAATTTAAAATTACTTGTCAGATAGACATACACTTCTATTTTAATTTTTGTTTATATATAAGATAAAAGGATATTGGAAATGGTACCACATTTCGTCATGAAATATAAAAGTAAACGTCTATTTGCTTCTTTGCACTGCACTTTATATCAAACAGCACAACCAATGTTCATCAGCTTATTGAATTTCAATTCCGTATTACATAAAAAATAAACACAGTTAATACACTTTAAAACTGGAGAAATCACGAAATAAATCACTAAACTAAATCTATAAACTATTACAAATTGGATTACCAAATAATTAAAGATGTTACAGCGTACGTTCAATGACATAAGTGATGACTTATGTGACTTTACAATTCAAAATATTGAAAAATGTTTTGAACTCAAAGGTGACAATCCATTTTCTTAAAATTTAAGCACTGTCGCGCCTCTACAGTTTGCTTCCTGGAACTATGACAGTGTTTTGGCACATTCATTTAACTGTCCGGTGCCTGCTCTACACATATAACTTAAATTCAATGCTCTAACATCAAAATTTATTTAGATTTTTGTAAATATCTTTTGCTACGTATTTGCACTGTTTTGCTTTTTAATCATTAGCACTAAATAGATTGACTCACATATCATCATCGATTGTAATCGTTCTTTTGCTAGTAGTTGAAATCTGCTCTTCCGGATTCCTCATAAATCATCACAAGAGGAGACACTTCGATTATTTTCTTTATTATTGAAAATAGAAGAAAATCATTCAAATAAAAGTTATAGATAAAGGGTAACATTCAGTTATTGAAGAAAATAATTTTTTTGACCAGTGGTTCTCAAACTATAACATAAAGTTATATATTTATGAAATAGGATGTTATATATTTTTTTATTTTATTCGATAGAGTATTGTTTTTTTAATTCAACCATGTATACATTTTATATCCTTACATCACAAAGATATTGACAAAAATGCAATTGAAATTTAAATAAATTTTATTTTTATAGTTATTTTTCAGTAGTAGAAAAACAAAACTGCTATCTGTCAATTTGAATTATTTAGTGCATATAAACAAATATTTATGTTTCGTTTTAAATTAGATCCAATTTTTTTCATGCATAGCTTGTTGAAAAATAATTATAAAATTAAATTTATTTAAATTTGAATGTTCCCCTTCATCTACTACAACTTTTATTTGAATGATTTGCTTGTATTTCCAATAATTAAGAAAATAATCGGGGTGTCCCGTATCCGAGAAACAGCCTGTATATATATATATATATATATATATATATATATATATATATATATATATATATATATATATATATATATATATATTTATTTATTTATTTATTGTCTTAAGGAACATTTTACTACTTTTTCTCAAAGGTGCCATAATTCAGCCGAAGTCTTGTCTGACGCGTATTTTCAACTTTTGCCAAAAATGTGTTAATGGACTTAAATCCGAAGATTCGAGTGGATGGGCAAAAATTTGGAAATGGTTGACTCAAAAATTATTTTACTACTTTCGAAGTATATTTAGGATTTCTGTTCAGTTGAAAAATCTATCTCCGTCGCATACTTTTTCTGGCATAATGAAGTATATGCTTTACTAAAATATGTCTATTTATTAGAGAATTCACAGTACTCCTTACCTCGACTATTGAACCTACACCGTGAGGAGATCATGAACAATATAGGTAGGTATTTGGTGTCTTCGTTTGTATATTGCACTTGTTGGTCGTCGCAAAATAAGCGTACCACCTTTCCAAAAAAAATTGATTCATAAGAATCATCTTTCACTGGTCGACTTCATTTCAATGTTGCCATGTTTTGTAAAATTTAGTTCGCCTTTTTATTTCTACTACTAACTAAAGGATTTTTGAAACAATGACACGACTAATAGGTCCTTCATCTTTAATACGTCGAGACACAGTACTCCAGCTGACATTGGCAAGATTTTCTGTTCGAATTTCTTTCGACATATCCACAGCAGTTCCTTGGATCTGATTTAGATTTTAGTTCAACTATTTTATGTGTTCATTTTTTTGGTTTATAGGGCCTATCACATCTTGGCGTGTCAGATAATGTTTTTGTCAACTTATATATGAATTATAATGTAATTAACATTCATAACAGTAGTGTAATATATAAATGTGTTACAAAAAAAATCTTTTAAAAGAGAATAACTTTGGGTCAATATTTTTGCACGCAACTGTATTTTAATATCACTCATCAAGAGAATGTTAAAACGTAAAGGAATATTTTTGTTTTCCTGATTAAGTAGTTGCTAGTTGCTAATTATTAATCATATTATCAAAGTGACTTTATGTGTTCAAAGTGAGGGTTTATTGCTTTGCTCTGTTTTGTAGTGATTTCATGTGAGTTCAACAGAATGTAACGTCCCATTGTGCCAGTGAATAGATCACAATAAAAATTGCCGCATATTCCAATGTGATGAAGACCGTTAAGGTAGACTTTCCACTTCGACGACCAATATCAACATCAAAACAGTTAATGACAATACAAATGAGGTGAATATTACCATATCTCAGCAATTTGAGTCATCCATGAATAAGTAAATTTTTGAAAAGTTTCGGTAACTACATCATCTATCGTCTAACGAACGTACATAAAAGAAATATATAAAGGAAATGTATATTTGCGTAGCGTAATACGAGTAGAATCAGTGTTTCTTTGAGAGTAATGGCCTAGCTATTTTTATTATATTCGTAATTGTAACTTACGATGTGCGATATGTTAAAAAAATTATTTAAAAAATTGTTTTCATTAACGCATTCCCCTGTGTCATCATCACCTCCTAAAAAAACTGAGATATCATGTTTTACGTGCATCTCGTCAACAAGCCTAGAAAAACTTTAAATACGAAAAAACATAATTAGAATACACCGAAAAAGTAATAATGACTGCATCTTCACAAATTAAACACAAGCGGTAGAATCATCTAATTAAAAAAGTCACCCAGCATAGATTTTCTATTCTCAAAGTTAGGTAATCTGCAAGACATTAATTTTTTTCGTATTGAAACTCGAAATTAACACGAACACTTGATTACGTTTCAGAAACTTTTATTTTTATTCATTTAACGATCGTTTCTAATTCACAGTCGTCACTAACAAATGAGGTAAAAGTATTTAAAGATCTTGCTCAAAAAAATGTAATAATTATAGGATATTAAAATTGGTCCGTGTCGAAGCTTCCTTCGAACCTATCTACATGCATAAGTAAATATTCTTAATTCAAATTTTAATATTTTGATATATGTATTTCATCAAGAATCCACTATTAAATCCTTAGAATTTCTTTATGTGATATTTTTTCATTTTTAATACGAGAAAACTTATAGTTTTTAAAAAATTGTGTAGATTGTTATTTGTTAATTTTTTTGTTAAATATGAACATTTAGTTAGCCTACCGATATTTGCGAATAAAGCAGATTGGTACACCCAGCAATGGGTAATATGCCGTGATGATATATTTATTTATAGTTAGCCTACCTACTTAGAAGAAAATAATTTAAACATTAGAAATAGATAAATATCATTTAGGATGCGTTGTTCTAAAAATATTGAACGTCAAGCTCAGCTGAACCGTTGATCAAAATAATTGGCTTTAAATCCTTTTCTCAAAATACTTCCTTCGATGAGATTTTAAGACTTTACAAGTTTTTGCCAATTTTTAATTAAATACCTACTTCTCTTACAACTAAGGGATCGTGTTAAAAATCGCATATCAAGATTTTGGTAAATGACCACGTTTTAAGGTCCCTAGAATCCAATTTTAACATTTTCACGATGATGTCTGTGTGTATTTGTGTGTGGATCCTCCACTCTAACTCAAATACTATTATTCAGAAAATTTTGAAACCTTGTATTTCAAACTTTTTCTGTAATGGAGAGTCCATTAGATTTTTGTGAAAATCAAATAACCGGATATGGCACTTCACTAAAAGCTCAAAATAGTTTTTCTTCGAAAAATACCTTTAAATGTTATTTTTTCGAGATTAATGTTATTATAAAAATTAAAGCTTATTAAATTTTCTATAGATTTGCATTAATACTTTTTCTATATATTTTATGGGTAAATTTATAAAATTATCTATAATTTAAATCCCAGTAAATAGAATAGAAAAGGAATTCAGTACAGTTTTCAGCATAAGTAGATATGTAGGTATGTATTTAGATTAATATAAATTAACGATTCACAAAAATGTTTAAGCTAATCCTCATTTTTGGATTAGTGAATTCTATTCTATCCCGGTATTTAAAATTTAACATTCATTTCATTACAGCTCCGGAGGCTTAATGGTTAGAGCAACGCCTCATTTCATGAGTGCCCTCGGGGCTCTGGGTTCGAATCCCGCTAAGGCATGGATGTGTGTAAATGTGAACCCACTCTGTAATTGAGATTTAATCTTGTTGAGTGGTTTAAAAAAGGTAGTTACTTGGATTAGATTAGACTAAATTTTAAGAAATAAACTGTCAAAATTAAAGTAAAATTCGCTAATCCAAAAATATGGATTAGCTTTTTGTGACTCGGGCTGTAAACGGCGGGAGGTATAGTGTTGGCCACACGAGATTTTTAATTTGAATTTTAAGCAACTTTTCTAAATGAATTTTTATGTATTTTTAAAATTAAACTTGGGACTTTCATTGAAAATGAAAGTAGAAACATCGACAGTCTGGTCACTTTGTATATTTATGTATATTATAGAAATTATATATTTTCATTTTTAGTAATTTTAAGACATCTAAAAGAAGTTTATATTCAGTATTGCCAAAAGGCAAAGGATTAAATAAATAAAATATTCTGTCAGATGTAATCCTAGAGATCCTTTTAAAAATTGTGGGAGTATGATTTCCGTTCAATTAAAAAAAAACAAGAAATTAATGACTACTTGCATCAGTTTATGAATATACTCGTATAATCAAAAACTGCAAAAGCTTTCCAATCTCATTTTTATTTCAGAAGTATGACATTTTCATTGAAGTAATGTCAAAGAAATACGTCTGTCTTGTTTCAAAGTTCTACGATGAATTTTTATTATTTTCATTTTGGAAAAAGTTTTCTCGCTACTGCAACTGGATATCATCAAAACTATATAACTTGTAAACATTATTTTAACGTTTAATAAAAAGAGTTGTAAAATACTTTTAATAAGAATTTTATGAAATGGTTTTACTTGTGAACCATTATTTTTCTAATTTTGTATTTAAGGAGTAATTATGAAACATAATTTTTATAATTAGTTCATGGGAGTTCCTTTTTAATATCTTTATAAATGCTAATCGAATTTAAAACTCTTGAATGAAATTATTATTTGAAAACAGTTCCTCTACATATAAAATGTATTTATTTTTGTAACTTTATTTTATTAAATAAAAAATTTGTGGAGCCTCCATTTTGGATTGCTAAAAATTATTTCTTTTGTTTAAATGTCGGGAAAATGTAGGTATATTTTTCACACCTACTTTTTAATAAGAATTTTATGAAATGGTTTTACTTGTGAACCATTATTTTTCTAATTTTGTATTTAAGGAGTAATTATGAAACATAATTTTTATAATTAGTTCATGGGAGTTCCTTTTTAATATCTTTATAAATGCTAATCGAATTTAAAACTCTTGAATGAAATTATTATTTGAAAACAGTTCCTCTACATATAAAATGTATTTATTTTTGTAACTTTATTTTATTAAATAAAAAATTTGTGGAGCCTCCATTTTGGATTGCTAAAAATTATTTCTTTTGTTTAAATGTCGGGAAAATGTAGGTATATTTTTCACACCTACTTATAAAGTAGTATTCATTGATTGAAGTCTCGTTTTTAGTATAAATTTAATAATTATTATAGTTTTAAAAGTCTTTTTAGTCTTGTCTTTTTGTTATTAATATGTAACTTAACGTACTCGTTTCCATGGCGCAAAACAACATCTAAATCACAACTTGTGAGAAGCTATGTGGCTTTTGAACATATTGGATACAGTGTGTAGCTAGCAACGAATGATATCTGCTTTAATAAGCACCGGCAGAACTTAGATGTTGTAGCTTAAAGCTGTCAAAAATAAGTGACCTCAAAGTATATTCTGTATCTTTGCTTAATTTTTAGTCGTAGAAAAAGTATAATGTGTAACGCGTTTTATAAATTATTTAAACACTCGTTTAGAAAGTTTGTTACATATGTACTTAATAACTACCCGTATAACAAAAACAATAAGAAATTAGAAAAATATTATTTTTAAACAAAGCTGATTATATTCTTACATTGTTTGTAATTTAGATTCGGAGATAGCATTATGAGAACAATCGTAACCGATTCTTCCAGCATTTTAAAGCAGGTAACACTGATAAAGAAATGAAGCTATAAGTTTTAAACTTAAATATTTTTATCGCATTAAATATAAGTGGCATTTAATAACAAGTAATTTTTACTAGCAATAAACTACAAATTCCAGTTATAAGTAATGCCATAATAATAAAGTGAAACGAACTTCAAATATTATTAATTTTTTTCCGGTGAACTCGTTTGTGACATTGATTTTCTTCCACGTTCAATGTCAATATAAAAATCAATTTTAATTTTGCATTCTGATCCTATTTATGTCAAACAGATAAATTCTAAAAGATATTCGAATAACAAGAAATGCGATAATGGGTGAAGTATTTATGCTGTAAAAGTACATTAAAGAATATATTTTCTGTTTACAACGGCAAGAAACCGCACAATATCGGGAAGAAATTTTACATACAAAAATTTATGTTGCGGAAACAAGGGAAGAAGGACAAAAGAAAAAGAAACTTTTTCAATCATCTTTTTCAGAACCAAAGAGTGGGCTGTATTGTAATGTCATTATTAAAATTTCAAATTTAATACAAGAGAGTTCGTATTTACAAAAGAATATTGATAACGACACTCGAAATTACATTTATTGAAAGATTTATCACGAGTTATTTGAAATATTTTGGTAAGCGGATGCAAATTAAATTAACTTCAATTAATTTTACATTCGTGCAGGAAAATTTTATTAATTAAGGGTGTTAACTCCAATTTAATGAAATAATGTGAATTCGATATTAACGCTTTACATACGTAGTTTAGTTTGAATTAATAATTTCCTGGATGATCTGCATGTATAATTAAATTACGTATTTTAATAGTTTTAACGCTTTTCATTTATGCGCGTATTTTTTTTGTTATTATCACAAATATGTAAAGGAAAATTATTTTCAAATTTAAACACATATTATTAAGAATATTTCAATCTAATAGGAGTAAATTAAAGATTTCCTTAATTCTACCAATGGCTAAAATCCCGCCATTTTTACATCCATATATAAATAAATTGAAAATTCATAAACGACGTTCGACTATGTTTTGGGATGAGGAAAGTTTCGACTATACCATATAGTTTTCTTTAGGGCTAGAATGGTTTAAAATGAAATAAATACAACTCCTCGTCTGGAAAAATGTCAGTAACGGTTACTTTGCTGTAATTTTTGTATTCATCCGTTTTTATTATATTCATCCGTTATTATTATATTCATCAAATATACGTTTTTTTAATAATGGACGATTTTCTCTCAGTGATGTGTGGTTTTTAACTATTTATTTATTTATTTCTCGTACCCACGTGGCTAAGTGTCTGGTCGCCAATCTGGGAAACCGGGTTCGATCCCGACCAACGATAAATATTTCGAATTTTAAATGGCACAAAAGTGACCCCTGTGGTGCACTCTCCACGCCAATAATGAGTGCCTGTGAGGTGACGCCTGGTAAACGCTCGCAAGGTACAAATATGTCATCATCATTACCGATATCTGTGTAATAAATTGACGTTCATAGTGGCCAGTCTTCTGTCTATTTCAAATCCAAGTGTTTTCACGGTTTTCCAGGACTTAGAACATCGTTTTTCCAGGTTTTAATTCTGATCTACTCCTCATGCTAACTGCTTTTAATAATATTAATGATTATCAAATATAATTTAATTATGTGGGACAAGTATGTGAAGCTGACTTTTATACACGAGACCACGAGAGAGAGATTGCGGTGCGAGCCGGTTAATCGCGGTTAGTCGGTTAATTGCGGTTAACCGGTTAATCGCGAATATCTGATTAACCGTGGTTAGTCAGTTTACTTTCACGCTTTGCTTCGCTGCTCTTCGCGTCGGTCAAGTGCGCGTCGGCCTTAAGGGTTATGAATGTATGAAACTACTACTACACGCATAGAAGTAGAAAAAATATTATGAGGGTAGAAATATTCCTGATGTCAAAATCATGACAAAAGTTTATAATAATTAAAGCACGAGATAAAAAATCTGATGTGGCCAACACATGACTTCCCGTCAATTCCATGTTTGAAATAGCATTGAGCTTCAAGTAAAGTATCACTTCCGGTTGATCGTTCGTAAACAAAATCTAATTTGTTGTTTCAATAAATAGAAAAGTCTGTAATACCAAATTTTGGATTATATTTTATTATATTTTTCCTCGAAAATCTGTTAAGAGCTGCAAATTAAGTACCACTTCCGTTTTATCATATAGGTATAGTCAAAATCTAATGTTGTTTCAAATTATACACGTGTTTTAAATACCAAATTTGAGAAGTTTTTTAACATGTTTTAATATATTTTTTCAAGAAAATCTTCCGGTTTATCAATTTTAAAAAACATCTAATATGTCGTTCTCATTAATATAAAAGTCTTAAATACCAAATTTGAAAAGTTTTGGATTGTATCAATTTTATTTTTCACGAAAATCTGTTCAGAACTTCAAATAAAATATCACTTCCGTTTTATCAATTTTAGCCAAAATCTAATATGTTGCTTCCCGTTATATAAAATTCGTAAATTCTAAATTTGACAAGTTTTGGAATATATTATAATATATTTTTCACAAAAATCTGTTCAGAGCTTCCAGAAAAAAACTAACATATCATTCTTATTAATATAAAAGTCGTAAATACTAAATTTGGAAAGTTTTCGATTGTATCAATATATTTTTCACGAAAATCTGTTCAGAGCTTCAAATAAAGTATCACTTCCGGTTTATCAATTGTATCCAAAATCTAATAAGTTGTTCCCCTTCATATAAAAGGCGGATATACTAAAATTGACAAGTTTTGGAGTATATCATAATATATTTTTCACGAGAATCTTTTCAGAGCTTCAAGTAAACTATCACTTTTGGTTGATTAATTTTACCCAAAATCTAATATGTTATTTCCCATGATATAGAAGTCTTAAAACTAAAATTGAAAAGTTTTAGATTATACTTTAATATTTTTTTTTTCAATTCAATTCAATTTTTTTTATTTATTTATTATAGTTTTTCAATAAAAACTGTTATGGGCTTCAAGTAAAGTATCACTTCCATTTATCCACGCACGCACGCACGCATACACTAGCACATCATCATCATCATCATTATCATCATCATCGTAAAAATAGGAAAACCGTGTTGGGACCCTAATTCGGCTTATGTACTGAAAAATCACAAACGATTTTTTGGCACGATTACATTACTTCCCTTACATACGTTATGACGCGAGGTAAAAATACTATTCTACACACGTGTTGCATACAACATTTGTCCTACTATCGAAATGGAAGTGCGGTTTCTTATAATATTTAGTGTACAGGCATCTTTAATATTTTTAGCACTCTTTCTCATAATACTGTGCAAAATGTAACTTAAACATTAAAAAAAAAACTCAAGGAACATTAGTCTTCTAGAATTGTACAAATTGTACATTAAATTTTAATATTAAAGATTAGGTTATGTTAGAACTCATTATGATGAAAAAGTGAATGTTATTACTAAATCTGTTAATAATATTATAACACTTTTTTCATTTACAGTGTACATTAATATTTTTTAATAAATTTTAATATTTTCATCATTTTTTACTACCTAATTATCTAATTTACTTTTCACGCACTCTTGCTTGAAAAAATTTCTTTACACACTGTAACGAGTGCGTAAAATATGTATTTACGCACGCTTGTAGGAAATAGTTATTTGTGTATCAAAGCGTAAAGTGAATTTTTATTGTTCGTGCTCGTAAATTGAAGCGCGAGAGTAGCGAGCGCTACAATCGAACTAGAGCAATAAAGATACTTTACGCTAGAGATGCACACATAATTTTTTCTACGACTTTACTAATGAATTAAAAAAAAAATAATACCTATTTAGTAACTTCAATTCAATCTTAATCAATTTCCTGTTTTGTGTTGCTGTAACCATTACGATATGAGTTAATAAATAATTCTGATGCCAACAATCATTGTTTTATGAAAAGTTTTCACACATACATCAAAAATGTGCTCAAAAATCTCCGAAAATAATGAAGATAGTGATTTTTCTTGCACTCCTCCAGATAGGTATATTCGAAACGGCACAAAATGCTTCCTTGAGTTTATTAATTGTAAAATCAAGAGCATTATACGAAAAGAATTATAATCTCTTCATTGAATGGTGTGAGTTAAAAAAATCAAGAATTACAGTGAAAATATTTTACTAGCTTACTTTTTGGAAAAATCTAATGTAATGAAATCGTCTTTTCTTTGGTCCATTTATTCCGTGTTAAAATCAACACTAGCAGTTAAGAACGATATTGATATCAGCAAATTTAAGAAACTAACTGTTTTTTTGAAACAAAAATCAGTTGGTTATAGACCAAAAAAATCTAAATCTTAAACAAGAGATGAAATAAATAAATTCCTGACTGAAGCCCCAGACGATCATTTCCTTATGATGAAAGTTGCTCTTATATTGGGTGTTGCTGGAGTATGCCGACGCGACGAATTAGTTAGGATGACTGTAGATGATATTGAGGATATTGGGTCCATTTTAATTGTTAAGATTCCAGACTCAAAAACTAATGTGCAGCGAACATTTATTGTTGATGATCATAATCTTTTGTCAATGTGCAGAAGATATGTTGCTCTTCAACCCTCTAACATATCATCTCGGCGATTATTCATAAATGGTAAATGTACCGCACAAGTTGTTGGAATGAACACTATAGGAAAAATTCCATTCAGCATTCCACAATATCTGAATTTACCTGATTCGAAATCATTTAGAGGCCATTGTTTCCGCAGATCCTCTGCTACATTACTAGCTAATTCCGGAGCTGACATTATGACTAAAACGTCATGGTGGCTGGCGGTCATCAGCTGTTGCAGAAGGTTATGTTGATGAAAGTTAGAAAAATAAAACTGATACAGCGCATAAAATTTTAACAAACAAGGAGAATCAAACTTCTGCCTCTGCCACACTAACTGAATATTCTAGTGAGAAAATGTACATTCACCAACTGAATAAAGTTGTAACTTAATTAAATGAATAAGTTGGTAGCGTAGCTAACTTCGTATTGTAGCACATTTGTAGTGTAAAACTGAACCTAACGTATATTTTAGATTTCGTAAGTATTGTTTTAATAAATTAAAATTTCAACAATAATATGTATTTATCTAAGTGAGCAAATTAAGTAATTTACCGCGCGTTGCTATGGGAGACGCGCCGTAAAGT
This sequence comes from Harpalus rubripes, assembly GCA_963082715.1. Taxonomy (NCBI): domain Eukaryota; kingdom Metazoa; phylum Arthropoda; class Insecta; order Coleoptera; family Carabidae; genus Harpalus; species Harpalus rubripes. Next base: position 26,667,711 of record OY720451.1, read on the forward strand.
ATTTTTTTGCTCATTCCTTAGTAGTCCTTAACTTTCCGATGACAAAAGAGAGCATAAATATCAACTTTTCATGGTGGTCGTACAAAAAATAGTTTATAGACTGCATCGTTATTGTACAACTTTCTAAATTTTGTTTGTAATAGTTATTCGTATGTTCAGAATATGTGAAGAAGTTACATCAACAATTACTTGAGGTCCTTTCTCGCTGATATTTCATTAAAAATTTATCTGATCAAAATTCATAGACAATGAAAATTGAGAAAATTCTACTTCGTTTACAACAAAAGTTTATATTATCTAGATGTGAACCTCAAAGACTATACTAATTTCTTAAATTCATTCACAAAAATAACAATCGACTAAAAAAATAGTATACTGGTGTCCAGGATAACTTGTCCAACATGAGGATCTCGAGAACTATAAGAGATACGAAGTTGCCCCAGTAGGAGACCATTTTAATTGCGTTTTATTGTTATTTGAGGGAAAAAATGCATGTTACTAGATATAGGCAAAAATTTAAATTTCGAGATTCGCATGTTGGACAAGTTATACCGAACACACTGTATACATCTGCGAAGGCAATGCTATTTTTCCTCGGTGCTATGTAGCCCTAACAATCTTAAATTTCATAAATAAGAATTTCTGAAACTATTCCTACTGGAATTGTTGTAGTAAAAAATCTGGTGTGCCCAACACCAAACCTCCCGATATTCAATTTTTATTAATTTAAATATTCATACTTACATATTTAGTTATGCTGGAAACTGAATTAAAATCTATTTCATATAACTATGGTTCTATTTACTATTTTCTTTTTAAAACGTTAGTATTATTAATTTTAAATGATTAGTTCTTTGACAGTGACATTTATCTATCAGTTACATAGATTTGAGATATGAACTGTGTAACCAAGGAGTTTTTCTTGTTTACAGCGTAGGCTCCGGGATTAAAATTATAGATAATTTTATAAATTTATCCATAAAATATATTAAAAAAGTATTTATGCAAATCTGTAGAAAATTTAATAATCTTTAATTGTTACAATAACACAAATCTTGAAAAAATAACATTCGAAGGTATTTTTCGAAGAAAATTTATTTTGAGCTTCAAATACAGTGCCATTTTCGGGTATCTGATACACACCAAAATCTAATGGTCTCTTCCCATATTAGAATAAGGTACAAACACAAGATTTCAAAATTTTCGTGAAAATGTTAAAATTGGATTCTAGGGACCTTAAAACGTGGTCATTTACCAAACTCTCGATTATGCGATTTTTAGCACGATCCCTATACCTCCCTTACCAAGGGTAGAGGGAAGTAAAAAAAGTTACAGACGTACTCACACACCCAACAACATATATGTATATTTACTGCAAACTTAGTAACAAAAATTTTCACTAAAGATAATATCTATCCGGTAATATAAACCTTACCTACCAGGAGAAAAAAATAACAAACTCGTGAATAAGTATTAAAACAGTAAAATTCTTGTTACTATCTTTTGCTTGAACTACAATAGTTTCGATTAATTTTATTGCAGCCACAGTCCTCATCCCAGCTTTTGTAACTAAAGTATCATTAAAAAAATTCTTTGCTACCGGAGCGAACTACTTGACAAGCTATATGTTAAAGAAGTTAGTTTTATTGTATTTTGTATTGCTTATATTCCATAATATACGTCCGCGAATTAATATCAAATGACACTTTTGATGTTTTGAGGTATCTCTAATAATTGTAATTAAATTTTTGAATGATATATTGGCAAGCAGATAGATCTGAACCAAAGAACCTTACCTGTAAATGCCACATCATGCAATGTACCTATATTGCGGTTTAACACGCTCAGTCAACGTTCCAACAATATATTCACATGTTGCTCCGCTATAGGTATATTATTATAAGCAGCTAATTAAGGTCATCTATAGAAACATACCAATTTCATACATATGGCTTCTATTGTAAGTACTAGTTTAATTAATTAGAGGTAACTCTAATAACTCTGTTACTTAATAAGAAGTCTGGGTATACACATCTACATTCATTTTTTAGTTGATATACAGTAGCTATCTACAAGCCCAAAATATACCACCTTTATTTTTTATTTTTTTCATTATAAAGCTTTAATTACAATAAAATAAATGCGCTCAAATTTAACAGTACTCATTTACAGAATGCTCCAAAAAGAGGTCAAAATTTGGAGGGCATATAGTACTGACCAAAATGAGTAAAAAAGTCTAATCAAGGTATATCTGATCTTCAATAGTTTCCGAGATATAAGGCTATGAAAAATGAGTTTTTATGGGGTTTGCCTCTGTTATCTCGAACACTATACGAGTTACGACTTTGATTAAATTAGACTTTTCTTGACCGTCCAGCGGTCATCTTAGATGAGTATATGTTTTTCAAAAAATCTTATAACTATTAGAAACTGAGAAAAATGTTTCATATAAAATTTTATTCTTTTTTATAGTTTATCTACTGACATAGACAAAATTTTGTTCCGTCACTATCTTTGTCAGTTTTTCTTCAATTCTATTACGAAATGGCCTCTTTTCGAAAACAGTTGAAGATCAGACTTATGTTGATTAAGCTTCTTTTTATTCATTTTGGTCAGTACTATATACCCTCTAAATTTTTTAAGTACACTGTATGTCTGTGAACAAGCTTGACGTTGTACATGATGCGTGATGGATAAGTTTTTACAATAATATATATCAGGTGTTTGAAGATGTTTATTGAATTTTGCAAAATCGCTTTTTGATGACCATTGTGTTTATATTTTTTTCTCACTTATGCTGTCGTATTTCTACTTACAAACTAAAAATTTGAAATACGACAAAGCCCTATGGTGCTTTAAATTTGGAGGAATAACAACAGATAACTATTGTAGAAGGCCGGCAATAACGACAGATGCATAAGGATGTTGCACAGCAGTATAACATCTCCAAATCAATGGTAACTAAATTTTCTCAAGCGTTGTAATATCCTAAAAAGCTACAAGAAGAAAAATGACCGACCATGTTACACTACTTTTCTCCTCGATCACAACGTCCGTCGCACATCACGCAGCAACAAACGTATTACAACACCGTTCATTACAATGGATATATCGACTCTCGGTCAACCTAATCCATTCATACGGACCATATATCACGTAGAGGCCGCAATTCCGAATGGATGGCTATCAGGCTACCTATAAAGAAGCCATTCATTTCAGTAGGCGCGAGTAGAGTAGGCTAAGGTACATAAAAACTGGATACCTCAGCAGTGGTATAACCGGCTAAGGTCATTTGCAGAGACAAACTAAGTTTATATGGTTTGTTAGTGACAGAATAAAATAGATTCGTCGTGCTGAAGGCAAACGATTCGGTTTCGATCCCAAACGTATACTACCGAATATGAAATGGTGACGACGAAAGGAGTAATGTAGTGTGTTAAGAAAAAGAATAGAGAATCGTTTGTCTGATTATTACTCAATTGTAAAGTATACATAAGCAAGCTGCATTAATGAAATACTCGTATGTACGAATGCGAGTAAACATGAAACATTTATTCTTGGTTAGATAACTGAAACATTTTCAGCAATTTAACAAAAAAAATATATAGCTTCGTTCTTCAGTAATTGTTGTTTTTGTTTAACTGAAAGGTTTATTACTAATTGACATTTTGAATGTACTAAAAAAACCCTAAAACTAATACTACACAATAAATCGTTATTAAAATCCATGTAATTGTTTTAGGACAATTCAGGTTTTCCCAGCCAATATTAAAAAAAAAACATGTAACTGAGTAATTTGGTGTGAGAGAGCTCTGCAAAATATCCTATTTACCGCGTTTATTAATTTATCGGAAAAACACATTGTGATTCCATTTCCTAAACACTATCCTAACTGTTAATGAAACATTAATTCGATACTATAGTTAAAAAATTTATCGGTGAAACATTGCTTAAAATTTTGAGATACAATAGTACTCTATTTGAATACGAGTTTGTTTTTAATATGGTAACAATATACGGAAAAAAAATTTACTATACCTACTACTCTTTCTTTTATTTATTTATTTATTTATTTATTTATTTATCAACCCAACAGGCTAAGCCTAGACTAAAAGTTGTAAAAATACACAAAAAGAACAAAAGATTTACGACATAGCTCATAACATTTTAATGAATTTTTTAAATTCCAAATGACATATATCGACCCTCGAATTGAAAGGTGAAAAATACGATTTATAGGCGACAGCATTAAATTATTTGTTCTAGCAACCGGTAAATAAAAAGTAAAACTACTTCTGGTATTAATATAGGGAGTTTGATATTGGAGAGAGGATAAAGTACGGGGATCATCAACAACTTTAAATAAATGCATTATTAGAGCATTCTCACGTCAAAGAATCTCTTATAATTAAACATAAATTACAATTTTTTATAATTTACAGAATAATCGTGGTAGTTATTATGTGGCTTGTAGTAACGGTATTTCAGAATTTTTTTGAACAGATTTAATCAGATTTTAATGAACTTCGTAAATAGGGTTCCAACTGATATGACAGTACTTCTGCTTAGAGCAAACGAAAGAATATAGGCTAGTAATTGCTGATAAATTTTGAAAAGTGCGACTAATTCTTATTATGAAGCCTAGCATTCTCATGGCATATATATATATATATATATATATATATATATATATATATATATATATATATATATATATATATATATATATATGCCATGAGAATGCTAGGCTTCATAATAAGAATTAGTCGCACTTTTCAAAATTTATCAGCAATTACTAGCCTATATTCTTTCGTTTGCTCTAAGCAGAAGTACTGTCATATCAGTTGGAACCCTATTTACGAAGTTCATTAAAATCTGATTAAATCTGTTCAAAAAAATTCTGAAATACCGTTACTACAAGCCACATAATAACTACCACGATTATTCTGTAAATTATAAAAAATTGTAATTTATGTTTAATTATAAGAGATTCTTTGACGTGAGAATGCTCTAATAATGCATTTATTTAAAGTTGTTGATGATCCCCGTACTTTATCCTCTCTCCAATATCAAACTCCCTATATTAATACCAGAAGTAGTTTTACTTTTTATTTACCGGTTGCTAGAACAAATAATTTAATGCTGTCGCCTATAAATCGTATTTTTCACCTTTCAATTCGAGGGTCGATATATGTCATTTGGAATTTAAAAAATTCATTAAAATGTTATGAGCTATGTCGTAAATCTTTTGTTCTTTTTGTGTATTTTTACAACTTTTAGTCTAGGCTTAGCCTGTTGGGTTGATAAATAAATAAATAAATAAATAAATAAATAAATAAAAGAAAGAGTAGTAGGTATAGTAAATTTTTTTTCCGTATATTGTTACCATATTAAAAACAAACTCGTATTCAAATAGAGTACTATTGTATCTCAAAATTTTAAGCAATGTTTCACCGATAAATTTTTTAACTATAGTATCGAATTAATGTTTCATTAACAGTTAGGATAGTGTTTAGGAAATGGAATCACAATGTGTTTTTCCGATAAATTAATAAACGCGGTAAATAGGATATTTTGCAGAGCTCTCTCACACCAAATTACTCAGTTACATGTTTTTTTTTTAATATTGGCTGGGAAAACCTGAATTGTCCTAAAACAATTACATGGATTTTAATAACGATTTATTGTGTAGTATTAGTTTTAGGGTTTTTTTAGTACATTCAAAATGTCAATTAGTAATAAACCTTTCAGTTAAACAAAAACAACAATTACTGAAGAACGAAGCTATATATTTTTTTTGTTAAATTGCTGAAAATGTTTCAGTTATCTAACCAAGAATAAATGTTTCATGTTTACTCGCATTCGTACATACGAGTATTTCATTAATGCAGCTTGCTTATGTATACTTTACAATTGAGTAATAATCAGACAAACGATTCTCTATTCTTTTTCTTAACACACTACATTACTCCTTTCGTCGTCACCATTTCATATTCGGTAGTATACGTTTGGGATCGAAACCGAATCGTTTGCCTTCAGCACGACGAATCTATTTTATTCTGTCACTAACAAACCATATAAACTTAGTTTGTCTCTGCAAATGACCTTAGCCGGTTATACCACTGCTGAGGTATCCAGTTTTTATGTACCTTAGCCTACTCTACTCGCGCCTACTGAAATGAATGGCTTCTTTATAGGTAGCCTGATAGCCATCCATTCGGAATTGCGGCCTCTACGTGATATATGGTCCGTATGAATGGATTAGGTTGACCGAGAGTCGATATATCCATTGTAATGAACGGTGTTGTAATACGTTTGTTGCTGCGTGATGTGCGACGGACGTTGTGATCGAGGAGAAAAGTAGTGTAACATGGTCGGTCATTTTTCTTCTTGTAGCTTTTTAGGATATTACAACGCTTGAGAAAATTTAGTTACCATTGATTTGGAGATGTTATACTGCTGTGCAACATCCTTATGCATCTGTCGTTATTGCCGGCCTTCTACAATAGTTATCTGTTGTTATTCCTCCAAATTTAAAGCACCATAGGGCTTTGTCGTATTTCAAATTTTTAGTTTGTAAGTAGAAATACGACAGCATAAGTGAGAAAAAAATATAAACACAATGGTCATCAAAAAGCGATTTTGCAAAATTCAATAAACATCTTCAAACACCTGTTATATATTATTGTAAAAACTTATCCATCACGCATCATGTACAACGTCAAGCTTGTTCACAGACATACAGTGTACTTAAAAAATTTAGAGGGTATATAGTACTGACCAAAATGAATAAAAAGAAGCTTAATCAACATAAGTCTGATCTTCAACTGTTTTCGAAAAGAGGCCATTTCGTAATAGAATTGAAGAAAAACTGACAAAGATAGTGACGGAACAAAATTTTGTCTATGTCAGTAGATAAACTATAAAAAAGAATAAAATTTTATATGAAACATTTTTCTCAGTTTCTAATAGTTATAAGATTTTTTGAAAAACATATACTCATCTAAGATGACCGCTGGACGGTCAAGAAAAGTCTAATTTAATCAAAGTCGTAACTCGTATAGTGTTCGAGATAACAGAGGCAAACCCCATAAAAACTCATTTTTCATAGCCTTATATCTCGGAAACTATTGAAGATCAGATATACCTTGATTAGACTTTTTTACTCATTTTGGTCAGTACTATATGCCCTCCAAATTTTGACCTCTTTTTGGAGCATTCTGTAAATGAGTACTGTTAAATTTGAGCGCATTTATTTTATTGTAATTAAAGCTTTATAATGAAAAAAATAAAAAATAAAGGTGGTATATTTTGGGCTTGTAGATAGCTACTGTATATCAACTAAAAAATGAATGTAGATGTGTATACCCAGACTTCTTATTAAGTAACAGAGTTATTAGAGTTACCTCTAATTAATTAAACTAGTACTTACAATAGAAGCCATATGTATGAAATTGGTATGTTTCTATAGATGACCTTAATTAGCTGCTTATAATAATATACCTATAGCGGAGCAACATGTGAATATATTGTTGGAACGTTGACTGAGCGTGTTAAACCGCAATATAGGTACATTGCATGATGTGGCATTTACAGGTAAGGTTCTTTGGTTCAGATCTATCTGCTTGCCAATATATCATTCAAAAATTTAATTACAATTATTAGAGATACCTCAAAACATCAAAAGTGTCATTTGATATTAATTCGCGGACGTATATTATGGAATATAAGCAATACAAAATACAATAAAACTAACTTCTTTAACATATAGCTTGTCAAGTAGTTCGCTCCGGTAGCAAAGAATTTTTTTAATGATACTTTAGTTACAAAAGCTGGGATGAGGACTGTGGCTGCAATAAAATTAATCGAAACTATTGTAGTTCAAGCAAAAGATAGTAACAAGAATTTTACTGTTTTAATACTTATTCACGAGTTTGTTATTTTTTTCTCCTGGTAGGTAAGGTTTATATTACCGGATAGATATTATCTTTAGTGAAAATTTTTGTTACTAAGTTTGCAGTAAATATACATATATGTTGTTGGGTGTGTGAGTACGTCTGTAACTTTTTTTACTTCCCTCTACCCTTGGTAAGGGAGGTATAGGGATCGTGCTAAAAATCGCATAATCGAGAGTTTGGTAAATGACCACGTTTTAAGGTCCCTAGAATCCAATTTTAACATTTTCACGAAAATTTTGAAATCTTGTGTTTGTACCTTATTCTAATATGGGAAGAGACCATTAGATTTTGGTGTGTATCAGATACCCGAAAATGGCACTGTATTTGAAGCTCAAAATAAATTTTCTTCGAAAAATACCTTCGAATGTTATTTTTTCAAGATTTGTGTTATTGTAACAATTAAAGATTATTAAATTTTCTACAGATTTGCATAAATACTTTTTTAATATATTTTATGGATAAATTTATAAAATTATCTATAATTTTAATCCCGGAGCCTACGCTGTAAACAAGAAAAACTCCTTGGTTACACAGTTCATATCTCAAATCTATGTAACTGATAGATAAATGTCACTGTCAAAGAACTAATCATTTAAAATTAATAATACTAACGTTTTAAAAAGAAAATAGTAAATAGAACCATAGTTATATGAAATAGATTTTAATTCAGTTTCCAGCATAACTAAATATGTAAGTATGAATATATATATATATATATATATATATATATATATATATATATATATATATATATATATATATATATAGTGTGAACACTGAAAACCGTGACATAGGCGTTTAACATGGGAAAACGTTTTTTTTTTACAAATATCATCTGTCCCGCAAGACTGTGGGAGTTTTTGATACGATTGGATAGAATATTTAATTTGGCATTGAATAGTATCTAAATACTCCTAATTTAATGGCTTATTATTGAAATATTTGCGAAAGTATAATGCAGTTTGACAGTTATTACTTATAATTTATTAAAAAAAGTGATTATGAAAACGCATTCTATAGGTGAATTGGGGTAGGAGTGCGTTATCAAACGGTACCACTATGGTTACAATCAAAAATGACATTTTATTGGACAACTATAACGTAAATATGCCAGTCATCTTATAAAAAATACGTTGCTATAGAAATAACGGTACCTTTTGATAACAGACGAGTTACAGAATCCTACCCTTCGTTAGATCGGGGCATCGAAATTATTCCCATATTTTTATTACTTTTTATTTTATTTTGTAAAATGTATTATTAAAAAAATTACAAAATTAAAACATAAACAGTTTAGTAAATCAAGTATTTAATAGAATTCATCATTTTTTTATTACCTTTAATTTTAGGTACAATATTTTTTTATTTTAATTTTATAATTGATTAAATAATACATTTTACAAAATAAAAAAAACAAAAATATATGGCGGGCAGGATTTGAACTTGTGAATAATTATTACGGTGCCTCGATCTAACCAATTAGGATAGGAATACGTTTCCATGATTACTGTTTTTAATAAATTATAAATAATAACTTTCAAATTGCATTATACTATTGCAAATATTTTACTAATACCTAAGCGATGCCAAATTAAATAAACTTTCTAACCAGCCTGTCACTGTATATTTATATATATATATATATATATATATATATATATATATATATATATATATATATATATATATATATATATATATATATATATATATATAGAAATATTCGTTTTCCGGGAATGGACTGTGTCATATTTTGAGTCAGAGCTCAACGCTTCACCCGCAGTCGTATGGGGCATCTTCAGGAGCAAGGGGGATAGTATTGTCTTAAACAAAGTTACCTTGCGAAACGTTGAGCTCTGACTCAAAATATGACACAGTCCATTCCCGGAAAACGAATATTTCTCATGACTCAGACTGTGGAAGCCTACGCAATTATTATTATTATTATTATTATTATTATTATTATTATTATTATTATTATTATTATTATTATATATATATATATATATATATATATATATATATACGAGGTGTGTTCAAAAAATATCGCGAATTTTGTGTTTTTTCAAAAATTATTTATTTATTCATGAATATCTATTTTGTCCCCTTCAAAGTAATCCCCATGAGATATTATACACTTGTGCCAACGGTTTTTCCAATCTTCAAAGCACTTCAAAAAATCATTTTTTTTTATCTTGTTCAGCTCCTCCTTCGATGCCGTCTTTATCTCGTCAAGCGTAGCGTAACGTCGTCCTTTCATGGGCCTCTTCAGTTTAGGGAACAAGAAAAAGTCACAGGGGGCCAGATCTGGGGAATACGGTGGCTGCGGCATCATTAGTGTGTTGTTTTTGGCTAAAAAGTCGCGCACAAGCAACGATGTGTGAGCAGGGGCGTTATCGTGGTGCAAAAGCCAATTTTTGTTCTTCCACAAATCCGGGCGTTTCTGGCGGATTGCTTCGCGCAAATTGCGCATAACTTGCAGGTAATATTCCTTATTGACCGTTCTACCCTGTGGCAAGAACTCATGATGCACCACGCCCCTGCAATCGAAGAAAACTGTCAGCAAAACTTTCACATTCGACCGAACTTGGCGCGCTTTTTTCGGTCTTGGTTCGTGCGGCAGCTTCCATTGAGATGATTGAACTTTGGTTTCCACGTCATAACCATAAACCCACGATTCGTCACCAGTTATGACCCTCTGGAGCAAATTTGGGTCGTCGCGGACAGAGTCCAACATCTCATTAGCAATGTTCATGCGATGCTGTTTTTGGTCGCAATTGAGCAATTTTGGTACAAATTTCGCGGCGACCCGTCTCATGCCCAAATCATTGATAAAAATCGAATGGCACGAGCCAATCGATATGTTTAGGTCCTCAGCAACTTCTCTAACGGTGATTCGACGATTGGCCAATATCATTTTCTCCACTTCATTAATTTTTTCGTCTGTTGTTGAAGTGCTCGGGCGTCCGGCACGCTTTTCGTCGTTCACATCTTCTCGGCCTTCTGAGAACATTTTGTACCACCGATAAACGTTGCTTTGGTCCAAGGTAGCTTCTCCGTATGCCACAGTCAACATTCGGAATGCATCCGCGCACTTAATTTCGTTTTTCACACAAAATTTGATACAGGTTCTTTGTTCCATTTTTTTGAATAGGTAAAAATCGAAGACGATCCAAAACACGTGCAAGCAAAGCAGCTGTCAACAATTAAGTGAACATTCAAAATGGCCGAGCTTGTCGACATAAGTGAGAGACATGAGTACCAACATAAAGCCACAAAAAGATCGAAATTCGAATATACGTAACCCGCGAAAATTCAAAATTCGCGATAGTTTTTGAACACACCTCGTATATATATATATATATATATATATATATATATATATATATATATATATATATATATATATATATATATATATATATATTGAGTAAAATATTTTTAGGTCGTCGGCGAAAAGAAGTTTGTTAGTGTGAATTACATCACATCACTAATAAAAGGAATGAATAATAGTGGACCTATATTTGAGCCTTGGGGAATCCCTGAAGTCGAAGAGAAAGAGTAAGAGCTGAAGTCTTTGAAATGAACGTACATTTGTCGTTGATAAAGGTATGAGGTTAGATGGGAACGTAAAGGGCGGTATACATAAAAGGAATCAAGCTTGCTAATCAGTATTCTGTGATCTATTCTGTTCTAAGAATTAAATATTTTTTTTAAATATTTTCAGTAGCATTTTGTCTATTAAAATATCTTTACTAAAGCAACATTTTAGTGATGAGAATGCATGAAAGGAACTTCCTTCATCGCTGCTGCTGAGAACTGGTGTTTTGTACAACAACTTAGGCTATATTATTAGAGAAATAGTACAAACTCATTATTTTACAATTGAGTGTAAATAAAAATAATTGTGGTTCAAATAAAGAATGCAATTAGTGGTATTTTTTACAGCTGGCATCTGCTGCAGATACGGGAACCGGCCGGTGCCAAAAATACTAAAATTTAAAACATATTTTTCTTTAACGAGCCGCAAATTTAAAAATATCACGAAATATCCATTAGATATTTTACAATTACAATTAATTATTGAAACTTGTGTAATATTTTTTATTTATTTATTTATTATAATACTTCTGCCCAACAGCCAAAGACCAATTACAGGACAGGTACAAAATACAAAAGAAAATACAAAACATGTACATACGTATGAATGACAAAATAGAAAAATAAAGAGAAATGTTCATTATATCATGACACAATGTTAAATATATCAATATCAATGTATAACCTATTATATACACTGCACATCATATAAATAGGTGAAGACATAAGTATATTAGTACGTGCATTAGGTAGGTAAAAAGTATCATTGCATCGAGTGTTTAATGATGGTATACGGAAACATAATAGATTAAGGGACTCAACGTCATCAACTTTGTTATTCACTAATTTAGATAAATGCAATGACAAAATTTCATCACGCCTACTTACAAGACTTTTAAATTTAAACATATTACACAACATATTATACGTGACATTTACATCAGGGTAAGAGCTAAATGATTTGAAATATAAATATTTTAGAAATCTTTTTTGTACATTTTCAATACGTTTTATGTAAATATCATGTATGGGGCACCATATGATACAGCAATAATACAGTTTAGATCTGACGTAAGCAAAATACATAGTGATTATGGGTTCTATAGTGGAAAAATTACGACAATTCCTTATAATGAATCCTAGCATTTTGTTACTTGATGTACATAAATTTTTAATGTAAACGTTAAGTGACAATTTAGAGTCGAAATCGATTCCTAAGTCTTTTATATCGTTACTTCGAGTGAGAATTTTATTATCAAGAACATAATCAAAAATTATCGGATTTGATTTCCTAGAATATGTTACAATATTTCATTTATTAAAATTCAAATGCAAATCATTTCTATTGCACCAGGCAACTATAGAAATTAAGTCATTTTGCAAAGGTTGACAATCAGTAATGGAAGAAATAGTAGTGAATATTTTTAAATCATCTGCGAATAATAAACATTCACTTTTTATGACAGATGTTATATCATTGATAAAAATTAAGAATAACAGGGGGCCCAAGTTAGAACCTTGACGCACCCCAGATGTTGCTTTATATAACTCAGATTTTTGTCCTAGGTATTGCACATAGTAAAATCTATTTAGTAAATACGACTCTAGCAAGAGTATTAATGAGTCAGATAGGCCAAACGTGTTGAGCTTATCTAAAATAATAAAATGATTAATACGACCGAAAGCTTTGGCAAAATCTGTATATATAGTGTCGACTTGGCCCCTATTATCAAGGACTTGGGATACGTATTGTTTAAAATAGCACAGATTAGTTGCTGTTGATCTACTTCGGTGATATCAGATTGCGAATACGCGAATAAATTGTATTATATATAACACATTCAAATAGTTTACTAAAATTACAAAGTATGGCAACTGGGCGATAATTATTGATATTACTTTTATCACCACATTTATGAACTGGCGTGACCCGCGCAGTTTTCCATTTATCAGGAAAGGTATTAGTTTTAAGTGAATATGTGAAATAATGCAGTTGTTAATGGAAAAGTACAATCTCTAATGAAGAAACCGGGAATCATATCTGGACCGCAAGTCATATTAGATTTAATTTTTTTAATAGCATTTCTAATTTCCTCTTCACTGATTTTTGCCATATGTACTGTAGTATTATTTATGGAAAACGAAAAATTATTTGAACTATTGTTACGTGTTGAAGGAATTAAAACACTCTCGAAGAAATTTTGGAAAAGCCGCGTGATATGAAACAGAATGTGACGTTAGAGCAAGAAACAGATAAAATGTGACTAATTGTCGCTTACTTTTATTTATATGAATAACGTAAACTGTTTTCCTATTAGCTATGAATGACGTACTGTATGTGCTCCGACGTCACAGGAGTCAATACTTATATTTAATTATTTCCAAAATTAATAATAAATTATTATGTTTTATATTACAATGAAAAATATTGCATTAACTTTCATTTGAAACACTTTTTAAAAAATGTGAAACCGGCTCATTTTTGTAAAATTAACGTTATAGTTTGAATGTTTCCACATATTTTCTGCTAATCGCCATAATTTAGTTCCCTAAAATAACACTGGTATCGCTTGCTATTTTGCTGGACCCAGTACGATGATGTTTTTAATTTTTTTTTTTTTTTGTTTTTCTGAAGTTCGATTACTTCTGTAAAGTTTTTTTCAATGTAATAATAGCAGTTTGATTGAGCGTGTAACAGATGACCCTGACAATATATCACAGATGATGTTAACAGCAGGTGAAGTTGATAATGCAGTTACCCGTAGTGCCACCGGGTTTCATGATCGTAATGAAATGGAGGCGAAACAAGTTTGTGCTAACTCAATCAGCTTGGCTTCATTAAAAACTGCATCACATTAATTTGCAGTTTATTTTCAGGGATTTCGAATGCAAATCTACTGACGCAAACGGAAAAACTTGCTATTTAACATTTTCATTTCACAAGGTTTATTATTCACACTCACGAAGAGGTTAAAAGTTCAACAAAGTAAAAGTGTTGATAAATGATTTCGAGCGTAGTAGGGTCCTACTCGTATTTTAATTTTTATACATTTTTTTCTGGAGATATAAAATGAACTAAGAACTTACGCAAACGCGACTTAAAATTGTATGTAATAAGCGATATATTAATTTTTAAAGTTCAGAATTTAACGTATGACGTAGCTGATCCTCACCAGTGGTCTACAAACTGTTAGTTCTGGAGGGTACAAATATTTCATGTTTGCATAGCTGAAAGATTATTAAATATAAACTTATACTATACGTTATATTCATGAAGATATTGTTATTAACCATAAAAAAACATAAATGATAAGCATTTTTTCCTTATAAATTTTAGACCATTGAAACAGTTTAATCATTGTTTGACAATATTGTAATACTATGGCGGCGGATGGCGCTAGTCTTTGTCCACTGTTGAAATCCAATGAAATCTCGGTAGGAGGGCGAAAAGGCGCGCGAGTCTCGAAGTTAAAATCAGGCAACTAATCGAGTTGCAAAGACATGATGATACATCATCCTAATTATTAATAGACTTCAATAACTAGTAGTTTGCGATCTAGTTAATATTTAAACAAAATTCTTTTACAAATACTCATTAATTTATGTATATTTTTGTATTCTTATATCTAAGATAATTAAAATTTGACTATGGAATTGTACCCCGTTACGATATATTGGTTAACAGTTTCAAATATGAAACACTTGGAGGAATATTTTAAAATTTCTGAACGAATGAAATTCCTCAAAAATAAACGACAATGTAAAGCTTTCAGGAATTTACTCAAATATTCAGTAGCATTTTTTATTGAAATTCAATCATCTTGTAAAGCAATTTATCCATACGAAAAATAAAACTTGATTTGTTCCACACTAAATTTTCAATAAATCATACGATGACATCCAAAATCTGGTATGTAATCAAAAAATCAATACTGACTAAATGTCTCTGAAATTCCTCACTTAGTTATTAAACTTATTTATCATCGTAATCAGTTCGTCAAAATTTATGGAAATCAATACATCAAGCATATAAATACGTTTTAGATCAAAAATACACGAACACCAAGAGCCGTCCGGGTCTAAGGCTTTTTATAAATAATTTATTGTACATGAGTAATGAAAAAATAAATGAAATCATAATAAATTTGTATTTATGCCCACAATAACGCAGTTAATTTTTCTTTTTTTTTTTTGTAAAAGTCAGATAACAACACGACATACGTTTGCTATTAATGACAAGTGATATCTACACTGAGGTATGAGTGTCAGATATAAACTACAAACGGTAACGTATTTTGGTTCTCTCTTCATATATCACAGTGATACTGACATCACAACTTTCGCGCCAAAACATGAACAGTTATTTTATTCAATGTTTAGCTAGTTTACATGTACGTTTTTCACGAAATAAATACAGGCTCGTCTTCACTGCTTCATTGTTTACCTACACACCTACAAAATATCAAATCACATATGGCCCTGCCGGCAACATTCATGCTTCTCCCTTCATCACCACATTTGTAATACTACCCTCGACGTCTTGAGCCCTTATCCGCAAGTTTCTCAGCCAACAAAAGCTAAAGAATCCTAGCGAGTAAAAGCTGAACTATTTCGGTGATTTTCGCTACTCAAAATAGAGAAATTGTTTTTCATAATACATTCGAACTGTACATCGTATTTCAATTTTTTTTCACTTGATACCGAAATTATTTAAAATAATCCAGGCAAATGAATACTTTTAAGAGCTATAAGTATGATATTTTCGAAGTATTTCGATTTCTGAAAGATTTTTTAAAAATTTATATTTATAAAAACACACCATTTGCCTAAATTGCACTTATAGTTTTTCATAAGTGTAAAAATATATGTACTCAGTATTACCGTTAATGAATGAATTACGAATGAAATTAATTACTGCTGGCATGCAACCTTCTTGACTCGAAACGCAGTCTTAAGCGTAATTTCAAGGAACATTTTTTTTAGGAATTTCTACTTTTAAATTTTTAATAAGATAAAATATAATTTAAAATACTTATTCCTACCATCTTTTGGTGTTCCATTTTGAATACCCGCTAGTGTATATTACAGCGTATTATATGACTTCTGTAAAGAGATGCATTATAAAAATTATGAAAAATGAATTAGGTTAATATTTTTCTTTTTCCAAAATCTTGTATATCATCGTAAATGATTTTATTTCATACGTTATAAAAATGTATCTGTTTTGTTATGT
The DNA here is from genome assembly GCA_963082715.1 of Harpalus rubripes. NCBI lineage: Eukaryota > Metazoa > Arthropoda > Insecta > Coleoptera > Carabidae > Harpalus > Harpalus rubripes. The sequence continues at coordinate 26,684,502 of OY720451.1, forward strand.
TGTAACTTAAATTTGTTTCTAATCAGAAATATTAAATTTAATAAATATGAATATAAAACTACCAAATAGAGATAATTTCAATGGATTATTTTGATACTAATAATAGTACCTAATATTTAAAAAAAATTAATGCAAAACTGGTATGGAGGTTGTTAATTTCCATTTTCTATGATTCTCTGTAGTACTGCAGTGAATCTGTAACAGTAGATTCTGAACAATTGGTACAAAAAAAAAAACAAATAGTTATCGGCTGGGAAATTTAAACTAATGACTCTCATTTACTCGTACTATTACCAAAGCGTAAAATTTGATCTCTTGCAACGCGTACTAAACCAATAAATGGAAATAATATCACTAATGAAATTTTTCTGTAACAATATTACTTAAATGTTAGCAATTAATTATTTGCGTTCGGAATTTGAATAAATTAACACAGGACCCAATACAAAGTTGCAATGTGTTCAGTACCGTAGAGGTAATGCAAGAAAATTTGGTTTAATTACAACAAAAGCATACGCAATAGATTCCAACCAATCACAAATGGATTTCTGGTTAGTTGTCTGTTGCCAGAATCGCATGCATTGAATATTTGCAATCTCATATTTATTTAATTTATTTATTCCTGTTGTAATTTCTGTTCCAATTCTGAACATTTCACATTTACATAAGAGTATCTTTTTGCAAAAAAAATCAAAGAAGCATAAAATTACGAGTTTATAATATCAAACAATATTTTCTCATTAACTTTTTTATAAGTATTGCCAATATGAATGTTGATGGTGACTAGTTATGTGCCACTAAAAAATTCCCGCGAGGAGTTTTGTTTTTTCCCGGGAAAATTCCCGAAAAATATATGTTGACTTTTATCCCGGATTTTAATTTTTGAAATTTTATTTTAGATTATATTATACCTTAACGTCTGTTGTTTTGGTTTGCATGTTTGTGCCTTATGCCTACCTGTTGCCTACTCTTTCTCCGTCAAAAAATATTGTGGTGCTACCCAATAATTGAAATTCCTTGGGAAATTTTCAAAAAAATATTCTTGGGAATATCCCTGGGAATTTCTGGAAATTTTTCCTCGTCATTCAATTTCGGAAATTGACCCATCACTAATTGTGACTGATCCAACATTGATGCAGAAACACGAAACTTCATTTTCGTAGTGCATTTTATATTACGTTACTTATATGTAAATAAATTAAAATGTTTTTCTAATGTTCATTTGTTTCGTGTTTCATTATTATAATATATATATATATATATATATATATATATATATATATATATATATATATATATATATATATATAATAATAATAATAATAATAATAATAATAATAATAATAATAATAATATTCATAATAATAATATTTTGTTGGGTTTTCAACTCTGTGAGTTATAGCCCCTATTTCAAATACTTTATTTGTTTCATTTTTATAATTGCATTATTATTATAATGTATTTGAAACTTACTTAAACATATAAGCCCCAGGTAGGAATTGAACCCACGACCCCAGGGTACAAGCTGTGAAGGTCGCTTTGAGCGCTGCCGGCGCTGCCTTAATACACTCGAGTACCGAGGCGGCTGCGTTTCGTTGTATAAATACCTAGATCTTTAGAATGCCTACAGATTTCACAACAAATTTATAATTCCTAGTGAGATATTGTAAATAAACTTTTTTATAGTGTTAAACATCAACATTAATAACGTTTATTATGAAAATATTGTGTACAAAGTTTGTGTATACAAAGGTATCAAATGTAGTGCGCTATTTTTTTTTTGTGTAAAAGTGAATTTTGATAAATAAACTGTTTAAGTTCCAAAGTGATAGTTTTTTTACTTAAAATGTTTAATTAAACAAGTAAATACTGTGCGCTCTGGACGTTGGTCAGTGACTTTAAATACAGTGACACTCAAACAGTTTTAAAATGGGTGATAAAAACACTGAGGACACACATTGCAGTAAGTGTAAAATTGAATTTAATAATGATAAAATTATTGGGTGTGAGGGACCATGTAAAAAATGGTATCATCTAAAATGCGCTAATATTAAAGATAAAGACTTTCCAATAATAAGTTCTTACGAGGGGATTAAATGGTTCTGTGAGAACTGCTTAATAATAGAAAAATATTGCATACTAGAAGGTACAATTAAAAAAGTAGTGGAAGATGTTCTTCGCTCATATATTCCAGACATTGAATTAATTAAAAAAATTGCAACTACCACCTTGTCTATAGGAAATACTTCACAGATTAAATCATACGCAGAAATGATTAATAAAAATAATCCCGTTGTGGTTATTAAACCAAAAGGAGATCAAAACAGTACAGAGACAAGAAAAGAATTAAAAGAAAAAATTAAACCGGAAGAGATAGCAGTGGGGGTAACATCTGTTAAAAATGTAAAAAATGGTGGGATAATTGTTAAATGTCAACAAGAGAATGACGTTAAAAAATTTGAAAATGAAGTTGTTAAAAAAATGGGTCGAAAATACGATGTTAAAATATCTAATTTAAAAAATCCATTAATAAAAATTGTCGGATTAACTGAAAATATACCGGATGAACAAATTTGTAACAAAATATATCAACAAAATATGATAATAACGGATGAATCTAAAATTGTCATTAAAAGTAAGTGGGAACGAAATAAGAAATACAATGTTATCGCTGAAGTAGATCCGCAAACATTTAATAAAATTATGAATGAGGGCAAACTAAATGTTGGATGGAATAGGTGCAATGTATATGAAGAATTAAATATAACAAGATGTTACAAATGTTTGGGATTCGGGCATAAAGCTGAGAAGTGCAATAATGAAATATTTTGTAGTAATTGTGGAGAAAATCATAAATATACGGAATGTAATTCTCAAATTATTAAATGTGCTAACTGTGTTAAAGCAAATAAGGACCTCAAATTGAATTTAAAAACTGATCATCAGGCAATGGATAAAAATTGTGAAGTTTACCTAAAAATTGTGAAACAACAAAGAAATAAAGTCAAATACGAATAGCAATTACAGACTGTAAAAGGAACAACCAATATAATTTGTTTAAATTCTCAAAGCTACTTAGCGCATAAAAATGAAATTGACAATTTTATAATCAGTGAAAAACCCTTAATTGCATGTTTAACAGAATCGAGAATTACGCCAGATATAGTGGACTCTGAAATACAAATACAAGATTATTCTTATGTGAGATGTAACTCAACTACAAGATTTACCGGGGGAGTTATCCTATATGTTAAATCACATATTAACTTTAAAACTCGAGATATAATTCGGGAAAATAATTGTTGGTGGTTAATATCAGTTTCGTTTACTTATAACAGTGTGAGTTATTTGCTGGCAGCAGTTTATCGCTCTCCAAGCAGCAGTACAGCAGCCTTCATTTCCTTTTTCGAGGAATGGTTAAACGAAAATGAGACTGCAAGTGAGACCATTTTAATTACAGGTGACTTTAACATTGACTGGTTAAATACTGATGAATTTTACAGAAAAAAAATTAAAAGTGTTATTGAAAGAAGTGGTTACAAACAATTAATAACGGAAGCTACTCGTATTACAGACACATCTAGAACGTTAGTTGACTATGTAATATCAAATGATTTTAGTGTTAATTGCCTGGTTAAACATACACCCAAAATAGTAGACCATAGCATTATTTCTATATCATTGGGTCATATAATACTAAATAATGTAAATAAGATTGTCAAAACCGTAGATAATAATGTATTACTGGAAAATCTATCTAAATGCAGCTGGAATTACAATATCTCTGATTTAAACGAATATTTTCTAAATTTCTATAATAACATAAAAAATTGTGTTAAAAATAGTACTAAAATATCATATAAAAACAATAACAATGGAAAATATTGGTTTAATCAGAGAATTAAAACTGCCATTATTGAGAGAGATTTAGCATACAAGAAATATATATTTACGAACGAAAAAAATGACTGGGTACAATTCAAGATGAAAAGAAATTTTGTTAGTAATCTTATTAAATATGAAAAACAATTGTATTACAAAAACAATATAGACAAATGTAAACACAACTCTAAATTAATGTGGAGAACACTTAAAGATTTAACTTCAGTAAATAATAGAGAAAAAATTAAATCAGTAATACATAACAATGTTACATATGAACATGCAAATCAAATTGTAGATATTTTAAACAATTATTTTGTTGATAGTATTAATGAAGTAAGAAACTCTATTCCTCTTGTAAATAATGAAGACGTCATAAACAATATTAAAATAAATGAACACCCCAGTTTTACAACTTTTTCAGTTATTACAATTAATGAATTAAAATTAATATTATTTTCTCAAAAAAATAAGAACAGTCCAGACGATATCAACATGAAATTTTTAAAAGACTATTTCACTTTAATAGGTTATCCATTATTAGACTATATTAATAGATCATTAAATGATGGTATTGTTCCACATGTTTTAAAAAAATCAACAGTCACCCCAATTCCAAAAGTGAAAGGGACTAGGAAAGTAGAGGAATTTAGACCAATTAATATGTTACCAGCCATTGAAAAATTATTAGAATTAGTTGTCCAGAATCAAATAATTAATTATTTAGTTAAAAACAATATTATAGTCTCGGAACAGTCGGGTTTTCGTAAAGATCATTCCTGTGAAACAGCATTAAATTATTTGTTAAATGAATGGAAAATATCACTAGACGAAGGTAAACTTATAACAGCCGTTTTTTTTAGATTTGAAAAGAGCATTTGAAACTATAGATAGAGATATCCTAATAAGAAAGTTAGAAGCCTATGGTATAAAACACACGGCACTAAATTGGTTTCGTTCATATTTATATAACAGAACTCAATGTGTAAAATTAAATAGTGTAATATCTGATGATATTAATACGAATATTGGAGTGCCACAAGGAAGTGTATTAGGGCCACTTTTGTTTATTATTTACATCAATGACTTACCAAACGTTCTAACAATTTGTAAAATACACCTCTTTGCAGATGATACTCTTATTTATTTAGAACACAGGGATAAAAGTACATTAATAAGTAATATTAACAAAGATTTAAATAATGTAAGTATATGGATGGACAAAAATAAGTTAAAATTGAATGAATTAAAAACTAAAGTAATGATTTTATCCTTGTCATCAAAAATAAATGAGAATGAAAATAATGTAATAAAATTGAATTCATTTGTGCTCGATGTTGTCAGTGAATTTAAATATTTAGGTGTAATGATTGATAATAAGTTGAAGTTTATTCAACATGTAGAATACATAAGTAAAAAGATATCAAAAAAAATTAGTTACCTTTCAAGAATATCTAGAGATCTGTCAACTTGGAGCACTATTGTTATATATAATACTATTATATTGCCACATTTTAAATATTGCTCTACTATTCTGTTCATGTGTAATAAAAATGATATAGATAAATTACAAAAATTACAAAACCGTGCCATGAGAGTAATATTAAAGTGTAATAAATACACTAGTATCAATGTTATGTTAAAAACTTTAGAATGGTTTACTATTGAACAAATTGTAATTTTTAATGTACTACTATTTATATTTAAAATGTTGTCTGGTAAACTGCCGAATTATTTGAACAAAAATGTAAAATATGTTTCTGATACCCATAATTATGCTACTCGACAAGTTAACCAACTATATATACACAGAACTAATAATATGAAAACTTGTAAATCTATCTTTCACAATGGATTATTAATGTATAATAATTTACCCACTTCCTTGAAGTCAGCAAAAACTGTAAATGAATTCAAGTCGAAATTAAAATCGCATTTATAGATGTTTAACCCATGGAATGTGTTTTTTTTTGTAATTTTTTGTATGTATTAGCTAAAGCTATTTAATAAAGTATTATTATTATTATTATTATTATTATTATTATTATTATTATTATTATTATTATTATTATTATTATTATTATTATTATTATTATTATTATTATTATTATTATTATTATTATTATTATTATTATTATTATTATTATTATTATTATTATTATTATTATTATTATTATTATTATTATTATTATTATTATTATTATTATTATTATTATTATTATTATTATTATTATTATTATTATTATTATTATTATTATTATTATTATTATTATTATTATTATTATTATTATTATTATTATTATTATTATTATTATTATTATTATTATTATTATTATTATTATTATTATTATTATTATTATTATTATTATTATTATTATTATTATTATTATTATTATTATTATTATTATTATTATTATTATTATTATTATTATTATTATTATTATTATTATTATTATTATTATTATTATTATTATTATTATTATTATTATTATTATTATTATTATTATTATTATTATTATTATTATTATTATTATTATTATTATTATTATTATTATTATTATTATTATTATTATTATTATTATTATTATTATTATTATTATTATTATTATTATTATTATTATTATTATTATTATTATTATTATTATTATTATTATTATTATTATTATTATTATTATTATTATTATTATTATTATTATTATTATTATTATTATTATTATTATTATTATTATTATTATTATTATTATTATTATTATTATTATTATTATTATTATTATTATTATTATTATTATTATTATTATTATTATTATTATTATTATTATTATTATTATTATTATTATTATTATTATTATTATTATTATTATTATTATTATTATTATTATTATTATTATTATTATTATTATTATTATTATTATTATTATTATTATTATTATTATTATTATTATTATTATTATTATTATTATTATTATTATTATTATTATTATTATTATTATTATTATTATTATTATTATTATTATTATTATTATTATTATTATTATTATTATTATTATTATTATTATTATTATTATTATTATTATTATTATTATTATTATTATTATTATTATTATTATTATTATTATTATTATTATTATTATTATTATTATTATTATTATTATTATTATTATTATTATTATTATTATTATTATTATTATTATTATTATTATTATTATTATTATTATTATTATTATTATTATTATTATTATTATTATTATTATTATTATTATTATTATTATTATTATTATTATTATTATTATTATTATTATTATTATTATTATTATTATTATTATTATTATTATTATTATTATTATTATTATTATTATTATTATTATTATTATTATTATTATTATTATTATTATTATTATTATTATTATTATTATTATTATTATTATTATTATTATTATTATTATTATTATTATTATTATTATTATTATTATTATTATTATTATTATTATTATTATTATTATTATTATTATTATTATTATTATTATTATTATTATTATTATTATTATTATTATTATTATTATTATTATTATTATTATTATTATTATTATTATTATTATTATTATTATTATTATTATTATTATTATTATTATTATTATTATTATTATTATTATTATTATTATTATTATTATTATTATTATTATTATTATTATTATTATTATTATTATTATTATTATTATTATTATTATTATTATTATTATTATTATTATTATTATTATTATTATTATTATTATTATTATTATTATTATTATTATTATTATTATTATTATTATTATTATTATTATTATTATTATTATTATTATTATTATTATTATTATTATTATTATTATTATTATTATTATTATTATTATTATTATTATTATTATTATTATTATTATTATTATTATTATTATTATTATTATTATTATTATTATTATTATTATTATTATTATTATTATTATTATTATTATTATTATTATTATTATTATTATTATTATTATTATTATTATTATTATTATTATTATTATTATTATTATTATTATTATTATTATTATTATTATTATTATTATTATTATTATTATTATTATTATTATTATTATTATTATTATTATTATTATTATTATTATTATTATTATTATTATTATTATTATTATTATTATTATTATTATTATTATTATTATTATTATTATTATTATTATTATTATTATTATTATTATTATTATTATTATTATTATTATTATTATTATTATTATTATTATTATTATTATTATTATTATTATTATTATTATTATTATTATTATTATTATTATTATTATTATTATTATTATTATTATTATTATTATTATTATTATTATTATTATTATTATTATTATTATTATTATTATTATTATTATTATTATTATTATTATTATTATTATTATTATTATTATTATTATTATTATTATTATTATTATTATTATTATTATTATTATTATTATTATTATTATTATTATTATTATTATTATTATTATTATTATTATTATTATTATTATTATTATTATTATTATTATTATTATTATTATTATTATTATTATTATTATTATTATTATTATTATTATTATTATTATTATTATTATTATTATTATTATTATTATTATTATTATTATTATTATTATTATTATTATTATTATTATTATTATTATTATTATTATTATTATTATTATTATTATTATTATTATTATTATTATTATTATTATTATTATTATTATTATTATTATTATTATTATTATTATTATTATTATTATTATTATTATTATTATTATTATTATTATTATTATTATTATTATTATTATTATTATTATTATTATTATTATTATTATTATTATTATTATTATTATTATTATTATTATTATTATTATTATTATTATTATTATTATTATTATTATTATTATTATTATAAACTGATACACAGAGTATAAAATTTTTACTAACGTATAGGATTTGATATTAATTATTTACAACGTCAATATGATCTCTTGCGCACATAGTTTGAAAAAATAAAAAAAAATACTCGTTAACTTCCAAAACCTTTTTCAACAACTGTACAAAATAAAGATTCAACGAGTAATCTCGTATTTTCCGGCTAGTTTTACTGCGTTTCATATTATAAACATAACCTAGCGGACGGAATTATTAGGATAGAAATAAGTTTTTTTTTTTATGTCAAAACAGTACGAGCCCAGTAGCACATGTATCCTTGTGCAGAAAATCAATTTTAAGAACTAAAATTTATTATATGCAAATCATTTATATAAAAACAAACAAGTATATTATAGACACTGTAGTTCTAGTAATTAATTAACAACATTTTTTTTACGACACTATAAATAGTTATCTCAGAAACGAATTTAAGTTGTGTTGTTATATTTAAAAATTATACCAATAGAAAAATTATTTTTGTGCACCACTCGATAAACACTATAATATTGTGACATTTTTATTCGAAACATTTTTCTCGATAACTGATAGTTTAGAAGTAATTTGAAGAAGAAAAAAAAGACAATAATCAGTTTTTCGTCATTAACTAGTGAGCCATGCATTTTTTTGAAAAATAATTTAATTGCTAAAACTACAGTGGATTAAATATACTTATCTGTCCCTCTGAAGACAACCTGTATATAATCAATTTTAATTCTGAAAAAATAACCTTCGGCACAAAATACCTTGGTCCAATACGTATGTGACTGGGCCCGTAGTCTATAATGAGTGTAATAATACTTCTTACAAGAATACCGATTGAAGTACCAAATTTTACAAATATCCTAGAAGATAATATTAGAAATTGAAATAACTCTTCAAAGGATATCTTTTACTCAAATTAAAAATTCTTTTAGGTTTAGATATTTTCTCATTATAGAAGGTATCGTGAGATTGAAACTCAAACACTAAATTTCATAAATAAGTATTTTGACCATTATTGTAATATATAATACAAGTTACTGAAACAATTTAATTAAAGAAAAAGCTCTTTGACATCAAGGAGTAAAATACAAAAAGAAAGAAATATTCTGCTTAAAAGAGCAAAGAATTTCATACGACGTGGGCGACCGAAGAAACGATGGTTCAAGCGCATAAAAAAAGATATGATGTACACCAACCTTTCTCCAAGAAGTCTAATAGCGTTTTCCATTTGTGTAAGTTTTGCACCCAGTGTAGCTAATGACGTCACCCGGTACTAGTTGTTACAACACATGTGTAGTGCATTTTAAATTAAAGATATTACAGAAGTTCAGTTTAAGTTTGTTAGCTGTCACTGACAAATAGACAGGTTATGTCAAGGGGTATGTAAAACCGCAACTGTTTATTTGTATTTTGCAAACGTAGGTTTTTAATAATTCTTCTATTATTAACAAAGTAATTCTTTTACATCCGCTGTACACTTTTTACAACTCAAAATATATGAATTTGGCAGACTGCACTAGCAAGAACGTAGGGTAAAGTCGGTGGAGATAGAGTATCATACAGTAAGCTTTGCATATATATATATCACTAACATATTGTTAACAAAACTTAAATTATTCAATGCTAATATAACTAAAAAGTTTTTTTCATTTGGAAGGAAAGTCGGTAACAGAGTTCAAAATCAGGTTGGATGCTATCCCTGGGAATGCTTTACCTTTGTTTTCCACAGTGATTTTCTGGGTTTCGGAATTTTAGCTTGGCCGGACACAGACCTGTAACTAACCACGTTCAAATCGTCCAAAATAGGCTACCACACCGAAAATTGTGGATAAAGTCCACGATGTAGTTCCGGAAGATCGCCAAATGAAAGTGTGTGAGATGGAGGAACATATAGGGATGTCTTATGGATGTGTGGTTCATATTTTACATAATGAGCTGGGCATGAAAAAAAAAAATGTGCGCCAGGTAGGAGCCCCATATGTTCAGTTCGGAGCAAAAGCGCATTCGTGCCCGAAGTTCAACCGAAATTCTGGAGTTGTTTAAAAAACAATCCAGCCGATTTCAAAAGACATTTCATAACCATGGAAGAAACATGGGTACACTTTTACACTCCAGAGATGAAATTCAGTCGAAATCCTGGACTATATAAATATATATATATATATATATATATATATATATATATATATATATATATATATATATATATATATATATATATATATATAGTGAGTCGGCCCCGAAGAAAGCGAAATCAATTTAGATGGCAGAAAAGGTGATGGCGTCAGTCTTTTGGGACGCCAAAGGAATCTTGCTAATTGATTATCTTGGTAAGAGAAAAATTGTCACTGGACAATATTACACCACACTTTTAAACTAGCTTAAAGCAGTAAATCACGAAAAACTTTCGGGAATGGCGAAGAAAAAATATGTTTCACGCCAATGCACCAGCTCATTCAAGTCAAACTGCTCAACAAAATTAAACAAACGGAGGTTTGAAATCGTCCACTAACCACCGTACTCGATCGATTTGGCTCCTTCGCACTTCCATATTTTCCAAAAGTCAAACCTTTCATCGCTGGAAAGATATTTCTAAAAAATGAAGAAGCCATCGACGCAGTAAATGCTTATTTTGAGGACCTCAAAGAAATCCATTTTCTAGGAGAAATCAAAAAGGTAGATAAAAGTATGTTGACCTCAAAGAGTACTACGTAGAAAAATAAAATGTAGCCCATGTTAAATAATTTTTTATTTCCATGTTATTCCGGAAACTTTTCAATCCTCGTAGTATAGTCTAAGGTCGGGTTGTTCCAAGTTCACATAAAATATCAGTTTATTATCTACTAGATAAATTTATTCTACCGTATTAACCCGAGAATAAGATTTTTTGGTTGTTCCATGATTTTTTATTCTCGGGGTAACTAACTGCAGATAGCTAACAGAAAGTTTAAAATTATGTTAGGGTAGAGTTAGTTTTCAAAAGTTGGCAACTTGCTGTCACAATTTTAATAGAAGTTTGTTAATTTTTTCGCTTTTATATTTTGATGCAGTCGTAGTTTGAAAGGTGTCAATACAATTTGCAAAAATGAGTGAAAATAACAGAAAGAGAGAAAGAGCAGTTAATTTTATCACCGCGGAAATAACTAGATTCCGTATCTTGGAAAGAAAAAGTCAACATCTGGAATCAATTAAAAAAATATTTCAATTCTAGTTGTGAGCAGTATCCATGAAATAAAAAAAAATGTACTATTCTGCATGCGGTTGATTTATGAATACATATGTACTTCAAAAATCACCTACAGATACTCGTATTATCATACACACTGTTGCATAAAATCATAAAGTTATCAAAAATTGGCATATAGGAGATACAACGTGATTCATAAAAACAAATGTGGGTATTAATTCTCAAATTATGCTTTCTTCAAACTTACAGATAAAAACAATAATTGGTCTGCAGTTATTTAACAAATAACGAACTACGAATATATTCTTTGACATTAGAAATCTCATAAAGAAATCTGAACTCCATTTTCAAAATTATTAAAAAAATTTCGTACCGTATACTTCTTTCGAAAATTAATATTATCAAAAATGAAATCAAACTTTTCATCATCACTGTTGTACTGATTCATTATAGTAATAATTAATACTAACAAACAGATTATATCATCAAAACAACACAAACAATCCCTTTTCTCTACACTTCGTCTTTTTAGTCGTGTCCACTCGGTACGATATTCTTTGGATAAAACTCTTAACTGGTAGTTTGACTGACTGTTAGCTATCTTGTAGTTAACGAAAATTTATCTCACTGATAAATTTTAACTGCAAGTAGACCAACGCAAACTGAGGTTATCAATAGAATAAATATTAACCGAATGTTTAACAACCGGCCCTTTATGTTAAAACTAGTCATTAAAAAAATCCACGATATTGTCTAATACAAGATAACTCTTAGGCTGCAGTCAAAGTGTCAAAATATAATTTTTAATAATAATGTAAAATTTAAAATTTGAAGCACCTTTTGTATAAAACATAAAAAACTCACATACATAATATTGTAAGAAAAATGTTACAAGATTTTAAGTATGGTCGTTCCACTCTAGAATCAATGAACTTGAAAGGTTTAAAAATGGATTTTAAATTGGTCGTAGCACGTAGTAAATTTTATGACGGTGAATATTAGTCGACCTTTATGATAGTTTAAACCAAGACATAGGATTTGCGTATAGATTAGTGTCTCGTAGCGTGACAGCGTGAAAGAGTGAGCGTGATCATGAGCAACAGTTGCGCGATTGTCGTGGAAAGTAAACATTACAAAGTGATCACTCTGCTGTGTAATTTTACGAGTTGTGGTTTAATCACGCGTGAGCCTCTTCTTCGATTACGCTGCAAAATGGCCGCAGATTTTAGGAAATTAACTTCCGTCATTCACATTTTCCGAGCAACAAGTAAAACGTTTTGTAGCGAAATGCACAATAGCGTTGTTAGAAAGAAATCCAGCTGAGTTATCACAAAATTTTTCATTATTACCGTGTTAGATGAAATTATATTAAAAGGAAACACAAAATGTTTGAAATTAATAATAAAAATTTGTAATTAAATCAAGGGTTAATAGTACTCTTTAATTCTTTAAAGGGGACATAATAATTCT
>OY720451.1:26702996-26810496 GCA_963082715.1 Harpalus rubripes
TTTTTCTAGGTGCCGGCAATTAATGACATTTTTTTCAACATTTGTATGCTTTTTAAATATGGTTTGATAAAGAAACAAAAATAATAAACCATTACATGCCAGGTATCATATGTTTCTTACTTTAAATTTATACTTGGGAACAAATATTTTAAAATTTATAATAAGAAAAATTTCGTTCGAAATTTTTATTACTCACATTTTTCAATTTTGTTGAAAGCCACCCAACATAACACACATCGTAGAATGGTGAAATTTTCATATTTTTACTATAAAAATGTTCACAAAACACTCAGATACGTACACAACAAATTCTCGCACTCAACTAACACGTTTTTAATATCAACAAATCTAAGAAGTGCAAAATAAAACGAGTAGGAATCCTAAGCGACGAGTTCGTACAATTATTTCTCCCGAGCCACACTTAATTAGAAAGAAACGAATTTATATTTTTTGAATTACTTTTTTCGCAGAATAAAAATTGAATGAGAATTAGATTGAAAGTGTAAAAGAACGCGGAAGGATAAATTTGTTGACAAGATTTTTTTGGAAAAGATAAATGATTGTGAATTATATGGATGCTCCTGGAAGCAAATGGATTGACTGGGATACTGAAAGTTCTTGTGAGAATAATTTATGGTTGTATGACGTGCAGCAAATGGATTGTATTCATATATGTATGTAACATACTCTTGTAAAAAAAAATCTGTTATGGTCAGCACAATACCTGCCGCCAATCTAATTTTATTTTGTATAATTATCGTATAAAACATTCCTTTCAAAAGTCTTACGAGTACATGCATATGTACCTCTGTGCTTCCATTAAGAACTAGTTCTTCATGTGTAATGGTTTATTATTTTCAGAAAAATTATGGCACGATATTGAGGGTATTTTTTAAAACCGAAATATCCAAAAAACAATTAAGAAACAGAAAAAGCTTCTCATCACAATACCCCTTATTTTATGACTGGAATCGAACTATATAGTGCCATAAACAATGACCTTTATCTAGTTTATTTTTATAATTAAATGGATTTAATTAATATTTTTAAATAATTACTCAATTCATTTTATATATATATATATATATATATATATATATATATATATATATATATATATATATATATATATATATATCAGTAAATAATTTATTTCAAATAAATATATGTAAAGTCTGTTTCCACGATTTGATCCCCACGTCATCAATCGTAAAAATATGGTTGTAATCGCCAGGGGGGAGGGAACTGATGACGTCATGTTGTCGGGTGAAATCGAGTGATTTTCGAAATATTCATACAAATCAAAACTGACAACTGGCAGTATGTAATATAACTTATACCGTGTAAACATTAATACTTATCAAACTTCAAGGTAAAACATTTATTTCATAATAATAACTCAATTGAATAATTATGATGTAATGTCAAAACTGACAGTATTTTATTAAAACCTATATAAGGGACAATTTTGCTATTTATCACAATTCGAAGTACAGATAGTTATTTAGCAATAATAAACGAAGTAAATACGATATACGTATAATGGATGAAATATACCTCTTTTATTTTCCAAAAGCAATATGTTGCAATAATTGTCGGCAATCTTAGAAATACTGTCTTTGCTATAGTAAAATATACAATATAATATAAAGAAATCAAGAATTAACAAAAGTACCAACATCAACACACAACGAAATACAAATTATCGAAGCGAAAATCACCTTAAACACATCATCAAATATGCCATGTGTGTACGACAAAGATGCTAGATAAAAGTTTAGTAATTCTTGCAAAAGAAATGATAACGTGGGGATCAACTCGAAGATAGAGTGTATGTATATAAGTAATTAAAACTGACATAGGTACATAAATCTTTTATAAAGGTTTACATTATTTTGTAGTAAATACTCAAACACAAATATTATACAAGTATTTATTTTTAAAAAAATTAATGGATCGTTTTCTGAGCCGGTGAGTTTATATAACTTTCTAAATCACCGTTGTACCATAGCATATCCTACAATTCTTTTATCCAGTAGTCGTACTCCCTGGTATTTTTGCATAGAGTTAAGAATATATACAGCGTGTAATCATAAATACTTCGGGAAAAAATGAAAGGACATATACTACAGACCAAAATGAGTAAAAAAGGCTTAATCAACATGGGTTCGATCAATAGTTTTCGATGTATAAGGCAGTGCTTTTTTAAATCAAATCTATAATACTAAACGATTATAATTATACTAAGTTAAATATTGTGTCAAGCTTGGCTAATATTTGTTTTTCAAATAACTTCGTTACTATTAAAAATTGAGAAAAATGTTTCATATAAAATTTTATTGTTTTTTTATAGTCTATTTACTGACAGACAAAATTTTGTTCAATCACAATCTTTGTTAATTTTCTTCGATACTAGTAATAAATGGCCTCTTTCTCAGAAACAGTTGAAGATCTTACCCATGTTGATGAAGCCTTTTTTACTCATTTTGGTCAGTATTATATGCCCTTTAATAATTTTCCCGAAGTACTATTACACACATATAGAGAGAGCGTGAAACAGTTCGGTCGAACCATATTCCGAAATGGAACCTCGATTTTTAAATTATGTTTTGGTTACATTCCGGAAAGCTTAACCAGAACCTTGGTCACCGCGATTATGTTACGGAATATGCTATTAATGTTGTGTTATTATTTGTACAGTGATCTAGAAATACTTTTTAAATCCAGAAATCCGTTGTGCTTATACTTGGTGCATTATCTTACCGAATATTTTTTAAATTTATTTGCCAGAGTAAAAATATTTTATTGTAAAATATTTATCAATAGAAATTTTGCAGGAACTCCAAACACCAAACAAAAAATAAACAATTAATGTTTTACATTTATAAAAAGTATCTTAGTTTGTATTGATTTACATTTATTTTTGTATTTATAGAAGACATTTTATTTTTACAATATGTTGTATTTACGTATATTTGTTTGTTATTATTATAATATTAATTTAAAATATTTATCAGGAGGTTGAAAGTACTTTTTGCACTTAAAAATATGTAACATAGTGCAATTATAACAAAGCAAAACTTTTAATATAATTTTTAAAATTATTAAATTTTAACATTTATTCTAACTACGCGCGCTTGCACACCAGGAGGCGGAGTTTAACTCATTCGCAGCAAAGGTAACAGGTTACACAAACATCAAAGGTGCCGAAAGTGAGTGCAACTTCTTACTGGATAATAGTTATTTTATTTGTATACTAGAGTAGAAACTGCACTTTTGCGAGTGCGAGTAAATTTTAAATACGAGCACTCGCAAAGCAGTTTCTGGACGTGTAATAAACAAGATTTTTTGTGCCAGATTCTCTTTAAATTAAGTATTATTATTATTTATTAAATTAATTTGATTTATTGTCCATCTATGAAGTACTAGGGGTTTTTATCAGAAGATTCGAATAATTTTAAAAGATGTAGATTTACAAACATAGCCTGGAAAATCAGTAAACATTTTTTATTAGTTTTTCATTGCAAAGTCAAATAATTAATTACATTTAGCTTAAAATGTGTTCAATTAAGTTACAATAATTAACAGTTTAGTAAGCTGTAAAAATTTTATTAATTCTTGTGTTGAAAATCTAATAAGTTGACCTTTCACAAAAATAATACTTATAACAATGAAAGTCTATATCTTTTTGCCGGCCAAGATCTGTAAAAAAAATGTTTCAGGACGATTTAGAGATATGTAAAACAACTTATACCGGACGGAGGCTCAAAAAAGAATTTTAGAATATACTGTAATTGTACTTAATAATAATAATAACAGCTAATATCATGTAATATTATTTTCACGAAAATATGGGCGATATATGATACGTGTCAGGAAATATTCGCCATTTAACCAATTACCAATATTATCACCATTTGCCTCTGAAAGGCCGACAGACAAAACGGCCTATCAATTAGCTTGTTTACAGAAACCAATCGCACAATCACTACGAATCAAATAAAAACATTCCAAAAATGAGATTAACAAAACATTGAAAAACCACGAGCCATTACCTCTCCCACAAAAAATTCCATCACCACTTATCCATTCGAAATCACACGAAGCAATTCCAGCAACAAAACCCGCGTGCACAAGAGAAACAAACGAGCATGAAATGAAATTTCAAACGCGAATTCCGCGCGGCGGCGACATCACGCGTACTCCGTCTCTATTCACCGACCCCAGCAGCAGGCATCGCCGCCATCGATGATGGCTCTCATTGCGCGCGTCTTGTACTACACCAGAGATTGATTACTTTGGAAATGAGATTTTTGAAAGCAGCTCCAGTTGTACAAGGATGTGATAAAAAAGTGTTTGAACTCCGGAGAAAATGATTATCTGGCTGGAGCTGGAGTGGAATTAAAATTTACACTACATGTAACTTCGGAAAGTGATTATTTTGGAGGATAAACGACGGGAACTTAACAAATTTTTTAAACTCGGAATAAAATGACATACCGTGTTAAATTTGTTTTATATTTTCTCATCTTTCACGAATATTTTATGACACAATAAAAAGTATGTTACATGTCAATACATAAAGTAAATATAATAATTGTAAAAAAATATAATGTTTATACGCCTGTTTACCCATTATTCGGAAAAAAATTAAAATCCCGAATAGGCCACGACATTTCTAGTACTAAACCACGTCGCCGGCACGTTCGGTACTTACTTAGTAGCCACGTTCTAATTTAAAACAAACAAAGACCGAAATCACATAATATTCGTACGATAGGTTACGTTATATTAATAGATAGTCAACTATCAACCGTGTGTTAATAAGGACGATTAATGACTGAGACATTTTAAAGGGGGCGCTCATTATTGAGATCATTAATCGCCAATTAACATACGTGTTGCGTTGACCGTATCTTATAAATCTAAGTTTATTTCATGACAAAAAAGTTTCGACAATTGTTCAGCAAAGTACCTACTAAAATCGTTTATTAATAAAAATCATGCATTAATAGGTTTCATTAATAAATGATTTTCTATTCATTAATATAAATTATTATTAAACGGTAAACGGAAAAAATATTATATTAGCAAAATAACACATACATAATGCCCATATTATGAGTCTTGTTCGTTAAATTATATTGGTACTACAGGGTTTGTTTAGAAAACTAACCAATAAATTTCAGTTTTTATAAGTTATCTACTTATCCACAACTCGTTGAAGTTGTTTTAGCGATTCCTGATTTAAATACATATACAATATATATATATATATATATATATATATATATATATATATATATATATATATATATATATATGTATATATATATATATATATATATATATATATATATATATATATATATATATATATATATATATATATAATGGCTTATTACCAATTGCATGGAATGCCACTTTTTATTCGCAGATTTCGGTAATGAAATTTAATCTATCATAGACCGAGATTACGCGAGCAACACCTCACAAACTATCAAGGCTGTTGTGAAAAGAACAGCATACGAGTAGAAGTAACGTTCAGTTTAAAATATAATGAACTATTATTCCTAGCTTTTATTATAAAGTTTAACAAACAATCATTATGCATGAAATAAAAAATCAGTTATGTTTATGTCTAAATATTAGTTGAATCAGTTAAATTACTACTCGTAACTTTGAGCGGTTTTGTGTATTTACTACTTAACCCATTAAATTTAAAATGATAATGTACATCGGCGTACGCGTATTTTTACTTAATGAATTTAATTGAACTGAATAATTTATTAATAAATGTACTATTCAAATATTTTTTACCATAGTTATTCCTACATAATATATTTACATTAAAAATGAACATTTTTTAATTGAATACAAATTACATAGAGAATGGTTAATGTAATTCCTAATATTAATATACTTAAATGCTGCTTACTTTTACTTGCAAATATTCTATTAGCAGGTGAGCCTGTTTCTGGAACATGTCTGATGAGTATTCAATCAAAATTTTAACAGGAATATTCAGAACATACTGCTGTTACTTAGATATAAACTATAACAAATTTTTAATTTTTGAGTTTCATTTTGATATGGAAATTTTATGTTAGTACGATTCTGAACAAATATTCCGGATGAATATGTTTTAATTAAAAAGATACTTCACATCACTAACACTTTAAAGATAACACTTAATTATTAGATGTATTGATAAATATTACAAGTACATAGGTATGTACGCTATGTAAATACGATTTTATTATATGAAGGTTAAGCTAGAATTATAGGATTTATGATTCAAATTTTTTAATTTTAAATGTTAAATGTACACTGAGAAAAATGACTGGTTTTTAGCAAATAAATATTTATAATTAAGGGGTACTTCATTCATTCAATTATTACAACCTTGCAACAAATACAATTTAATCTTTAATATGAAATGTATTTTATTCATTCAGTTATATTATTTATTTCATCGTGATTTATTTCATTTAAATTTGATTTAATTTTCTCAAATAAACTAGTATATTTATGTTTAGTATTTTAAATTCAGATTTTTAATAAATAAATTTATAATTTTCTGAAATATTTATATATTTCCTACAAATATGTAATAGTCTTGAATTAATTTCATAATATATTTGTGTAAACTTTATATTTATTACACTGAAAAATAGTTTGTATTGTATGAATCTACAATTATTTGTCACAAATAAATATTATTTGTGGCAAAATAAAATATCCATTGAGTGAACAATGTTCTATTTGAGTGGTGTTTTGGATATTTGTTTTGCACTTTTCAGTGTATCTTTTATGCCAAGGCATATTTACCGGTACCTGTACAGACTGTGTATTTTTACTTGTATATTTTTTTTATTATATGTACATTAATATTCTTAATAATGTAATTTGTGAGTTAAGAAAAATATAGTGTACGAAATAATTAAATATACTAGTCTTTATATAATTATTTTCCTTCAATTTTAATCTATTTAGAGTGGACAAGTTATTTGGTTCAAATAAATTATTATATATCCAACAGTAACGAAATAAATTTAACGCAATTAAAATATTTCTTAACGTAAATAAATGCAGACAAATAAATGCTTCAAATAAATTATTACATTGCTTCAATTGTAGATATATTTGGATCTATTCAAGCTTAGGATTTATTTGTAACAAATAAATTTACAGTTCACGTAATTAAAAAATTTTCTCAGTGTACTTTCTTTCAACCCTAATACACTTCACCATTCTTTCATATCTTCTTAAAAGCTCTCAACCAATCTACTTTTAGAATGCTTTCAATATCTAATATCTGGGTGAGTTAAAACTATCACAGCTGTCAAATTAATTTCTAGTGACTTAAAAATCTCCAAAGCTATCAAACTAATTAGAGAGGGACTTAAAAACTGATAAATTCATTTTAGACTTACTTAAAAACTGCCAAAGTTGAATTTTATTTAATTCATTAAAAAGGGATTGCAATCACTGTATAGTTTATTCCATAAAAATAATTAACTAGGTAAACTAAACTATCATAATTTTAATTGACAAATAAAAAACTGATTAAAATACAAAGTGTTGTGTGCCTGATTTTCATATTCTCAATAATTCCAGTGTGACTTCCGTATATGCTCAATGTGTACACTTCTCAACACTATGAATCAACATGTAGATATCTTTGGCTGTATCTTTGATACTAAATAAATCAATGTACCTTTGCAATATCTCATATCAGATTCCATTTAGATGTTAAGATTTTTTTTTTTCAAGTGGACTTCTTTATTGTGATGTTTATATGTTTAAATAAATATCATATTATAATAACAATAACATTAGTTAATAATAATATTTGCAAATATGAGTATTATGATTCACCATTAAATAATTTTTTTGTTAAACTAATTTTTTGTTTAGCATCTAAAATAAATTTCATTGTATGGTTGAATTCAATTAATATTATAAAATAATGCTGCATTCAATTTGGTTATATGATACTTCAATATATTGTTTACGAATAAATACCAACCCCCTTTTTGTATAAAAAATGTATTCCAATGAAACTAATATTTCGATGATGCATTATATCATTTCCACATCCAGACCAGCAGTTCCAAGCCATATTTTTATTTCACTTAATTAATTCACGGACCAATCAATAATTGTCCCACATGACAAAACACAAAATGTAATCATTTCACGTTTTAACAGTTATTAATACATCCTAAAAGTGTGTTAATTAATATTAGTCAATTACCAAAATGTATCAGTTGTGTACCTATTAAATAACTAAATAGGTCACATTCCTGCATAACTAGAGCACTGTGCCATTAGAACTGCAGCAACACCAAGCTTTTAAAATTAAAGAGCATTAATTTTTATTCATATTATAAAAGTTTTAACGACATGCATCATAAAGTTAATACGAAAAAGTGAAACATTAAATATTTTTTATGTTTGTATTATTTTAAAATATCATGCGATATTTTAACAAAAGTTAATATGAGGACACTTTTGTAAAATGAAGCATTATTTTTATTTATTATATAATTTTCATAAAATTTTAAAAACTTGGTATAAAGAAAATTTGAATATCAAATATTAAAAATAATGAGAAAACGTAAATTCTTTGAAAGTTAATATAAAAACTTTTGATGGTCAAGTAAAGTAAGGAATTAAGATATAATATATACAGACAAAAATTTTTAAAGGAGTATAAATTCAGTTGAACAATTATGTATTTTCATTTATTTTTTCTTGCTGCTAAATCTTAATATTCAAAAATAACGAGTAAATAGTATATGTAATAATTTTATCGAAGTTATTTGTAAATATTTAATTTATTTTGTATTTTTTAAAATATATTCGTTATTAAATTATTTTATTCACTTCATAATTCTAAATCACTGGATTTAATATTTAAAATAAATAAAAATGGAATTATACAATTTCAATTTATTTTATTGTGTTACAGATTTTTAATCTTCAAAAATATTTTTGCAACGCGTATTCTTTACAATTATTTAAAATTTTAGTGATTTTTTTATATGCGTGTCTTTTATTGTACTATTTTATTAATTTAATTTACCATTTTATGAATCATAAATAAAATAGGTAATTATAATTTCTAAATATTTGGAGAGTAAAAAATCACTGGCTTTATTTATTATAATATATTTTTTAAATTATAATACATGCATATTCAATACTTTCAAATAATTTTTTTTTGTTATATATTTTTTTTGTTTTATTTGAAGATTCTATTATATAGTGGGCGTAGATGCAAAAATCATTAAGTTAAATTTTATTGCACTAATAAAACTCCCTCAAAATCCACTAGATGACCCAGAAAGTAGTATCGAAATAGGTAAGTCTTACTGCATACGAGTTAGTTGATAAATCCTAAGTACAAGTATGCCTACGTATGTGTTACCATGTCTGTATTTAAGTAATAATTTGAATTTTGTTTGGTAATTATTATAAAATTGCAATTTGAACTTAACGCTTAACTTTTAACGTGGTACCATTCCTGACTCTACCAAACTAAAACTTTCGCATATCTCGAATATTTTATAGGTACCTACTAATTTTTCCACTTCAAATATTATAGAAGTTAAATACTCTATCAGACTATTAAATATACTATAAATTTCATATTTTCACTCAATAACAGAAAAAAATTAAATGCCAAAAATGAAAAAAAAATGGGGCCTGGGAGACCCCAGATTATCGGCCAATATCATTTGATGTAATTCGTTGTAGCTTGTAATTCTATTAATACTTTATTTATATATTTTATTATTGTTATCGTAGCTATCAATTTGTTCTTACATTTACCAAGGTCATAATGGTTTTATAGAACAATAATTATTATTTCTCAATATTTTTCTTGTTGAATATTCGGAATTTAATATTATATTTATCATTTTAAAATAAGTGTTTATATTTATTATTCATTATAAATATAAGTATATATTCTTATATAATAATTATTTACTTATATTATAAAAATTAATGGAAACTGCCCCCTGCTCACAAATAAATAATCTCCACTTACATCCACTTAGTCGTGTTGTTGGTGCGACCGTGCGGCGGGATCCTACCTGTTGCGACAGCGTTGACGGCGGAGGAGGCGGCGGCGTCGCACGCAGTTGGTGGGCTCAGGCTGCTGGCTGTGCGCAGACTGCGGACCGCGGTTCGAGCCCGGACCGGCGCGGCCCGGCGCTACCTGCCCTGACGCGCGCGCTCTCTCTCGCACAAGCTCTCGGCATCGCGCCTGCGACAACCAACCACCATGAGGGTGGATTCTGGTAAGTATAACAGGGTTGTGAGTACGGGAAGAGGATTCTGTAATTTATTTCGAAATTTTAATTTACGATTTTTTGTTCAGGAAATAATAATCTGATTGCTTTGTATTAGTAATTTTCTACTCATTTCTGTTTCAGAAACATGGATTTAATTTCGTATTCATATCTGAAAAGTTTTAAGTTATGGTAGTGGTGACGGTTGGAGATTAGTGGAGAGGGAGAGGGAGAGAGAGAGAGAGAGAAAGAGAGAGAGAAGCAGAGGTAGAGAGAGAGAGAGAGAGAGAGAGAGAGAGACAGCAATGAGGAAATGTTGAGATAGGTTGGAGAAGAAATAAGAGGAAAGCTAAATGGGCATTTTTAAGGAGGGGTCGTATTTAGAAAATTATAATTGAAGGCGAAGAAGAGAAAGAAAATTTGGAAACTCAACATATATCAAGGAGGGTAGGCACAGTCTAATATAGGGGTGGTATTTTCTCTCAGATCTATCAAGACAGAATTCATAAATGATGATGATGATTTGAAAAAGCATTGAAGTCGCTAGAGTCGGTTTTACTATGAGAGCAGAAAAATCAGCCGCTTTGAATCCATAAATATTAAGGTCCGTATTATCAAGATTTTCTTTATTAATATTTATACTTATCTACAGTTGTGTTATAATTTTCGCAAAATTTTGTTGCCAATATTTCCATTTGACTCTTTTGATGAGGAAAAATGTTTCGAATCTCAAAATGTATAAAACCACCGCCCTGTATGTCACCAAAATATAAAGTAGTTTGTAGCATTGCTGAAGCAGACAGTAGAATACCTTTGATGGTTCTGGAGCAGAATACCTTCGTTGGCATTTACAGCTCTTGTTTTATTTTTTTTAAAATCAAATTTCAGAATACGAGGATGAGACAATTCATTACAATATATTCAACATTGTGTGAATTATAATTCAACCATTTTCATCATAATAAGCCTTTTTTACCTCTCGCTAAGACAGGTATTGAATTCAAGCTAAAAATCGCATATCCTGATTTTAGTGAATAAGCACGTTTGAAGGTCCCTAGAACCCGATTATAACATTTTTACGATGATGTCCGTATGTGTGTATATATATATATATATATATATATATATATATATATATATATATATGTGTGTGTGTGTGTGTGTGTGGGTGTGTGTGTGTGTGTGTGTGTGTGTGTGGATGTGGATGTGTGGTTGTTGGATCCACGATATCTCAAATACTATAAGACTTAAGATATTTCTAACTACGGATTCTTCAATCTAACAATAATGGGAAGAGTTGATTAAGTTTTGGTGACAATTGGACAAACGGAAGTAGTAGTTACAAGAAAAAAATCATCTAAATATTATTTATCGAAATTTTTTGTCCGGATGCTAAGGGAGTTCGCCCTGCATTTTGTGATGCAAGCAAGCCGTTTGTGTCATATGTTACTGGGACTATACCCTACCGATTAAGAGATGTAAGCCACCCGGCCCACCGACACGGAAGTTTCTAAAGAGACGCGTACGTGAGCCGAGCCGCCCTGTGCAAGACAGGCCATTGTTACGTCAATTGGAGCAAGGCGTTTAGTTTATATGTTGCTTGGACAATACTCTACCGATTAAGAAATGTAGCCACCCGGAAAGGTTGCACAGGCTCTGTGTATTGAGGGTTGTATACTTCATTGGCGTGTTTTTCTTAAAGTAGCAGTGGTGTGCAAACCATTGGGTCTACAGAACTGATTTCATTTTTATACTACTTGTAATGTAATGGTCTTTGATGCTGCCGCGCAAAATGAACGAGTTTGGTTACATATAACGTATTCATGTTTCTCTTGGATTCAGCACATTGTGATTTTTTGGAGTACATTTTGGCTTCCTTGGCCGATTGCGCAAGAACTCTACGTTATAACGGAAAATAACCCAAATAAAAGTTGTAGCGCATCCAAAGAGCTATCGATATAGGGCTCAGTGGCATGTCTGTGGCTATCAGAGATCAGCCGTCATGAAAGTTTCTAAAGGGAGGCGTAGGTGCACAGAGTCACCCTGCGCGAGACAGAACATTGTTGTGTCAGTTTGAGTAGCCGTTTGGGTCATAAGTAGCTGGGACCAAACCCTACCGATTAAAAGGTGTAGCCATCCGGAAATGCCGCGTAGGCTTTGTATATTGCGGGTTGTATATCTCATTGACGCGTCTTTTCTTATTAAAGTCGCAGTGGTACGCAAACCATTGGACCTACAGAGCTGATTTTTTATATATATTAATTGTAACGATAAGGCCTTTAATGCTGCAGTGCAAAAAAGAAGTTTCATTACTTACAACGTATCTATTTTCCTCTTGAACAGAGCACATTGTTATTTTTTGGAGAAAATTTTGGCTCCGATTAAGAGCCCAGAGGCGTGTCTGTGGCTATCGGAGGCCCGCCGACGCGGAAGTTTCTACAGAGTCGAGTACGTGCACCGAGTTGCCCTACGCGAAAGAGAATATTGTTGCATCAATTAGAGCAAACCGTTTAGTTTGTATGTTGGTGGGACCATGCCCTACCGATTGTGAGATGTAGCCACCCGGAAATGGCCCGCAGGCATTGTATCTTGCGGGTTGTATATCTCATTGGCACGTGTTTTCTTATTAAAATCGCATTTGTGCGCAAACCATTGGACCTACAAAGCTGATATGTTTCTTGTATAAATTGTAGTGAAAACGTCTTTGATGCTGCAGTGCAAAAAAAGAGTTTGGTTACATATATTGTATCGATTATATTCTTGAGCAGAACATTTTGTGGGTTTTTTTGGAGAAAATTTTGGCTTCTGTGGCCGATTTTGCTAGAACGCTACGTTATACAAAAAACAACACTAATAAAAGTTGTAGCGCGTTTAAAGAGCTATCGATAGGGAGCTTAGCAGCGTGTCTGCGGCTATCAGCGGTCCGCCGACACGGAAGTTTCTAAATGGACGCGTAGGTTCTCCCTCGTACAGGGCGGCTCGGCTACATCTCAAAATCGGTAGGGCATGGTCCCACCAACATACAAACTAAACGGTTTGCTCTAATTGATGCAACAATATTCTCTTTCGCGTAGGGCAACTCGGCGCACTTACTCGACTCTGTCGAAACTTCCGCGTCGGCGGGCCTCCGATAGCCACAGACACGCCTCTGAGCTCTTAATCGATAGCTTTTGGAACGCGCTACAACATTAATTAGGGTTGTTTTCCAGTATAACGTAGGGTTCTTGCGAAGTCAGCCAAGGGAGCCAAAATTTTCTCCAAAAAATAACAATGTGCTCTGTTCAAGAGGAAAATGGATACGTTGTAAGTAATAAAACTTCTTTTTTGCACTGCAGCATTAAAGGCCTTATCGTTACAATTAATATATATATATATATATATATATATATATATATATATATATATATATATATAAAATCAGCTCTGTAGGTCCAATGGTTTGCGTACCACTGCGACTTTAATAAGAAAAGACGCGCCAATGAGATATACAACCTGCAATATACAAAGCCTACGCGGCATTTCCGGATGGCTACACCTTTTAATCGGTAGGGTTTGGTCCCAGCTACTTATGAACCAAACGGCTACTCGAACTGACACAACAATGTTCTGTCTCGCACAGGGTGACTCTGTGCACCTACGCCTCCCTTTAGAAACTTTCATGACGGCTGACCTCTGATAGCCGCAGACATGCCACTGAGCCCTATATCGATAGCTCGTTTGATGCGCTACAACTTTTATTTGGGTTATTTTCCGTTATAACGTAGAGTTCTTACGCAATCGGCCAAGGAAGCCAAAATGTACTCCAAAAAATCACAATGTGCTAAATCCAAGAGAAACATGAATACGTTATATGTAACCAAACTCGTTCTTTTTGCGCGGCAGCATCAAGGACCTTAACATTACAAGTAGTATAAAAATAAAATTAGTTCTGTAGACCCAATGGTTTGCACACCACTGCTACTTTAAGAAAAACACGCCAATGAAGTATACAACGCTCAATACACAGAGCCTGTGCAACCTTTCCGGGTGGCTACATTTCTTAATCGGTAGAGTATTGTCCAAGCAACATATAAACTAAACGCCTTGCTCCAATTGACGTAACAATGGCCTGTCTTGCACAGGGCGGCTCGGCTCACGTACGCGTCTCTTTAGAAACTTCCGTGTCGGTGGGCCGGGTGGGTACATCTCTTAATCGGTAGGGTATAGTCCCAGTAACATATGACACAAACGGCTTGCTTGCATCACAAAATGCAGGGTGGAGGCAAAATTTCGCCCTTAACAACCGAACTATTTATGTAAATACTTATATTAAATAACGTTAAATTCTTTATTCGATAAATATAAATTCGTTATAATATCTTCTATAGATTAAGAGATAAAGAAATGCATATAAAATAATTTGATGTAAAAATTCTCAGATCAAACTACTTCAAGGCAAGAAATTCAAATGTTTGTAATTGACGCATAAATGTCATTGTCAAAAATATTTGTACATCATTATGAAGATTATGAAAATAAAAAAGTCAACAACGCAATAGAATATACGTAAAAAAAGAATATAAAAGGAATTTGCGAGAAAATGACGAGTATAAAGAAAAAGTAAAGGAAAGTAGAAAAAGAAAATTTCAGGATGAATATAATAGTTATTTATGTACTAAGGGCATAATCAAAAGATTGTAGCCCGGGGGAATGTTTAAAGCTCGACGCGTAGCGGAGACTTTTAATTTTCCCGAGTGCTATAATCTTGATTATGCCCGTGGTACATACAACGTTTTATTTTATTTTGGATCTCGAAATTCAAGGATTCTATGAGTATATATTCGGTATCGTTGTGCTGGCGTTGTGAATTTTAAGTATGCTGTGGTTTCTAGCTATATTGTTTGTTTATATCAAATTTTAAATTAGTGTCAAATGAAAATGGATGATATCGATTATTCAAAAGAAATATCGAATGAATTTGACGCTACCCAGAGCAAGTTGGTTCCACAGAAGTGAAAAAACGTATATGAGAAAGGATACGAATAGTTTAACGAGTAGCGGTATTCAAAAAATGTGATTTATCGAATTTATTATCTTCTCTGACATTTATCTAAAAATGACGATTTTGACGTTTGAATAACTGTTGCTTAGCAACTGTATAAGCTCTCGGGCGATAAAAGCCAAATTGCGCCCGTTTTTGAGGGCAGATAAACAAGTTTATGATTCCAAAATAAAATAAAGAAAATGTATGTATTGTACATAATTTATATTAAAATATCCCATAGATTTTGCAAATATGTGTGAGAATTATTTTGCAGTGAGACATGAATATGTATTTGTATTTAAAAATATTTTTCGTTGTATGCGTACAACCAGGTAAAATATCTGGCGAGAGGTTATGTGCCGGCCACATCAGATTTTTATTATTCTATTGTTTTTGGAATAGATGTTTATCCAATTTTGAATTTATGTACCTCACTCATGCATGTTTAGGCAACATTTTTTTTTATGAATTATACGGGGATTTACATCGTCTGAACATAAAAGTCAGACGACTGTATCTACTTCTCTACTGTGGAAATAATTAAGAATAAGAACTTTCTCTTAACAAATATACTGTTTTTCCCCATAGTCACGCAATTCCATCTATTAATATAAACACCTTTTGCAATAATTTCTCTTCCATGCGCAATTGACATAACTTTTCGTTCATCCACATATGTATATTTAAAATGGTTCTGCGAGCCCCGATTTTATTTTACTACTTTTCTCAATTCGCAGCTATTACTCCCTTAGCGCTCCACTTTTTCAATATCTTCTCTTTTCCCGTATAGTTCTTCCACGGCTTCTATTACTCTTATTCTTTATATTCTTATGTGTATTTTAAATTTTCGTTCATAGAAAATTTCTTCTTCTTTTAAATTGTTTTCTTCGTAAAATAATCGCCTTGCTCCTTAACTAAATCTTCCGTAATATTTACAGAACACTATCTTTTACCTCCCGCTACCCTTGGTAAGGGAGGTATAGGGATCGTGCTTAAAATCGCATATTGAGATTTTGGTAAATGACCACGTGTTCCTAGAATCCAATTTTAACATTTTGTCTGTGTGTATGTGCGTGTATGTATGTGTGAATACTCCACTCTAACTCAAATACCATCATTCAGAAAATTTTGAAACCTTGTATTTCGAACTTTTTCCCATTATATTTTGGTGAAAATCGGATAACTGGAAATGGCACTTTACTAGAAGCTCACAATAGTTTATGAAAAATTAAAGATTATTAAATTTTTTATAGATTTGCATTAATACTTTTTCTATATATATATTATGGATAAATTTATAAAATTATTTTTAATTTATATCCCAGAACCTACGCTTTAAACAAACAAAACGTAGTTATTCAAATGTACGTAACTGACAGATAAATGTCACTATCAAAGAAATAATCATTTCAAAATTATATTAGTAACGTTTTAAAAAGAAAAAAGTAAATGTCGTAATATTCATATGTATATTTACTTAAGAAAGTTTTACTCAAGAATAGTTTAATAAGTATACTTGCAGTTTTGTTTCTCTATATAAACTACTCCTTTCCTTACTTCAATTTCTAATTATTATTTGAAAGCAATTTCTGGATTTCATATTCTTGTGTTTGCTCTGTAGGAACTATGCATCTTTTGGCCACGAACTAATTGCAATCAAGTAGCATACGAAAAAATACTTATGCTTGATAAGTAAATATTTCTTAGCATTTATAGTTTTTTGTGGATATTATACTTACTAGAATATTATTGTAGTTGAAAAGTTTTAAAATGTTTTGTATTGTATCAATTCGGATTCATATAATACGGATTCGTCATTTAGGGACGTTTCATCATAGTAATGTCAAACACGTCGGACGTCTGCGGTTACATATATTTTTTCAACACAATGCAAACTTTAATTGAAATTTATAATTTATCCTCATCAATTAGATAATATAACCAAAGTTTGATTTATGTGAAATACCCTAGTCTGTAGTTTTTTTGATAACGACTGTGTGTCACTTTCGGTAAAAGCAGAACTTTGGAATGTACAATATTTCTATTTGTTACCAATTTTCAAAATATGCTCATAGAAATTTGAAAATATAATTTTCTGTGAAATTACAAATATTTAAATTTGATCTAAAATATTTAAAAAATTAACATATCTACGTATAATATAGAAGTGCAGAATTAAACAAATTACATATGGAAACATTGAAACATAGGTATTTCTTTAAATTAATCTACATAAAGCTGCAATTAGTTAAAATAATTTTGCAAAAATTCTATATCCACTTACAATGTGGCTGAGAAGAAAATTGTAACTGCTGGATGTTTTTTAACCCTTCTATTATGAATGTATACAAATAATTTTCGGGATTTGAACTCTTTTCGAGTTATTCCTAAGGGTGACTTTATAGTACATACTCACACTACTATTTATATTCTACTTTGCTATGGGGTTTACGTTACCAATCTGGCACAAGCCTTTGATACAGCCCCTAGCCGATTCCCGATGGCTAATGGTTACAAAGTTAATTCTATCCGAACTTGGAAAAGTAACGGGAGTGGATACCGATCAAAGCCAGTCGAGAAAAGTTCCTGACCTGACCTGGACCCACGTCATCTTTGCTCAGAGGCTAACACTCCGCTTTAACGCAACCATTATAGACTATACTCGTACATATTTTGAAAGGTCAAATAAGTCAAAGCTCTTATTAATATAGATGTACTTTATAATACCCGTGTTAGTTTTGTATGAGTATTACAAACAAACACGCTGTTGAAGAATTATATAATATGGTACACAGAGAAAATGAGGTAAAGGGATTTTGATTTAGTCAGGATTGAACCCTGATTATCAGTATCAGGTCTACTACGTATCTTCTCATTCAGTCCACCGATGCGATCCATTTCTAATCATATTAGTTTCTATTTCCTTACTCAAAAAATGATAACCTAGTGATTAACAAGTACTTGGAGTCGAAACTTCCACTAAAGGTATATTATTAATAACTGAAAGTAATATTACGTACGTCTGAGTACGTTGAACTAGAGTTACGGCAAAATGTAAACAATAATGGTCACTTTGTCACTTAATATTACGCGCTATACAAAGGAATATTAGTTCTTGTTGCTTAACCCAATCTTAGTCGCGAAGTCGCAACGTCTACATTATGTAGACCACGCATCTTTGAATAGAAATAATGCAGATAACATAAATTGCGTAGGCGTGGTTGTGAGTGGCTGTTGACTAAACAGCCTTCTATAACTTTAGTATACTAGATACATTTTTGAAAAGGTACTACTTAGAATTTGTGTAATTTAAATACAAGTGGTCTATCACCATTGTAGACCACGCGACTAACCGTGTTATATTTTAATTCCGTATAGAAATTTTATCATTTTTATCATCAGTACAGCGTCACACTTGCGGTTGCAGCCGCGCGGTTACAACCGCTATTTTAAAAAATGCATGTTGTCTAATGGAAATTTGTCACAACCGCATGTATAACGGCAACGTGTCCCGGTTATGCGGCCTAGCCGCTAAAATGCGATAAGATTTCAGTATGTATCTGCACAACCGCGCAGCTGAACCGCAAATGTGACAATGAAGTATGGTAGTAACCGCAACCACAAGTGTAGCGCCGGCATTAGTGGCGCACAACTGAGAAACTGAACCACAAATGTAACAATTAAGTACTGTTGTAACCGCACGGCTGCAACTGCGACCGCAAGTGCGGCGCCGGCCTTAGTGGCGCACAACCGAGGAGCTGAACCCCAAATATAATAATCATGTAGGTACTGTTGCAACAGCGCGGCTGCTACCGCGACAGCAATCCTAAGTGCGGCGTCTGCCATAGTGACGCACAACCGAGGAACTGAACCGCAAATGTAAAAATTAAGTACAGCTGTAACCGCGCGGTTACAACCGCGACCGCAATCGTAAGTGGGGCGCCGGCCTTAGTGGCGCACAATCGAGCAGTTGAACCGCAAATGTAACAATTAAGTACTGTTGTAACTGCGAGACTGCAACCGCAAGTGTGGCGCCGGCTTTATTTATTAATTTTATATCTACTTAAAAAAAAATGTATCGAGACTATTAACGTTCGGATGAAATGGTTTGAAGAATTAAGAAGGGCGTACCCTTTCTACCTCACAATATAGGCCAAATGAAATTATATTTTCCCTATTTACATCGTAAAAAGTATTTACGTACCTATACCTACATTTATTTTCTATATTAGAAAACTGTGATATAATTAAATTCCTTTTTAATAATAATCATACCCACATACATTTCACAAATTCCTCATTTCTCACTCACTCTACCCTTCTTTAATAATTAAATAAAATTTAATAACATTTATCACGACGTTTACTACCCCCTCATCAAAATCTTCCATCCCACTGCTCCTGCTTTCCTTACACCTCTTGATCCTTCCATCTCGTGTGACGCTGATGCACCTCCCCACCACCATGTTCCACGCACCGAAGCAACAGAGTTACCTGTTAGAATCGAATGGTGGCGTTGCGTACGCACCACTGGCAGATCTGGGTCACGCGGCTGTGTCAAGGCCGCCTGCACACCTGGACGAGGGCAGGACGCAACAGCTAACTACGCACTGCCATCCTCCGCCGCCAGCAGGAGCAGCCCCGCCACCGCGTAAGCTGCATGCTGGAATGGTGATGTGGTGGGCGGTCAGAGGGGAAGCAACTTGTTGAGTGGCGTTGTGGGATGGATGGATAAGTTAATAATATTCGGACGTCATTCGAATCTAATAAAATGTTACGTATTGTTCGCTTGTTAATAAGGAGGTTACATATTTTTTATAGACATATTTAATTACGGTTATGACAGTGTATTGATAGTAATTAGTTTTTTTATACATTTTTTAAATAATTGGTTCAAATTTTTTTATTTACTAAACCATAAATGACCAGAACCAGTTAAAAAGAACTAACTAGTAACAGCTGACCATAAAAATGATATTAGAATAGTCTGTAGCGTCGCGAAACAAGTTATGCTTTCTGTGTCACAGCCCATCACGTTTAGCACGGCTAATGGCTTAAAATCCAATAGTGATAAAAAATTAGTACCATCCTCCGAAATGCTAATATGGCATCTTGTTACAGGACAATTCTTGTCTAAATAACGGACTTCGTAGCTAAAATAAAAAAATCTGATGTGGCCAGCACATTACCTTCTGTAAGTTATATGAGGTATTTACAAAAATTCTACCGGTGAACTGTTACCGGTAAACAGCTGTTTATCATGTTATAGCTACCGGAATCAATATTTTAAGAACGCAAGTGGTAAACAGGACAAATCCATAACCTATAAAAAAAATTGAAAATTTGAAACAGAAGTTAAAAAACTGAGCTGAGTCCTACTTTGAATACATTTCCACTTTTAACGCGCGCGCTTCGCTTTGCATCACTACATCCATACAGAAAGTTCCTTGCAAAAGATTCTAAATTTCATGTATGTACATTACCTTTCGACAGTTGTGTGTATTTTATACAAATTCCATACAGAAAGTTTCGAGCAGAAAAGATCCTATATTTTGAGTAAAATTATAACACAAATATATCAATTGACACTAACATCTTTCAATCAGAATTTTCTTAATATAGTAGCTGTTTCTAGCATAGCTAGCTAATTTATGAAATTTAATTTCTTTATAATTTTATAGCTCTATATCCATTTAATATGAAGTATAAAATACAGTCAAATAGTATAGAGAATACAATGTTCTTTAATATTTATAGTAATATTAAATGAGAAAAAATTATATTTAACATCGTTTTTTCAAGAAAAACTGTTAAGATCATTAAATGAGGGTGCTTCCGGTTGACCATTTATAACCAAAATACACACACACACCCACACACACAGACCCACACAAACACACACACACACACACATATATATATATATATATATATATATATATATATATATATATATATATATATATATATATACAGACATCTCCGTAAAAATAGTAAAATCGTATTGTAACGTGCTTATTCACTAAAAACTCACCACCGAATTTTTTGACCAAAGACAATACCTTCCTTACCTAAAGGTGACGGAAGCTAAAAATGGGCAAACCGTTTCATGTGTATATATAAATAAAATTAATGTAGGCAGTACAAGCATTTTTTTCTATATTGTTATGACAATATCGGCTGAATCATAGCACATCGTTTATATTAAATACCGTAGTTAAATATTTTGACAAAGAAAAACAAATGTAACAAGAGTGACATTACGTTTTTTTTTTATCACAGCCACACATTTTGATTGGATAACATTGTTATCTACGTTGTTTAATATGAGCGAATGTGTTAAATGATACAGCAGAGCCGATAAGTGATAACATCTTTTTCACTGACCCTTTATTGGTAAATCAAATCACCGATGGCAGCGTTTCTGTCGCACGCGAAAATGGTGGACAGACATCTCCGTAAAAATAGTAAAATCGTATTGTAACGTGCTTATTCACTAAAAACTCACCACCGAATTTTTTGACCAAAGACAATACCTTCCTTACCTAAAGGTGACGGAAGCTAAAAATGGGCAAACCGTTTCATGTGTATATATAAATAAAATTAATGTAGGCAGTACAAGCATTTTTTTCTATATTGTTATGACAATATCGGCTGAATCATAGCACATCGTTTATATTAAATACCGTAGTTAAATATTTTGACAAAGAAAAACAAATGTAACAAGAGTGACATTACGTTTTTTTTTTATCACAGCCACACATTTTGATTGGATAACATTGTTATCTACGTTGTTTAATATGAGCGAATGTGTTAAATGATACAGCAGAGCCGATAAGTGATAACATCTTTTTCACTGACCCTTTATTGGTAAATCAAATCACCGATGGCAGCGTTTCTGTCGCACGCGAAAATGGTGGACAAAAGACACAACCGAATGAAAGCTAATGTTGTTTTGTGACTACGTCAAATATGAAGAGAAAATTTATTTCGTATCGGGAAATTATAAATTTTTTGAGAAATACAACCAAATGTAAGAAATACAAACCATAAACGGTATATGTCAATGTTTAGTTCTAATTTTCCCGGTAGATGTCTCATGCTTAATTTTAATTGCCAATTTTCAAAAAATACAAAAGTAAATTCTAGGTGACAATGTTTTAATATGTTATGCTATTATTACTATCATACTCGTAGTATTTTACTTTCAAATTTCAATTTATATATGTCTTTCATCTTCATAACGTCCATACGAAAATATTTAGATTTAATTGGGGAGTACAGGTTAATATCCGATTAATGGCATCATACTGATGGACTCCGGTCGCGTCACTTTGTGTGCCTACGCGTAAACTATGATACATTAGGTACTTACATTCGTAAACAATATACAGAATCATGTCAAAAGAAGACAAAGCATAAACTATGTAAATATCGCGTATATAGCACATGCGCACTAGAAGTTTAGCGAAATACGATATATGTTACTTAATCTATCAGTCCAGTGAGAGTCAGTGACTAAAATAGGAGGTAGAAAAGCTAACGAAAATTTTAAAAAGTTAAATATTATTTTAAAGCATGTAAATAATAGGCACTATGCAATGGTTGATTAAAAATTTTATCAAATACTAGTGCATCTCGACTTGAATCGCACCTGTAAATAAACTAATTGTTTTAAATTACAAATATGTATAAACAGAATTGTAATACCAAAGAAAAATTTGAATAAAAAATATATTTTATTCAGTAGGTAATAGGTGTTTTTGTTTTTACAATTTTACGAACTTATGATTGGTGTAAGTTTTTTTAAAAAAAATATGTACTATTAGCGGCATCTATTGGTTACGTAAAATACTAACTTGCCTCACTTTTTCAATAAAATGACATTGTATGGAATACCTTTTATACTTTCAACGGCTCATTCATATATCTTGTAAATTAATTAATTTTGTGTCCTTTTGTAAGCAAAAAAATAAATAATTATAGTCTACATGCGCGTAGACATTTATTTTATAGACACAACACTCAAAATGATGCAAATACACAAAATATAAGGGTGTAAATACATTTGTACTTCTAAAAAAACCTCTGTAATGAAATAGTTATTTTTGTATTAAGTGCGCGAAGTTTGTGTTTTACTGTACGAGAATGTTTTTTGATTAGGCTTACCGGATCAAGAAAACCCTTCGAATACACTGAGTTGTGTTTTTTACAAATTTGTTTAGTTTTATACAAAATCGGTGTAAATAACTGAAATTCATGTAAAAAATGTAAAAAAAAACAATTGCGCTTGCGCAATGTAGCTCTGCCTGTTGTAATCACTGCTGTCTGCTGTGGCTGTCAGTGTCAGTTTCATGTTTTATTAGTCTCATAAAAATAAGTACTTGCCGTTAGGTGTTAGTAATTTAACTATATACGAGATATGAGTAAGTTTTAGTTTTTTACATGTAAAAAACTAAGTAAATTACTCGATGTAAATAACTTACACAACTCTCCGCACTAAATACACTTCGCGCACAAAATACAAACTTTACATTAATGACTAGACCTATTGAAATATTTATATACATTGAAATAAAACTAAGGTAAAGTGACAGTTGTTATGGTTGTTATCTCTTTTCTCAATACGTTACTGACAAATTTGTTTTGCAAGTAATAATAATTTACCTAACAAAACCTGAAAGTGATACTTCACGGGGTGATCAAACATATTTTATAGCAAGCCGTAGGCGAGCTTTGAAAGCTTGTGTGGTCATGTTGGGTTTAAAAAAATTTCGCGGTCCTGAAAATTTATTTGTTGCGAGGAAATAAATAAATAACTGATCCACATGGAAACATTCATGCCCTTATACACAATTATCCGGGTTAACTCAATAAAGAAAAATTTTCCGATCTAAAAACTGATTTTCAAGTTATTTTGATTATATCTGTGCGAGCCCCGATGAATTCAGAAAGCGATATTGAAATTCCAAAGTCGCAATTATTATATTTTGCTCAATTCCAGAAGTGTTATCTTCAATTTCGCGAATAGTGAGGAAGTAGAAAGATATGTAAAGTATCGGAAAATATTCTACTAGCTTATTTTGAAGAAAAGACAATGAAGGTAAAGGTGAGGCATTAACATAATGATCGATGTTGAAGGCTACACCTAGCATCAAAGAAAATATAAACGAAAGAAAATTTTCGATATTGGTGCCATATTTGAAAAATAATGGTTCGATATCAAAGTAAAAAATCAAAATTATACTTAATTTCATATAAGAAAATAGCAGATGAAGCTTAAGAGCCGACCGTTTTTAAATGCAATAAATGAATAATTTAAATTTGTAAACCCAATCTTTGTCAATACTTAATACTTTTACCTGTAAAAATGCACCATACTTGAATGATTAAATATCGCTTATAATTCTGTCGATTTTATGTGATAATTTACAGGTGACAGGAGATATTTATTTTGCTTTTGTGAACTAAGTGTACATTCTGACAAATTAGGTGGCAAAATTTACTTCTCTTATGTAATCATACGTCGAGAAAAAAAATTAAAGGGCATATACTAATCGACGTATTGATCATGGAACCAAAAGATTTTTTTAAAAATTCGCAAAATTAATGGTGGTTTACTCAGAGTGGACATTTTTAGGACCACTTTTTAGTGGCGTACTTTAGTGAAAGAAGTGTTTAATGAAATTAATTATCAAAGTAAAATTAACTAATGTTCGTTCAATTTAGAGATAATGAAAGTTTTGAATACACAATAATTTCAAATATCAATACATACCTGATGACTCTAAGTACAATTATAGCAAATATTGTTAAAAAATTGCACCATAAGTTGCTACACACATTGCAGCACGTTGAATAAAGGATGCAGTGCAAGCTTGACAAGAATTTTGTTGCCTTACTGTTTCCACGAAATTTTCGATCCGCTGCCTAAGTTTCATCCCATTTACAATACCTGCCCAAACTTGTTGAAAATAAAATGGGTGGTAGCTGTAATCTCTGAAAATTTGCCATACTGAATAATGAGATACTCCTCCTAACTGTCGACATATTCTCCGAGTGCTAATGGTTTGTTCAGCTCGTACGGCATATAAGACAGCATTTTCAATATTAATGCGTTGTCGTTTGTGGCCATCGCCTCTCTAACGAATAGGCCGCAAAGATCCTGTGTCTCGAAGGCGCTGGGTGATCCTCACAATTAAACGGTGATTGGGACACTGTCAATAAAAAAATTTGCCCTGCTTCTCCATAAATTAACAGAATATCCACTGATTCACTTATCACGGTACGTTGCATTCATTTCCACAAAGCTACACTAAACTATAATTCACTTCACAATCAGAACACTAAATCAGCAAAAATTAATAATTAACAGTAATATTTACGAAAGAATGCCCTGTCTCGAGGCCAAACGAGAATACAGCTCTGAATGTTTATCCCTGCTCAATACGTCACGCCTAGCTAAGAGGCCCGAGTGCTAGTCTAGCCTTCTACGAACAGTCGACTTATAGCAGTTAGCGGGAGCGGACGCAAGACACAACGTGGAACGGAACGTCAAATTTCTATTATTTCTCGTTGTAGGAAACTATACAAATGGTTTTCAAATGCTGTGTTCCAATGTACAGAAGCAATTACAGTAACACAAATAAATTCATCAATGTTTTTAAATTTCCACGCGATAGTGAGATGCAGAGAAAATGGTCAAATGCAATACATCGACCAAATTATAAGATCACAAATTCCTCAGCTGTTTGCATTTTGAGGAAAAATATATTATTCGTGATCTCGAAGTCAGTAGAAAAGATGGTACACGAAAACGTTTGAAGTTGACAGTTGGCGCAATACCCACTATATTTAAAATCCAGCCTTTAATTTTATCTGAACTTTATCTATCCCGCAAGACAAAAAATACAGACATTTGCCAGGAATATATGAAAAAACCAAAATTTGAATTTAATTTAAATATTGAGAGTAATAAAATAGTTAAAATGTGTTAATGATTTAATATTTAAAAAGGTAGATAACCATTTAACAATATTTAAGATAAAATTGTCTAACAATATTCCCTACATATATATATATATATATATATATATATATATATATATATATATATATATATATATATCATGTCGTTTGGCACTACAAACACAAATTATTAGGTTTTGGCAGTTGGATCCTTTTCCAGTAACAATATATATATATATATATATATATATATATATATATATATATATATATATATCCCTCTAACAATAACGAAAAATCTGAAATAGGGATATTCAGCAACATATTACTTAATAATAATTATAGAAAGAACTGCAAAGAACAAATTTCTGTTAAAAAGCAGTTTAACAAAAAATAAAAATAAATAAGCATTAATCATTATTATCATTTTCATATTATGTTCTGTGTTATATAATTTTCACTCGATTTTTTTTTTATTTCTTGTACAATTGGAACAAAAATAAATAATTTAAAGTGAAACATGAGTTTATTTGTATATACAGGCCATTTCTAACTTATTTCTTATTTAATTTGTTTAGTTATGAATATAAAATAGGTAATACATAATATTTAAATAATTATTTAGGTGTTGTATATCTTTATAAATCACATTCTCCAATCCTATTTATTTAAAATTCCGTATATTTCCTATGCTTGCAATGCTGGCGTACGTGGCGTGGGGTGACAGCAAGAGGCTCGCTGTGACGTCAGTATTCAGACCTGTATTCTCGTTTGGCCTCGCCTGTCCCCATCGAATTAAATTAAATTATTAATTACATAATATTAGGCCGTTATCACATGTTGTGTAAACAATTACCTGGATTAGAACATTTGAATAAAATTATTAAGAATATCTATCAACCAGTGGTAGAAAAAATGTTTACTCTAAATAGTATGCAATATTTTTGCGAATTTTTTAAAAATTCTTTTTGTTCCATAATCCGTATGTCGGGTAGTATATGCTCTTTAATTTTTTTTCTCGAAGTATGATTACGCCCTGTATAAACGCACGCTGAATGAACTGAATGAACTGTAATGAGAATATTTCAAAATTTATTGCAGAAGCTGATGTCATGACAATTATTAATGAACGTAAAATTATTTGATGAGTAAAATAAATGTAAACTAAAACGATTTGCTTGTTTTAGGTTCCTTTAATTCTGGCCGTTTCTGGTGCATTCCGGCTCGAAGAACTCGTTAAAATGATGACTGACCATATAGAAAATACAAGCACTTTTTAATTGTAAAAGTACCTGATACTAAAACGCATTCTGGGCAAACTTTTGCAATTATAAATGTAAAGTATACAGAAAAATATCAAAAATACGTGGTTTTGCGGCTAAAATACACTTCAACCAAGAGACTGTTTTTAAAATACAACAATTGTAGACACGCTAATCAACCAGTTGGATTAAATAAAATGTACTCATTCTCAGTTTAATTACGGCTTATCTAGGCAAGGACTCACCTAAGGATTTTACCGGTCATTGCTTTAGAAGAACTTCTGCTAGTCTTTTAACAAATGTTGGTGGTGACATAACTTCCCTAAGCGCCACGGTGGGTGAAAAAACGGCTTCAATGGCACAAAGTTAAGTGGAAGAATGTTTGACTAATAAAATTAATACTTTAAACAAGTATTTGATTGTCAAACTGCTGGTCCTCATGCGCATGATCTAAATATTTTCCATTGTGCAGTTAATACATCTGCAACAATTGCAACGGCAACAACTTCGTCAGGAATTAATAACTACTAATAATATATTTTAGTTTGCATAATTTTAAGTAGATTTATTTAATAATAAAATAGCGTAAAGAAATGTTTTCCATCACTGTGATAAACCGTTTTCAAAAACCGTGAAAAAACGTTTTCCCAAAAAAAGTTCCTACAAAAACTAAAGAAGACCAGAAGATTTTTATTTTTTAATAAATTATTGATCCATAATATAAAATTAAAACTGAAACTGAACAGCTTTTTTATGCTTATTATTGTATTATTAATGGATAATAAGAAAACACAAGATTAAAGATTTAACATTACATTCAGGAGTTGTTTCAATATCATACCAAAATATCTCCTGTTCCAAATAACAACCGCTTTCATGGTAACTATACTCGTATTTAATATTATAATACAATAAACGGTTTTGAAATGAAGTTTTTTGTTTCCTAAAAATTTTAATGTTTGGGCATGTTTTATTGTAAAATAAAAACCTCAATTGAACCGAACAAAATTTTGAGAACGATGTTTGAAAATTGGCTATAAAAATAAACAATATATAATGTAGATTTCAATGTTTCATTTGTTTCGTTGTTACAATCATTAGTTTAATAAATAAAATAATTTTAATAATTGTTGCATTTTTGCTGCTTGCGAAAATTAAGTATGGATAAATTATATATCGTTTGAGAGCATAAAATATTTTCTATTCAATAATGTAACTTTATACTATGATATTATAAAATTATAACTCGGAAATCTTAATTCATAAAGCAACAGTAATAAAACATTGCTAATCGAAGAAAAATGAAAATGTGTCGTGCCTAAATGCAAGCTGAAATCTAATATTATTTCATACTTGTAAAATATAAAATTACAAAATTTACATTTTTCCATTTATATCTATTGATCCCCGCATTTTGTCTTCGTTAAAATGGCCTGCTAATAAGGTTTGTCAAACTTAACCGACATCGCATCTCGTACAGTTCTCAAGATCCCTCTTTTAGACATCGTCTGTAGATCAAACTGAATTCTTTTCATATCGTTGTTAATTACCACCAAACTGGAAATAATGCTTTCTTAATATCGTTTTCATGTTTTCAGAATTTGTAAATTAGTTACCTTAGCAACATAAAATTTTATTAAACTTATGCCAGTATTCATTTTCAGTACTTTGTCTCTTCTCAAACTTCACTCTTAGTTCGATCGAAGGTTTACTTTATATAAAAATAAACTCCGTCACAAAAAAACATTTAAGTTAAATAATGAATCGTTAAGATAATCTAGAATTTTTACAATTTGTAGGTACAATAGAAGAAGCCTTGAATAATAACGATGAAAAAGGGTTGCTCCGAGTAGATATTTCCGTGATATGATTCATGTGTCTCTAACCTGTGACATATATAGATGGCAGAAAAATATTAAAATTTATATAAATAAGCGAACACAATTATTATCACAAATTCTCTAGATTCCTACCTTGAAAACCGAGAATTCACGAAGTTTCGACTATGAAACATGTTATGCTTGAAGTCGAGAACGACCAGAGTAATGCTTGGTGAAGTAATACTCAAGTACGAGATTGAACATCGGCTATGGATACAGGCATTAGTCTGTAAAAAAAAGTACCCAGAAATGTTTTTTTTTTGTTGCTGATCATACCTACTCAGTTTACAAAAAATGTGATGTAGCCAACACAATACCTCCCGCCATTTACCGCCCGAGTCACAAAAAAGATTAAGCTAATCCTTATTTTTGGATTAGCGAATTTTATTCTAATTTTGGCAGATTTTTTCTTAAAATACCCGTCAACAGGATTAAATCCCAATTACAGAGTGGGTTCACATTCACACAAATTCATGCCTTAGTTGGATTCAAATCCAGAGCCCCGAGGGCACTCATGACATGAGGCGTTGCTCTACCCATTAAGCCACCGGAGCTATAATAAAATGAAAATTAAATTTTAAATACCGGGATAGAATAGACTTCACTAATAGAAACATGAGGATTAGCATAAAAGAAAAATTTGAATCGTTAATTTTTATTAATATAAATATATACCTATATTTACTTATGCTGAATCGAGTTCCTTTTCTATTGTTCTATTTACTTTTTTTAAAAAAAACGTTACTAATATTATTTTGAAATGATTAGTTCTTTGATAGTGACATTTATCTGTCAGTTAC
The DNA here is from genome assembly GCA_963082715.1 of Harpalus rubripes. NCBI lineage: Eukaryota > Metazoa > Arthropoda > Insecta > Coleoptera > Carabidae > Harpalus > Harpalus rubripes. The sequence continues at coordinate 26,733,234 of OY720451.1, forward strand.
ATACATTTGAATAACTGCGTTTTGTTTGTTTAAAGTGTAGGATCTGGGATTTAAATTATAGATAATTTTATAAATTTATCCAAAAAATATATAAAAAAAGTATTAATGCAAATCTATAGAAAATTAAATAATCTTTAAATTTTATGATAGCATTTCCGGTTATCCGATCTTCACCAAAATCTAATGGGTTCTTTCCATTACAGAAAAAGTTCGAAATACAAGGTTTCAAAATTTTCTGAATGATAATATTTGAGTTACAGTGGAGGATCCACGCACACATACATCATCGTGAAAATGTTAAAATTGGATTCTAGGGACCTTAAAACGTAATCATTTACGAAAATCTCGCTATGCGATTTTTAGCACGATCCCTATACCTCCCTTACCAAGGGTAGCGGGAGGTAAAAATGGTAACTTTATACAGGTAAAATTTCTAATCGACTAAAATGTGAAAATTTTATTACCCTTTATTTTAAATAGAGTTTAAATGTGTATAAACAATGTTATCTTTCATTTATTATTACAAATATCATATTGTAACGTTTTTATTTATTTGGGTGAAGTGTAAATATTAGACAATTATTATTAATGAAAATAAAAGTCTATTATAATGATAAATAGAAATTAAATATAATTAAAAGATGATAAATATAACGAACACTACGATTAAACAAATATTAAACACTAATTAAGACTAAGAATATTATGACACTTAAACACTAAGATTATTTATTTCAACAATATATAGATCACTTATTTATTTATACAAATATATTTATTTATATTCACCACTTGTCTACTATCTGTTTATATCACCAACTGTTTTACACGCAACGAATATTTATATCAGACTGTCTAATGCCTTCGCGAACGGTGTTTATATACCCCGGTATTAGTGGCCGAGAACTCCCTAGAACATTCCAGATAAAACACAATAGGTTACATCAACCGCGTAATTAAGCAGGCGCCGACCAGTCGGTTGCGTCATCGCTAACAATAGACGCTCGCTCGTCCCTGCGACAGCGGCGGCGACACCGACGGGGACAGAGGCGGTAACAGTGGCGGCGAGGGCAGGCACTGCACATTACACTGCCCCCTCCTTAAGACTGTTTCGTCCCGGAACAGTTCATGATGACGAAATCTGCATGCATTACCCTTGGTGCATTTGGAAGTTTTGAAGAAATGACAGTCATTGGTCCGCTCGACTTCTTCTTTATGTCCGTTAGGGTTAAAGCTGCAAACGAGAATTTCAACACCGGTAAAACGGAAGAGGATTTCTATCATGTTCCTAACAATCCTCCAATCTAAACCATCTAGACCACAGCCTAACTTCGGTACGGCTAGCTTCAAAATGTCATTCTTAAGCAGATGATCCCTCGAATCGCACAGCGAGTTCCACAGGTCACGATACGACGGTTTCTGGTACGAGCGTGGTTTTGTAACCAAGTAATGGATGTACCGCTGATGGTCTGCATTGTTATCCCTCAGGCGCAGCGTTTTCCTAACAGTTGGGCGTTGGTTGGCCAGTTCTTGTTGTCGCCCAAATTTCGCCTTAAAGGCTGAAGCTATGCCACGGGACATGTTTAAGTCTTCTGATACGCAGTGACCGAGGGAATAATCTGAAGACACGGTGAATAGATCTCGGTGTTCTTCTTTCGTCACGCCGAACCGCGCCTTGCGGCCAAAGGAATAGTTATCCATGAAGTCTTCAAAAGTTGGTTCTTGTGTTATGATCCGACGAACCGTTGCTCTGTTATGGACTTCGTGGTTGTCTCCGGCGAAAGGGGCTAGCCGATTAAAGTGTACTACTCTCGGCTTCCCGCTAGGTTGTTTCTTAATTCTGTATACCACATCGTTTATCCTTTTGACTACCTCATAGGGGCCTTCCCAATTATTTTGCAGCTTTGGTGATAACCCACGACGTCTTTGTGGGTTGTGAAGCCACACTAAATCCCCAGGTTGATATCCACCCCATACCGGTCCTTCATTCGGTCGCTGGCAGCTTGAATGTTCGTACGGACTTGTTCATGAATGTCATCCATTCTTCTCCGTAAGTCCGTAACATAATCTTCCCCGGCCAGATCTTCCCCAGGTTTACTGTCGAACACCAAGTCACATGGTAAGCGCAACTCACGCCCGAATAAGATGTTTGCAGGAGTTTGCCCTGTTGTTTCATGCACGGATGAACGATAAGCCAACAGGAACAGATGGAGGTGTCGGTCCCAGTCTCTTTGGTGGTTGGAGACTACCTTCGACAAATATCGGTTGATCGTTCTGTTCATTCGTTCAACCATGCCATCAGACTGCGGATGTAATGCAGTTGTTCTGGTTTTATTAATTCCTAATATCTTACAGACATTTTGGAAAACGGCAGACTCAAAATTTCTTCAGCGACCGTGGTGGCTTCCTGGTTGGGTAATGGATATGCTTCAACCCACTTGGTGAAGTAGTCCATAACAACCACGATGTATTTATTTCCTTCGTCACTTTCTGGGAATGGTCCAGCCACATCAATCGCAATACGCTCGAATGGGCTGCCAACGTTGTATTGCCGCATTGGAGCTTTTCGTCGTTTATGCGGACCGTTACTTCCAGCGCAAACCACACATTTCTTGCACCAATCTTTAACATCTTCCGTGAAGTTAACCCAGTAAAACCGCTGACGCAATCTTTCTAGCGTTTTGATGACTCCGAAATGGCCTCCAGATCCGTCATGGATCTCTTTCAACACGTCTGGTACACTACTCTTAGGAATAACTAACTGAGTTCTCTTCTCAGTTCCATCAGCATTTTCTACCACACGCTTTAACATGCCATCCTCAATCACCATGGAGTCCCATTGCGCCCAGTACGATTTTGCACTTGGTGAGTGTGGTGCAACATCTTCCCATACTGGTTTGCTCTCCTCTGCTTTCCATTCCAGTATAATTTTCAAAGTCGGATCTTTTTCTTGGTCTTCGCGTAGTCCATCGGGCTGCCAATTATCGTCGACTACTGTTGTTCTAGCGACGATGGAAAATTTCTCTTCTAGTCGACTACAATGCTTGTATTCGTCTTGGCATGGCCTTCTGGACAATGCGTCGGCATTACGATGGCTGGTACCTGTCCTATGCTCGATTTTGAAATCGTATTCCTGCAGTCTTTCAATCCATCTAGCGACCTGCCCTTCAGGATTCTTAAATTGTAGCAGCCATTTTAATGCAGCATGGTCAGTTCTTATCAAAAATTTCCTTCCGTATAAATATTTGTAGAAATGTTCCACGGATTTCACGACTGCCAAGAGTTCTTTTCTGGTAACACAATAATTTCTCTCTGGTTTTGACAAAGTCTTACTAAAATAGGCAATAACCTTCTCATGTCCGTCTTGTATCTGGGAAAGAACGCCACCAATTCCCACGTTGCTTCCATCTGTGTCTAGTATGAATTCTCCTTCAGGTAACGGATAACTCAGGACAGGTGCGCTTGTCAAAGCATGTTTAAGTTCTTTGAACGCAACTTTGCAGTCCATTTCCCAGATAAATCTTCGACCTTCTTCAGTAAGTTTTGTCAGTGGCTTGGCTATGTTGGCAAATCCAGGTACATATCGTCGATAGTAGGTACACAAACCAAGAAAACTTCTAAGTTCGTGCTTGTCTCTAGGCGCTGGCCAATCTCGCACAGCCTTTATCTTTTCCGGGTCAACTGCAATACCCTTATCAGAAACCACGTGTCCAAGATAATGAACTTCCTTTTGGAACAGGTGACACTTCTTGCGGCTGAGCTTCAGGTTAGCCTTCCGCAATCTCTAGAAAACCTCTTCCAAATAATTCATGTGGTCCTCGAATGTTTTACCTACCACAATAATGTCGTCGAGATAGACTAAACAGGTTTTCCATGATAGCCCAGCCAATACTGTCTCCATAAGTCGTTCAAACGTTGCAGGGACATTGCAGAGCCCAAATGGCATTACAGTAAATTGCCAGAGTCCGGTACTAATGGTGAAGCCCGTGTTTTCCTTATCTTTTGAATCCAAATCTACTTGCCAGTATCCGCTCTTCAGATCCAGAGTGGAGAAGATCTTCGAGCCAGCCAAAGTGTCTAGTGTATCGTCTATTCGAGGTAGCGGGTAGCTATCCTTCTTGGTGACGTTGTTAAGTTGACGGTAATCGACGCAAAATCGTGTAGAGCCATCCTTCTTCTTTACTAACACCACTGGTGAAGCCCATGGACTGCTTGAAGGTTCTATCACACCTTCCATTTTCATGTCCTCAATAATTCTTTCTGCTTCCTCACGCTTCGCCAATGGCAGTCTTCTTGCTGGTTGGCGGATGGGTCTTGCGTCGCCTGTGTCTATCTTATGGTGAACAACATTAGTTCTCCCGTTGGTCTTCTTGTCAACTTGAAACACATCTTGAAATCTTCCAATTAATTTCTTCGCCTTGGTTCTCTGATCGGCATTCAGTTCTTGGAAGGAGGTTGATAATTGGTTAATTAATGTGTCCGGAACGTCCTGAGATAGGTTTCCTTTGGCCTTAACAGTTCGAATAATCGAGGAAACTTCCAAGCATTCTCCTACAATTGTTCCTCTCTTAAGAACAACAGGATAAAAATTTACGTTCATTATTCGAACTGGTATTACTTGACTGGCTTTGATCAATGATTTTCCTACAACAACTCCAGTACCAATCTTCACATCATCATTCTTGGGCTCAAGCATAACAATATTCCCCTCGCAAAAACTACCATCTAATTGTGCTTGCACGATAGATTCACTTCGTTCTGGAAGGGCAACATCTTCAGCCATTAGTACGCGCACAGCCTTGTCTTCTCGAGGGTTTAAAACAAGTTCTTCTTCATTGACCATCATTACTCCATTCTTCAAGTCAAGTTTAAAACCGTGCTTTTTCATTACGTCCATACCGAGTATTAATTCATCTTCAACGTCAGCTACCAGCGCACGATGTTTAATGGATGTATTTCCAATAGTGATGGTCATATCTATTTCTCCTAATGTGGTAGCTTGCTCTCCTGTCGCTGTGCGTAATCTCCACTTGGTTGGTTGAAGATGCGTCTTGCCTGTGTTCTTTACTAAATCGGGTCTAATTATAGCTTTTGTCGCACCCGTATCTAGTAACATTTTCAGTGGCCTTCCATTAACAGAGCCATTCACGTAGATGCTACTGGCTTGATGATGAAGGGATGCGACATAACTGATGGATTGTGGGGCTGTCAGATTACGAGTTGACGATTGCTCCTTCGCATCAACCCGACTTAGTTTTCCAACTCCTTTTCTTCTTTTGTCGATTCCATATGCTTTTGCATTTTCCGAAGAACTAAGTTTCTTTCTTTCAGCAACCATTTTATTTACAATTCGTCGCATTTTCTCTTCTAGGTCTTCCGTGTCTTCTTTTCTCTCGGCATCAATATTTCGCACTCGAGATTGATTACGTGAAGCTTGTTTAGCAGCTTCATGTTCTAGTGCATATGAGAGTGCGTCAATTAATGTTTTTGGGCGGGCCAATCGCAGTGCTTGCTGTGTTCCGCTGTCTCGAACTCCGTAGATAAATTCTTGAACGGACAAGGACTCCAAAACGCTGTCAGGAGCTACAGGATGTGCGAGACGCACCAAACGAGCTACGTCGACTACAAATTCTTGAAGGCTTTCTTTTGAGCTCTGATAGCGGTTCCTCAGCTGCGTCTGGTACACCTGCTCCAGGTGCGCATTGCCGTACCGCATGTCCAACCGCTTGACTAGTTGGTCGTAGTCCTCTTGTTCTTCTTCCTTCAGCGTTTGTAGGATGTCGATGGCTTCCCCACGCAATGAAACAGTCAACGCTGTAGCCTTCTCTTTGGACGTCCAGTTATGTGCTTTTGCAGCCGCTTCAAATTGTTTTAAATAGTTCGGCCACGAAGACTTTCCATCAAATTCCGGTGTTTTTATGTGCATTGTTGTACTAGTATCAGGTTTTACTACTTTCTTTTCTTCTTGTAAACCTGACTTCACTACATCGGAATTCGATATTGACGACGATGTAATTTCCGTGAATTTTTCTCGTAATTCTTCAATCTTCTTGTCATAGTCAACTTTTAAATTCTTTAAGTCTTCTTCAGTTTTTCTAGAATTCTCTTCTAATTTCTGTTCTAAACATCTGGAATTTTCTTGTGATTTTCTAGATCTTTCCATTAATTTTTCTTCTAAACGTCTAGAATGTTCCATTAATTCTTCTTTTAATGTTCTACAATTTTCTTCTGCCTTTCTAGAACTTTCAATTAATTTTTCTTCTAAACTTCTAGAATGTTCCATTAATTCATCTTTTAATGTCGTGGAATTTTCTGCTATTTCCTGTTTTAATTTTTGTTCCAATGTTCTAGAATTTTCAGTCAATTTTTCTCTTAATAGTTTACTAATGTCACATTGAATTTCGAATAAGTAATCGTCAGGATTTTCACCAGCATCAACTAATGCTTCTCGCAGACGAGATTGTAGAACGATTTTCAGCCCTGTCGTATCCAAATCTCGCTCATCCAGTTCTTTCCTGAGATCACTTACTTTTAACTCACTTAATTTTACTTGTTTAGTTGCCATATTATTTATTCTTATTTAACACTTCACAGTTTATTAACCCCACACCTGACACCAATTGTAACGTTTTTATTTATTTGGGTGAAGTGTAAATATTAGACAATTATTATTAATGAAAATAAAAGTTTATTATAATGATAAATAGAAATTAAATATAATTAAAAGATGATAAATATAACGAACACTACGATTAAACAAATATTAAACACTAATTAAGACTAAGAATATTATGACACTTAAACACTAAGATTATTTATTTCAACAATATATAGATCACTTATTTATTTATACAAATATATTTATTTATATTCACCACTTGTCTACTATCTGTTTATATCACCAACTGTTTTACAGGCAACGAATATTTATATCAGACTGTCTAATGCCTTCGCGAACGGTGTTTATATACCCCGGCATTAGTGGCCGAGAACTCCCTAGAACATTCCAGATGAAACACAATAGGTTACATCAACCGCGTAATTAAGCAGGCGCCGACCAGTCGGTTGCGTCATCGCTAACAATAGACGCTCGCTCGTCCCTGCGACAGCGGCGGCGACACCGACGGGGACAGAGGCGGTAACAGTGGCGGCGAGGGCAGGCACTGCACATTACAATATATTAATTATCATTTGATCCAGTTCCTAAAGAATGGAGTAATCAAAAACTTCAAATGTCCAGATATTTTTAGCGAACAACAATTACGATCATCCTAAAAGTACATAATAAAGTCTCATTTGTCATCCCAAAAAGCAAAAACAAGTAATCTATTATTGCTAATATGACGCCAAACATATTTTTCCCTGATAATAATGATCTCAATTACCCTGGTGTGTTGTGTGTTACTGGCAAGCGTTTAATTAATTAGTTCCTTGATTTTTCATTACTAAGTTGTGTATATAGGGCAGAAATTTCATTTATTTTGTGATAAAATTTACTTAATTACACCTACCTGGAAACCAATAAGTATTGTTCTTGTTTATTTTCGCTATTATATGCAAATAGTAATATATAAGTGAATTACATATAATATTTCAGATTATTGCACATTACTGGATGTGTCTATTTGTTGCCAAGTTGTCGTGGAAAGAGCACCACAGGGGTCACTTTTGTATAGTTGAATATTGGATATAATTATCAAGTTTCAAGTTTGACATCGGCAACAACTTTTATTAAAAAAACTCAGTTTAGAAAATCCGAACAGCCTTCCTGTAGCTGCTTATTTTTCAGGATTATACAAATATACCCAACTTTCGTTACCTGTCACAACGTTAAATACCAGTCGAGAGTATCAGCGAGCAAAACGTACGGAAGACAGTACCAATTGACACGATCTTCCTTTTGAGCTGAGCTGATGTTTATTTATGGGGAATTCAGCTATCACCTAGCTTCCATACACTCAAATGATTGTACAAGATGAAGTTGTGATGTCGATCGCTTTCATAGCCTAGGATTACGTGAATCGAAAATACTCGCTGTTAAATTTTATGATTTTTGTCGCTTGTTGCTATAAATGTTGTAAACAAAGCTTGGATCTTGCACATCAATTCGGTATTGATAAATCATGTCGTTGGAAGAAAATTATGTCTTAATGTTATCAATACTATAGCGAAGCAAAAATAAGATGTATAATATACCCAACGAAATTATTAAGTTTATCCATATAGTAGGTACATTGCAAATCTTAATATATAAAAATTGGACTCTTGATTATTTCGAATTTTTGTTCACATCCACTAAGGAAATGTTGTATAAAAAGGAGCAAACAGTGACGTATAGTATATGTTGTGGACATGTTCCATTCTGTCTACGACGTGCTGGTCTGTTGTGCAAATCGTCATAGAAATGGAATTCCAATTGAAGAGACATGTCGGAGAAATGACGCCGACGTATCAGAAATAAAGGTACCTATCTAACAAGCTTATTCTACTAGCAATATGTATAAATAACGATAGGACATTCTACCTGGCCAAAACCCGTACGAATATTCTTCAGCGTTCACCAATACATATCATGTGCCATAATGCTGAAGTACACTTAAAGACATTTTTCATGTGTAACACTGCCGAAAGAATGTATTCCATTATAAATCTTGCTATGTATATGTAGTTTTGTATTTAATCGTGTTGTTCATGGATGGCTCTATATTCATATTTATATATTTATTTACTTATTTTTTGTTCTGTCTTTGTCCTGTAATTTGTTTTCTTGTAAACTGTTGGGCAATAAATTTATTAATATTATTATTATTATAATATTTTATTATTATTATTATTATTATTATTATTATTATTATTATATCGTTACGAAACGACTGTCGCTAAGCATTTGGTTGAACGACAAATGCCAAAAACATATTCAACTAATCATATCGTTACCGACTTATTGATATATGTATATATCTATAAAATGATCAACAATAATAGTGCAGATTTCTATTAAAGATATGCTTATTGATGATTGAATACCATATATAAATCCATTCCTACTGATCTCTGATAACTTCCATGAGCAAAAAAGTGCAAAGCTGACACTAATAATAATTTATAAATATTCTAGACATTTTTGGCAAACCATCATTTCTAAACGAGTTTCTCATATATGGTGATATTTGCGTAAATAAATCTCTATACTTGCTCCTTTATTAATAAAAAAAAATCTAAAATTTTCCTCCGGTACAGTAAAAGATCATACAGAGTACGATTATATAATCTGACTTCTCTACACAAATTTGTAATTTATCAAATACATAGATACTGCATATATATTTACAAAATAAATATGTATACCAATACATGAAACAACAGTCAACATATTTATTTATATAAATCTAAATTTTTAAATATATTTCTGAAATATAATTGAAATATGTTTAATATTAAAAAAATAATTAATAAAATTGTAAAGAAGTGAATAAATACACAACTTTGCAAAATATCGAACTTTATGACTTCAACTACATGTAGCCTGATAACGACTCGTAACGATACATATTTTTTTAATGGAATATTAAAAATTAATTAATAAATAATAAAATAGTAAAGAAGTGAATAAATACACAACTTTGCAAAATATCTAACTTTACGACGTCAACTACATGTAGCCTGGTACATATATATTTTAGTGGAATAGGCCTGTGTAGATTAACTAACAAATACTAAATTTTATTTATATAGATATACAAGTACATTATTCATTTATCATTTGATATTGTGTGCGTAGATATCATTTTACTCATCTTTTCTGCTTAATAGAAAGAAGATAATATCGTCTTATTAGCTGTCATTAAAATCTAATATTCTGTTTACAAAACATCGAGCGCAGTGAATAAATTATTGAGGACGTGCGCTGATCCGATACTCAGGCCATTATCGGATAATAACCAAATTAAGCAATCCAGAAATGTCATGTGTATTATAGGAAAATTTTTGATGAGAAGATATTAATAGGAATTTAATATCCGAGTTTGAAAATATCACGCCGTACTTGGTATTTATATAGTGTAATAAAAGAGCTCCTTCAATAAGTAGGAGTTAAATGCCAAAAGAGAAATTCAAGTCCGCGATAAAACGTGATGAGCGTGTGTAAACAGATAATGAAAAATTAAATTATTATTGGTTTTTAGTCAATTTTTAAATCATTAAGCTACACTTGAAACCTTATTTCTCAGGAATAGTAAGATAAAAGCACTAGTAGTCGACATAGCACTAGTACTACTTTTCGACAAAAAATACTTAGTTAATTTGAAAACGTTGCCTTCAAACAATACAATCTTATACAATTAAAAGTTTTCAGACACATATTCTCGAACATAATGTTTTTGTTTCTCATTTTCCATTTTTGAGTTTTAAAACTTGAGCTTGTTTCCTTTATATATCATCTATTTAGCGGAAACATTTTACGTTGAAAAGTATACATGTTGTATAGACGCTTGTGATCGTTACGTTAGTAACGAATAATAAAGATAATAAATAGTTTTCAAAAATTATAAATGTCATATCATTTGTGTTTATATTAAAATATATAAATATAATACATGGTGACAGCGGAAAAGCAGCATAATCCTAGGTACCACGGTTAAAACTAATATAATGTCTACTGGAACCTCATGGGAAACGCCCGATGCGTTTGATTTTGCGAAAGCGCAAGAATGGCCTCGATGGATCCGAAGGTTTGATTTATTTCGGGTAGCTTCTGGTTTAGATACCAAACCAGAAAAGCAACAGATTGCAGCCCTTGTTTATTGTATGGGGAAGCAGGCCGACGATGTATTTAAAAGTATTGAGCTAAGTGAAGACGATGCTAAGAAATACAAGACGGTAGTACAAGCCTTCGAGAAACATTTTATCGTTAAAAGAAATGTAGTGTATGAGCGAGTAATATTTAATCAGCGGTACCAAAGAGAAGGAGAGACTATGGAGGAGTTTATTACCGCATTGTATGGTCTTATTGAAAATTGCGAATACGGTGCTTTACGTGATGAACTTTTACGTGACCGTATCATCGTCGGAATCCGAGATCGCAAGTTAGCGGAACGCATGCAGCTCACGGCCGACCTTAAGTTGGAGACGGCAATCATGATGGCAAAACAGAGCGAACAAATTAAGTCTCAGTTGCCACAGTTGCAATCCGAAATGCTAAAACTCGACATAAACCGGATTCACACCAAAAAAGACAGAAAGGCTGAATTTTGGCGTACAAAATGTCAAGAAGGAAGAAAATTCCAGAAAACGTCAAGACCAAATATGAAGTCGAACGTGTCGATGGACCGTTGCAGACGATGTGGCGGCGATCAACATGCAGTACGTCAATGCCCGGCTCAGCGGATAAAATGCAACTCCTGTCATAAAATTGGACATTATATGAAAATGTGTCAGAATACGAGACGGAACGTCCAAGAAGTCACAAACGAGGAAGAGGGCTACATTGGAACCATCACAGCGATTGGTCGGCAGGGTAAATGGCGAACTCTCGTTTACATAAGGGATGCAAAGGTCAGTTTTAAAATTGATAGTGGAGCTGACATTACTTGCATTCCAGAGCAAACATACAAGGACTTTTTCACTAAAGTTAGTTTACGTCCGCCACCGATTCGACTGTACAACGCAAATCACCAAATGATGGAAACCTTAGGGACTTTCTGGGAGAAGGTGAAATATAGAAACAAATCAGTAATGACGCAGATATACGTCGTACGAAACCTGACGGACCCTCTACTAGACGGCAACACGAGCGAAGAACTTGGCATAATTAAGAGATGCAACGCCGTAGACGCCGTAAAAGACAATACAAAAATGTCTTTTGACCCAATCAAGACGTATCCTCAACTTTTTAAAGGACTTGGACGAATTCGAATACCGTACAAGATAAATTTAAAGGAAAACGCAGTACCATATGCACTCAAGGCTCCTCGTCGTATTCCGATACCAATGTTGAAAGAAATCAAAGCAAATCTCGACAACATGATTCAACTCGGAGTCATCGAACCAGTGGAGGAACCTACTGATTGGTGTGCTGGCCTAGTACTCGCACCAAAACCAAATGGGACCATTCGTATGTGCGTTGACTATGTACACCTTAACAAATACGTGAAACGAGAACTTCATCCGATGCCAGTCACTGACAATATATTAGGACGTCTCGGTGAAGCAAAATTCTTCTCCAAACTCGACGCGAATAATGGTTTTTGGCAGTGCGACTTGGATGAAGAATCACAGTTACTCACAACATTTATAACCCCATTTGGAAGGTTTAAGTTCAAAAGACTTCCTTTTGGTATAACGGCGGCTCCTGAATTTTTCCAAAAACGTATGATGCAGATATTAGACGGACTGGACGGAATGCAAGTTAATATGGACGACGTTCTCGTAAACGGGAAAACGATTGAAGAACACGATCAACGTTTACATCAAGTCTTGAAACGACTCATGAAACACAAGGTTACTTTAAATATCAAAAAATGCACATTTGGCGCTACAAAAGTTAAATATCTCGGACATCTGATAGGAGAAGACGGGATCAGCGTCAACGATGACCGTGTGCGAGCAATTTTGAAGATGGACCGGCCAGATAACATTTCCGAACTCAGAAGTCTGCTTGGCTCTGTTAATTATATTTCAAAATTTGTTCCTAATTTAGCAACAAAAGCCCATCCGCTCAATGAACTTTTGAGTGAGAAAAATGAATTTATATGGGGAGAAAGCCAGATCAAGGCATTTAACGAGATTAAGAAAGACCTCGCATCAGCACCTGTTTTAGCATGGTATGATCCTTCAAGAGAGACAGTTATTGCAGCTGACGCATCATCATACGGCGTGGGCGCAGTTTTGAAACAGAAGCAAGATGATGGCAAGTTTCGACCAATAGCGTATGCATCGAAAACACTGACGAAACATCAGCGCAACTGGCCTCAGATAGAAAAGGAGGGATACGCTCTTGTGTGGGCTTGTGAACGCTTTAAAGACTTTATACTGGGACTCACAGTCACACTCGAGACCGATCACAAACCACTGGTGCCGATATTCACATCAAAAGACCTCGATGACTTGACGCCGAAGCTCCAGAGAATGCGACTACGTTTAACGCGTTACTCATACAAAATGCGTCATGTGCCAGGAAAAGAATTAGGAATCGCCGACATTTTGTCAAGACGGCCAGTCGACCAATCTGAAAACGACAACGATTTAGAAGATCAAATCAACGCGTATGTCCAGATGATTGCGACAAACTTACCAGCTTCAGAACGTCGAATTCAAGAGATCATCGAAAAGCAGAGATCCGACGACTCATGCTCGAAGATTATCGAGTTCTGCAAGACCGAATGGCCCAATCAGAACATGTTAGCGACAGAATTGAAACCTTACTGGCAGTATAGATCTGAATTTAGCATCGAGCGTAAGTTATTAATGAAAGGATCCCGAATCGTCATCCCAAGCTCACTTCGCCGTAGCATCCTTGAAAAGATACACGAAGGACATCAAGGCATTACGAAATGCCGAGCACGAGCGAATACATCAGTTTGGTGGCCAGGACTTTCAAATGACATTGAAACATTTATCAAAAACTGTCCAAAATGCGCCATTGAGACGACAAACCGGCATGAACCATTATTGCCATCCGAGTTTCCTTCAAGACCTTGGCAGAAGATTGCCATGGATTTATTTTTTCTAAACAATCGTTACTATCTTCTCGTTACAGATTATTATTCGAGATATCCCGAGATCGCGCTCTTAAGCAGTCTACGAGAAGCCGAAGTTATTAAACACCTCAAATCCATCTTCGCGAGACATGGTACGCCAGAAGTGGTTCACAGCGACAATGGGACCCACTTCGGACCGCTATTAACGTCAGAATTCACGAAGTTCAGAAGAGAATGGGAATTCGAGCACATAACATCAAGCCCGAAGTTTCCTCAAAGTAACGGCTTCGTAGAGGCGGCAGTCAAGATCGTCAAAAAAAGCTTAAAGAAAAGCGACGATCCATATAAAGCTATGCAGAGTTACCGAGCTACTCCGATTTTCAACGGGTATTCGCCGGCGGAACTCTTAATGGGGAGGAAAATTCGTACGTCAATTCCGATTGTCGAGAAACAGTTGGAACCGAAACTACCAAACATCAAAGAACTACGTGCTAAAGAAGAACAACGACGTAACCAACAGAAAATGAACTACGATCTTCGTCATGCAACCAGAGATCTGCCGATCATGAAAACAGGTGACAAAGTATGGATTACTGATCTTAAACGATCTGGAACCGTTCTTAGTCGTACACACGAACCAAGGTCTTATAAAGTAAATACAAACAAAAGAACCATACGAAGGAACCGGTTTAACTTAGTTCCATTGCCTGATAAAATAAACGAATCCGACGGAGACGAGTCGCCCGTCGAATTACCAAGTTGCGAACATCATCCACCAGCAAATCAGGAGGCACCAGATGTGAACCGTACGAGAAGTGGAAGAATCGTAAAGCCCCCCAATAGATTAATTCTTTAATAAATACTGTTATATAATTTTTATGTATAAAATGTTTATAAATTGATATAAACATCTAGAGGGGAGATGTATAGACGCTTGTGATCGTTACGTTAGTAACGAATAATAAAGATAATAAATAGTTTTCAAAAATTATAAATGTCATATCATTTGTGTTTATATTAAAATATATAAATATAATACACATGTATCTATGTATGAGAGCATATATACATTCCATCTGTGTGTTTTATAAAAAAAAAAAAACAAATTTTATTACCACGCCAACAAAATTACAATGCTATATACAGGATATGTTGCAAATAGGGGGACATGGTTTAACCACATATTCCTAGGATTAAAATAAAACGATTTAACTAAACTTACCTATATCCGACAATGCATCGTTTAGCCAGTATTCTGCTTTAAAATCCTTCTAAAAATTAATATTGCGTATAATAACCTTTTGTCGATTTGAATGAAATTTGGTATGACAATCCATATGGATATAATTCATCTTTTAGATGGTATTTGTTACTGTTACTGAACTACTAGTGTATAAATCTTGGGTGTCGCGACCATGATTAAAACATACCTTTTTAATGGTAACGGCAATAATGTAAATGTTTTTCAGAAAGATACATTCAATAGTAAACTTTCGTGTCTCTGCGTAAGTAATGATATCTGTAACGATTTAGTCAGAAAAAAATTAAATTTAAGTGACTGCGCCGTGTAATTTTTAAAATAAATTTTATCTAGCAGTCTATCCAAATGTCAAACTACTAAATTTTAATGACAGAAACAATTTTTTTCTATAACAGATCTTAAAGAAAAAAATAAAAAATATCAACTATAAATAAACAAAATATAATCCCAGTATGTATGTACCTATGTGGGTTATTATATATTTTGTATGCAAATAAATAAGAATTAAAGTATTGAATCTACCCTTGCTGGTAAAATGCTACTTTGTCTACCCTTCTGGTTAAAGTGCTACATGCTACATTATTATATTATTTTGAGTAGATAAAAGCACACTTTAACATCAGCTAAAATAATTATTATAATATATTTATGTTGTAGAAATTAAATAATAAAGTGTATATATGTATATGAACTAATTTCACAACTGTTTATGTATCGAGAGAGAATTAATTATACATAGTTACAAAATATTCTTTATGACAGCATTGAGTGCCCGTGAGATGGCCTGCACGGTGCAAATATTTCATCATCACCGATATCTGTATCCAAACAGATTGGCACACCCAGCAATGGGTAATAAGCCGTGATAATATATTTATTTATGTATTTATTTATTTATTTACAAAATATATTTCTACGATGCCAGCTCTTTGAAGGTAGTTACTACAAATGTCTTATGTAAGCTTCTTTTTAGTCGTGCATGTAAGTAAGTAGTTGCTCATTTCTGATAAACCACGAGGCATTAACTGATATTTATAATATTTTATTTTGGGATTTTTGTATTTTCTTAATGTTACTTTTTGAGATAGTAATCCAAACTAGTCATGCATGAATAAATGATGTTCAGTCTCGATATGGTTTTGTAAATTAGGTTTCTGGACCCTTTAGGGGTGCTCTTTGTTATTGTGAATATTTTGGCTTCGCATTTATTGTCAATTTTAAAATATTTGAAATTTTGTATTATATATATATATTATTTTTAACGTTTTTGTTCTATTTCACATGGCAGCCTGAAAATAACTAAAAATTACGACATTTATTTTGATTTACGCACGTAAACAATAACTTTGGACTTATTACATGTAAATTTAATTCTGAACATTTTTGGTATTTACAGTTTTGATCTAATTTCATTAGGGAAGCAACAATCACCATATTAAAAAATCTGATGTGAGCAACACTATACCTCCCGTCATTTCATTTTTATTAATTTAAATATACATACTTACATATTTACTTATGCTGGAAACTGTATCAAGTTCCATTACATGTAATTAAGGTTCTATTTACTATTTTCTTTTTAAATGTTACCATTAATTTAAAATGATAAGTTCTTTGACAATTAACTTTTATCTGTCAGTTACATACATTTGAGATATGAACTGTGTAACTAAGGAGTTGCGTTTATTTAACACTTGGGTTCCGGATTTAAAATATAGATAATTTTATAAATTTATCCATAAATATATAGAAAAAGTATTAACACAAACCTGTAGAAAATTTAATAATCTTTAATTTTTATAATGACATAAATCTCGAAAGGTTGAAATAATAGGTTTCAAAATTTTCCGAATAATAATATTTGAGTTAGAGCGAAGGATCCACACATACACACATACATCATCGTGAAATATTAAAATCGGATTCTAGGGACCCTAAAACGTCGTCATTTACCAAAATCGCTGCATGCGATTTTTAGCACGATCCCTATACCTCCCGTACTAAGGGTAGCGGGAGGTAAAAAATACTATTGTAATTTCTATGTTACAATACATATTAGAATTTATTATTTATTTATTAATTTTATTTATACTACACTCGGTATATGGCATAGCAAAAATCACATATAAAGAATATAATGTTCTACTAAAGCTTCATTTCAACTTTATTCTCTTACTGGTATAAATTTAATGATAAAAAATATAAAATAACCCAGTTAAAAAACAAAGCTAAAGGCAGAAACTCTACGCTCGATTCAACCCTCATCCCGCACGCAAAAATTTAACAATATTTACCTAACAGATTTTATGCCTATTATCTCACAAAGAAAAAGAAATTTGTTTGCTAAAGGCTTACAACACGCATCGTTAAAATGCAAATAAAAGTTGTCAACAAGTACATAAAATTCTTTCTCTGTGTTTCTTGCATGAGTTATTTTATTTTAACAATTAAAGTTTGTAAACGTAAAATACAGGAAAAAAGAGTTGATGATTTATATTTCCAATGAGAGGATGAGATGAATACCGTGTGATAATAAATATTAATGAAAGGCAATTTCCGCATTCATCACGTTTTTGATTTAAAACTCAAATCAATTTTAACCCATTGTGTGATTTAGGAAAATTAATAATTTGCACAATATAAATCATACATTTACATTTTAATTGAAACAGCAACATTTTAAAAACAAAATTTTATCTTCATACCGTAATAAAAATGCAACATGAACGGTAATAACGAGGTCATTTTATTATGTAGGTAATTATTCAATATTTAAAGTATAGGATAAAATAAACAGTTAATTCAGTCAATTTTTTTCTGGTGGGTGGTAGAGCTCTATATCCGATTTTTACCACTAGTTGTCTCTACTGGACACCCTTTTGGATCTGTCGCTCAAGCGTTATCTTTTTCGCTAACATCTTATATGTTTCCCCAAGTCCATAATTATGACGCTTGGGCAACCCTTCCAAACAGATGCCTAGGTCTAGAAAAAACACTTAATGGAAGAAGTCGACACCTTCTTGAATACTTGTCATCATTTGCCTTACCTCGCCATGGTTTGTGTTCACAGTTGCTATTTGTAATTTCCCCAATTATTCTCTTCCAGTAATTCCACTGACTCAAAGTGTGCCCTTAATAAATTATCTGTCACCCTTTCTTATCTTTTCACACCTTCCTAGTTTGTTCCTCTTCTGACTTATTTTTATAATAACGAAATTGTTCCAAATATTTTCAAAGAAGGACCCCTATAAGGTAATAACAAAAGAAAACAACAATAGTAAACAAAATAACAATTCTGGGTCTTCAGTGGTACCAGAGTTAAAATTAAATATATCTGAAATGAATTTAATTCACTTGGTTCACGATTAATATTCTGAATATATGTCTGTCCCATAAAAACCCAACATTTGAAGTATAAAAATGTACGGAGCAGAACTGTCACTACAGAAGAAACATTATTGTACAAGCTTATTTATTCGCACTGCTCTAGGGCTCTTCTAGCATTTGTGATATGTAATGCTCATGCTTTATAAACCTCCGTTTGACATATTTCTATTAATTTCAATGCAACCTAGGTTCAGTTGCATAAAACATAGTTAACTTTTAACACGTTCAAAATTTTGACAGACAACACATGTATTCCATTGTACTTGCATATTGGTAGGTACGTAGCCATAATTACAACATTTGAAGTATAAAAATGTACGGAGCAGAACTGTGACTACAGAAGAAACATTATTGTACAAGCTTATTTATTCGCACTGCTCTAGGACTCTTCTAGCATTTGTGATATGTAATGCTCATGCTTTATAAACCTCCGTTTGACATATTTCTATGAATTTGAATGCGACCTAGGTTCAGTTGCATAAAACATAGTTAACTTTTAACACGTTCTAAACTTTGACAGACAACACATGTATTCTATTGTACTTGCATTTTGGTAGGTACGTAGCCATAATTACAATGTATAATCAACAGTTAACACTTTATGTATTTCAGTTGCAGATTTTGAACCCTATACACACAGAATGGAACTCCAGAACATAGGACTTTAATATGTAATATGTAAAAAATCTGACAAGCAGGAAGTAACGAACAATTTATCTATATAATTTTGAGCTCAGGAATGAATATTAAAACTCGTCAAATCTATTTTAATATTTTAAATAATTAAATAAAAATTAAGTGAAAAATAATTTTGTTGCTCGCTCCTCAAAAAACATCAACTTTATGATGACAAATGAGGACGTAAATGTCTATTTTTCAGAGCACCCGTAGAAGAAAGAATTTATAAAGGTGGAAATACATTTGAACTCACAAATGAACTTATTTAAAGAATTTTCACATCTACGTCGGAATCTGCCTTCAGATCTGCCCGTGCCGGCGTAGTTGACAAGCGAGGGTGGCGGCACGTAACTTGTTGCTGTCGCTGTTGTTGCCAACATTAGCAAAACGTACGATGAACGGAAATAATACGATTACAAGACATCGCGTTTTATCAAACTGCCGTAATTGTGTGTGAAATTTTGTAGTAATTGCATTTTACCCAACAGAATTTTAATTTACACAAGAAATAGGAATTGACCACAACTGGGTTGATGGTAATTAAAAGATGATTGCTTCATTTAATAATCAATGTATAACAACTGCTTTTCCTTTGTCACCGAATATTTCTTTAATAATGTAATAGTAAGTAATTAAATTCTTATAATTAATTTGTAATTTAGGTATTCTCTTGTTTATTAATTTACTAACGTAAACGCCATAACCAGTCAGTTTAGTTTTATTTTTCATTGAGTGCAAATAATGAATGAAATTGTGGAGTGATAAAATAGTTGCTCGTTGTTATTTTTTTTATATTATTTGCCACAAAATATAACTTTATTTCCCAAAATTGTAAATATTTACCAAATTTTAGACCACAAAATATTTCTAGGGATAATCAAATATTGACTTCTCGTCATTATCTTAAATTATTTGACAGTACAAAAAATATATTTTGCTTCCCAAAAATACTAAATGTTTACCGTTTTCTAGAAGATATCTAGTTTTAAATCAATAACCAGACACAGTGCAGACTGAATAATCCTTTTCTTTTGTAATCCGAATTGTTCGGTAGCTCGGATTCCTGTTTGCTTGTATTACGTATTTTGTAGTCCGGATTCCTGACAGTTTCGGTAATCCGGGTGCGTAATTTGTAAATTCGTGTAAAACAAGTCATTAGACATCATAAGATCTGGTGCAAGACATTATTACTCTTGACGCTAATCTAAATGAAATTGAATTTGGCTAAATGAAGACGATCATATTATTCCGGAATTGATAGACCATTTCGACAACAAAAATCAGGAAGAAGAAGTTGCTGTAAGTATGACAGTTAAACATGAATCTGCCTTGAATTTTTTTAGAAATACGTAGGTTAAACTCAATAAAACTGTGTGTTTATACATGATCTGCCAGCATTTTCTCTAAGCCAGAAAAGAATTAAGCAAACTAAAAGTACATATTTTTGCTCGAATGTACATGTTTTCTAATATTATATGTCATTATACATACGTTAATATATTTTATTCACAATCGGTTAGTAATATGGCGATTTCTGACTTTTAAAAAGTTGGGAAGTTAGTTATTGTTAACCTTATATTCCAAGAGGTTGGAAAGTATAACGTGACGATAGCTGGGGTTGGAAAGTTGACACTTTCCAACCTCAGCTATACTCACGCTATACTTTCCAACCTCGAGGCGGAAAATAGCTGCCCCCCGCTTTGAGAAATCAATGCCTATCAATGTTGGGTATTTACATATAAACAAAGCATCTTTACAATTTATATGATCAAAATATTGAATAAACTTGTAAATAATACAAGTAATGAATGAAATCAATATTTAAGATTAGAAATCAAAGTGACAGTTCATGTGACAAATGAACATTCTCAGACCATTCGTTTAATAATGTTAGGTTATTATTATTTAAATATCAAATATTAATTTTTTATTTCAGATTGTGAATAAAATAGTATACAAACCTCGGTGAAAAGTTTCATTATCTCGGGCTATAGTTAACCTCGGCGCTTCGCGCCTTGGTTAACTATCTTCGCCCTCGACAATGAAACACTTTCCACCTCGGTTAGTAATATACTATTATTCACAATCAGTTAGTAATATGACGATTTCTGACTTTTAAAAAGTTGGGAAGTTAGTTATTGTTAACCTCATATTCCAAGAGGTTGGAAAGTATAATGTGAAGATTGCTGGCGTTGGAAAGTTGACACTTTCCAACCTCAGCTATACTCACGCTATACGCTTGTACCGTAACGCTCGAGGCGACGCCAATCGGCCGAAAATGCAATATTTGAGCTGACTGAAGTATGTGTATTCAATAGGATTTACATGTTATTATAACTTTAAAAGATTTTATCATCGATAATGATTACTGGGTTCAATAGAAATAATTAAGGTAAAAGGAAGGTGATTATGCTGCGCTCAAAATTGATCAAATTTTGAAAGTAAAAGCTCAGAATTCTGAAATTTGGTCAGTTGAATAATATATTAATAAGTAATTTCAAGACAAGAAACAGTTCTTCTATCACTTAAATATTTTAACAAGTAAGAAATAATTTGTAACTAAACTTGAAATTATAGTACAGTCGTATCCATGGTTTAATTTAATCAAAAAACTAGGACGTACAATTTTACAAGATAATGCAGCTGTGAATATATCATATAAACTAAATTGTATTAGAAATAAAGAAACATTCGTGATTCGACATTTTCATTATTGTAATCAAAGTTCCTTTGTTGTAATTATATAAGTATTGCTTTATTGTAATCAAATCAAAGTTCCAGTTTTTTTTTTTTTTTTTTTTTTTTAAGAAAACTGAGGAACTCTAATCTGATGTACATATATTCAGTAAATTATCTACAAAGGATACATCTTTGATATACATATATGTTCATATGTCCCGATTATACTAAAAACATAGAGTAACGATACAATTATTGTTATAATTTTTCTGTGTGGTTAGTCGTTTTCTTTATCAGAGAGACACATATTCACTATTATCTCCAGCCATATGATACAAATTAGATGTGTGCATTTGCCCCGATGATAATATAGTCTATAAAAATATACAAGTGTTATAATTTTTTTGTATTATTAGCCATTTTCATTATTGAAATCAAATTTTCTTTATTGCGAAACACCTTTTTTAACAGTTATTTCGTAGATTTAAAATTAAAAAGTTTGTCTTTTGGGAATTACAGGCCCTCGGTAAATCCAGTAGCTTCCTTGGCCTAAATTAGGTACTGGTCTTATCTCAAATTTGACCAAATTGGACTGAAGTTTCCTTCTTATCAGTCAATATAATTATTGCTTTTTTCTTCACCTAACATATTTTAAAATTAATTATTAATTAGACTAATAATATCCACATTATTTTACCTTAATTTAACATTATAAAAAGAGCTTTTGAAGTTTCTCTTTAAACACCACCTTAATTTTCGCGAATTATTTTCAATAATTTTCTTGACTTTAGAAACTTAATAGCTTTCCACTAATTTTCTACCTTTACTTTTATTTCGAAAAATATTCAACTTTACGTCTTCAAAACCACAAGTAATTGTAACTGACATTTTCCGGGCTTTGACAACGATCAGCTCAAAGATGCTTATCGCTTCCAATAGTCGGCGCTGCCGTCGCTCAAAAAGGAACGGTACAAGCGTATACTTTCCAACCTCGAGGCGGGAAATAGCTGCCCCCCGCTTTGAGAGATCAATGCATATTAATGATGGGTATTTACATATAAACAAAGCATCTTTACAATTTATATGATAAAAATATGGAATAAACTTGTAAATAATACAAGTAATGAATGAAATCAATATTTAAGGTTAGAAATCAAACTGACAGTTCATGTGACAAATGAACAATCTCAGACCATTCGTTTGTTTATGTTAGGTTATTATTATTTAAACATCAAATATTAATTTTTTATTTCAGATTGTGAATAAAATAGTATAAAAACCTTGGTGAAAAGTTTCATTGTCTCGGGCTATAGTTAACCTCGGCGCTGCGCGCCTTGGTTAACTATCTTCGCTCTCGACAATGAAACACTTTCCACCTCGGTTAGTAATATACTATTATATATTTTTTCCCAATAAATCTTTACAAAATTATCTTTTAACCATAATTTTAACAATATAAGAATAATCGCGGTAATCCGGATCTTTTGTAATCCGGATTTTTCGGTAGTTCTGACTCCTGTTCGCTTGTAATTCGTAGACTGTAGTCTGGATTCCTCACAGTTTTGGTAATCCGGATGGGTAAGTTGTAAATTTGTATGGAACTAGTCACTAGACATCTTATAATCTGGTGCAAGACATTACTCCTGATGCTAATCCAAATGAAATTGACTTTTGGCTAAATGAAGAGGATCATATTATTCCGGAATTGATATACCATTACGAAGACAAAAATGAGAAAGAAGAAGTTGCTGTAGAAATGCATAGATTGGTCTCAATAAAACTGTGTGTTTTTACATGATCTGTCAACATTAAGAAGACTGCGGGATTAAGCATTTTCTCTAAGCCAGAAAATAATCAAGCTAACTAAAATTACAGATTTTTTTGCCCTAATATTATTGTTCATGTTTTCTAACATTATTTCTTTATACATACGTTAATATATTGTATATATATATATATATATATATATATATATATATATATATATATATATATATATATTTTAAATAAATCATTGCAAACTTCTCTTAACTATAATTTTCACAATGTAAGAATTATCGCGGTAATCCAGATTTTTCGTTAGTTCGGACTCCTGTACGCTTGTAATACGTATTCTATAGTCCGGATTCCTGACAGTTTTCGGTAATCTGTATGCGTATTATGTCATTGTACCTACGTTAATATATTTTATATATTATTTTGCCAAATAAATCATTACAAACTTCATTTTTAACTATAATTTTTAAAATATAAGAATAATCGCGGTAATCCCGCTGTTTTGTTAATCCGGATTAGGTGTTTTTATTAGTCCGGAATATCAAGTATGCGCTGTAATGACCTCTTGTTAGTCTGTTACCGAAATGTATTTGTTATTTTTTTAAAAGCAAACCGTAACATAATATATATATATATATATATATATATATATATATATATATATATATATATATATATATATATATATATATATATATATATATATATATACCGTGTGTCTGTCTTAAAGGTGTACATAGGAGATTAAAATGAGATATCAGTTTTTTGCAATTTCCTGCTCGCCTAATTATTTTAAGCATTTTTTTTTTCATTTCCATGGCTGTCGATATTTTCAACGTAATTTTCATATTTAATTTCTATCGCCACAAAACGTGTAAAGGTAATTATGTTTATTGATTTAGATACAGAATTTTATGCTCTCAAACTTCTATCTGACGCATTTTTGCTTAAAATAATTAGGCGAGCAGGAAATTGCAAAAAACTGATTTCCCATATTAAGACAGACACATGGTATATATAGTTTTTTTCTGAACATACCTGAACTCTATAAATAAGGAAAAAAAATTCAGCCTTGGTTCTTATTTAAAAATATGATGCATTACTAATTATAAATCCTTCAAGTTCCAATATTTGTTTTATTTTTAGTATGGACGTTTCGAGCTAAATTCGCTCATTTTTAGCAACTAAGAATTAATAATAATAATAATACATATATGTTGATGCAGAATTACAATGGTGTGAATAATAATAAATTATGTAGAAATACATGTTGCGTGAATTCTTCGTAGACATATGGAGCATGGGCCTCGACTTCAACAATACAACATGCCGCTAGCATGGCCCATTAAACTATTATTATAAATTATTAATTGTTATTTGCTGAAGATGAGCGGATTTAGCTCAAAACGTCCATAATAAATAAATAAAATCAATATTGGAACCTGAAGGCTTTATAATTATTAATGCACATTATTTACATGGTTCCCTTACATTATATATTTATATGTATTTAAAAAATATTATGTTATTGTTATACCTTGAGAAATACGAGAGTGCATTGATAAAATTTTTGGCCTAAAATAGATATAAGTATTTTTTCAGTCAAATTCAGTTTTATTTTCCAACCTAAACTCTTTTTAAGTCAATATACTTTTTCCTTCGGTACTACAACAATCCTTAACCCAACCAAAAAGTAATTGGTATCTTGCTCCGCAAAATAAACATCTCGTAGCAGGTTCACCCTTCGTACTCCAATATTTTGATTTTTGATTGTCTTCCCAGAAGTATAGTGGTACATCCAAGTATCATCAAAAGTTAAAAATCGATGTAAATATCTAGCTTGTTTTAAATATTTAAATTACTTCAATAGGGCCTTGGAAATTGTTATGTTTCTGTTTTATTCAGGAAAGTTATTTTAAAAATTAAAACACTTCGTTTAAAGATTCTACACCTATTCAGAAATAAAAATTTAAAGTATTTAACTTAAACACTTTTTAAAATAGTCAACGTTGATTATAATTTTGTCAATTCAGGAACACGGTAACTAAATACTTAAACATTGCTTAAAATAAACACTGTTTAAAAAATCAAGAAATTGGGACACAAATTCAATTATTATATCTGTCATATTGCTCTCATAATTGGACAGACTCATGTTGAAAGATTTGGAAATGAATAGAAGCTAAAAGAGAAAACGGTCAGAAAATTGGAAGTTGCAAGATAATTTTTAGTTATTAAAGATAAAAATGTGGGGAGATATCAACAAAAAGAAAAGTTTATTCTGGGAATTAATATATCTAAAATTGCTCTGCTCTAAACAGAACACTGAAACAAATAATAGAAGAATGAGGAAGAATAAAATTAAAAGAGTAAATGAAGTATGCAATATAGAAATTAGATTTAAATATGTGTTATACCTAGGAAATATATTTCAGGATAAAAAATAATAAGAAAAGAACCGGTGGCGATAAACAGACTAGATCGCATATATCGACTCATAAATTTGAAATTTTAAAAGATCAGTTTACGAAAGATAAATTACTATGAAGACAATATGGACATAGACAACGAACTGCAAACTAACACTCTGTAAAATAATAAAACTATTTCGACCACTACCATAAATTTAATTGTAAGTTTAAAATGTAAAAAGATTTCATGTAAAAATATTTAACAGTTTTTATTTAAAAAATTATATGTAATGTAAGAAATACAATAATAATTCGTAAGACTTTAAATTACATTTATTTCCAATATTAATTAAAATTTAAAATAATATACTGTGTTCTGAAGTTTATATTCAATCAGTTTCCTAACTTCTTCAATTATTTCTAAAACCTCGTCAATTTCACTTAGTTTGAAAAATATTGGTAAGCAACCTCAATACCTTGTTTAAATTTGCATGTGTAAATTACTGTTTAGTTATGATGACTACGATCAAATGGGTGAAATGCGTTTAAACAAGGTTACTAAGGATAAACACTGTCTAAATTAAAACAGTTTTTTAAATACTTAAAGAGTGTTTTGTTAAGATGGTTGCTAGATTTGAATTTAAATTTTCGTATTTCGCATTGTAGTCTTGTGGTTAACAAGTTAGTTTTTTTTTTGCTAAAGTTAATAAATTCAAATCGAGGTTTAAATCCCACACGCAAAAATGTTTTGGATTTTTATTTTGTATTGATTAAATTTCACAGACAATGTAATTGTTTGTTTAGATTGTAAGTCTTTTGTTATAAAATGTATTGTTGTATTTTGTGTAAAATTACTAATGTTTATAAATTTGTTGTTTACTTCTTATCAGGTATCGCGCTGTCGAGCGGCTAGCAAGCTCGACCAGCGCGCTGGCATCATAGGTTTGTATTCTTTATATTTTTATTTAAAATATCAAGTATTCTCAGGATGATTAGAACCTTGTTTAAACTTATTTTCGTAATTTTAACGATTTTTATTGGAACAAATACGGGCACAAGCGACAGTTTTGACAGAGAGAGTGTGTGCTCTCTCAGGGAGACGGTGTATGCCATCTTCTGCGGACCTGGTGAGTGCCAGGCAAGCAAGTGTAGGACCTTAGCTGCCTCCGACTCAGTGCTATTGGTGTGTGCCGGCAGCTCGTGAGAGAGTACAGAAGTTGTATATACGGCTACGGATATCGCCGTAGCCGGATGTTTCTGTACAGTGGAGTTTGCCACTGTTTGCCGTAATCGCGATTGTCGATGTGTTGGTGTGTACCAACACGGTCTCGTTTCCGTTCCGAAACCACGATTGTTGATGTGTTGTTGAGTGACAAGACTGCTACCGTTTGTTTTATCAACTTTGGTGTGTGCCATAGTTGACCGTTCATGCCGTGGTCCCGTAAATTTGGTGTGCCATTGTTACCCGTTCGTATTCCCCCAACTTTGGTGTGTGCCATTGTTGCCCGTTCATTGTTTACTGTTTCTTTTAAAGAACGAATCCTGTAAGTATCGCTAGTTCATTTTTATTCGCCGATTATATGCTAGCTATTGTTATCGTTTTTAATATAATTTAATAAAGTATTACAATTCATTACATATGATTTCATTGTCAAATCCGAACTCTGTCTCCACTAAGCTACCCGAGCTCTCTTTTACCGGATTTACCACCTCTCCTGTGTTGTATATATTCACTAATTCTCACAACTTGACATTTGACACTTACACTTTCAACTCTCTACATAACGCTATCTATATTCAATTCTACTACAGAAATGTTCAGTCGAGTGCTCTTTTTGGTCCAACGTGAGCAGTCAATGTGACTGACGCTCAGTTACCTCTCTTATCTCAATTCTTCATGTAATATATTATGATAAACGTGTTCCTTCCATGTGCTCTGGTGTCTCTCAAACTTTGGTTCCACGGTAATCTACTATCATTTGGTGAACTATTTCGGTGCTATCGGTGGTAGTCGCAGTTGTTCGCCATCCCGAACGCTCATCGTTAACAAGCTGGTATGACCAGGTTTAAATTCAGCTGCGTGTATTTTCACGGTAGTAAATGATGAAGCGAATTCCCCGTAAACTTTTTAATGCAAGAATTTACCCACGGCCCGAGTTTTTTTTTTTCATTCAGTATAAAAATACTGAATTCGACTAACACAAATAATTACTGTCAAACAATAACTAAGCGTCGAAAGTAACTAATATTTTGTGAAGTATATTTATAAGCACACATGATTGTAGTACCAGTTATTTGGAAAGTAAACAAATATTTACACTGCCAAACAAGTTTCCGGTCATACATCTTTCAAAAATAGGTAAGTTAACAATAAAGTAATAAATTTTGACGTTTAGTTCTTTTGTCATTGATAGTTATTTACGTATCAAGGCACTGAAGTTATATTTTCTATAACGAATGAGGAAAATAAACCATATGAGTGAAAAAAGGAACATAAGTGCCGAGGAGCCTATTTTGAAATAAAAAAATTTGATGTTGCCAGCACAATAACTTCCGTCAGTTCTATGTATTTTATACAAATTCCATACAGACAGTTTCTTGCGTAAGATTCTATGTTTCCAGTACATTACCTTCCCTCAGTTCTATATATTTTGTACAAATTCCATATAGAAAGTTTTTTAGAATTCATTCTATATTTGCAGTAAATTTATAACACAAACATACTATGTCAATTGCACTTGACATTGACATCAGAATTTTTTAAAATTATATTAGCTGTTTCCAGTTAAATTGCATAGCTGGCTGCTTTATGAAATTTAATTTCTTTATAATTTTTTAACTCAACATCCATTAAATATGAAGCATAAAATGTAATCAAATTGTATAGAGAATAACATATTCTTTAATATTTATAATAACATTAAATGTGAAAAAATTATATTTAACAGCATTTTTTCAAGAAAAACTTAAAATCTTCTAGTGACGGTACTTCCGGTCAACTAAATATAACCAAAATTTAATCTGGTCTTCATATGGATGTAACGAAGTAGAATACGAAAGAACTATACATTTTAGAATTGTACTGTTCGAGATATCAACGGAGAAAAAATCGTCACACACACATACAGACATCATCGTAAAAATAGTAATATCGTATTCCAGGGACCCTAAATCGTGCTTATTCATTAAAAACTCACCATCATAGTGAATTACTTTAGTGCTAATTTCTGAAATTTTATTAGTGACGATATCAAATAAACTCTTCTAACAAATCATTCATATATAAGTTTCTTTCTGTGGTATTTCTGATATAAAAATACATATTTCATGTAATTTGTTCGACATTATGTACCTGTAGCCTGTAAATTAAAAATTTTACAGTTTAAACTAGTTATGGTATTGTTAAAGTGTAAATATGACTTCTGAATTATAATTAATCATCAATAATATAGGCAATAAATGTTCAACACTTCAAGTGACCCAAAACTTTTGCCGAACTGGGTATAAATTTTAATATTCTTAGGCCCCATATTTTCATCACTGTCAGTTAAAAGAAATACAAAACATCGATATTAAAGTTTAGGAATTACACGTGTCAGTTTTTCGATGCCACATTGTTCTTATAACCGACAGTTAAATTAATAGACAGTTTAACCAGAGATGAAAATACTGACCCTTAAACGTTACACGAAGAAATCTTAAAACTGAGTGGAATAGACAATGGAATGCAAAGCAAAGGAAGTGCAGAAGTATAATAATAATAGAACAAAAGAAAAACGGTAACGGAATAAAATTGAAAAGTGCGAAGAAATTTTTATTACGGACAATAAAAGAAGTAATGAGACCGAGGGTACATTTTACGAAGATGAAGCGAAAGCAAAATAATTAAAAAGTCGGAGAAATCATTATTATAAATATGCATACAATTTCAAGTTTCAAATAACCTTGGGCATGGAAGTATTTTCAATTAACATTATTAACTCTTTTATTTATTATTATTAATAATAATAATAATAATAATAATAATAATAATAATAATAATAATAATAATAATAATAATGGTTTATTTGCCCAACAGTTATACACCATTAACAGGACAATATAAAGGAAACTATTAACGTGTTACATAATTCACATAAAATCAAGTTATAAATTCAAACATACAGTAGAAATAAATAACAAAAAATATATATTAGCAAGTAAGAATATTAGCTATTACTTGTAATTAACAACTGCCTTAACCTATTATACGTCACATTGAAAAAGGCAACAATATTACAGACTTCATTTGCATTAGTGCACATAATGTTTATTGGAGATCTAGTAAGCAGATTAGTTCTTGCAAAATTTGTTAAGAAGGCTACACATGTACGAGTTGATAATCTCGGTACAAAAATATTAATGAGACCTAAAATAGTGGGACAGTCTATAATATTGTTGAGTAATTTATACAAAATCAAAATAGATATATTTTTTTCGGCGATGCAGTAGGGAGTGAAAGTTAAATCGCTGCAACAGAATAACATGGTCTATTCCCCTGGGTTGGTATTGGTTATCTTGTCTGTAACACATGTATTTTAGAAATCGTCTCTGTATTGATTCTAAATCATTAACATGACAGTTATATATGGGGTACCAAATTAGAGCACAGTATTCGAGTTTAGATAAGACAAAACTGCAATACAGTATGTTTAATAGCGTAATATCATTAAAACATTTTGTATTTCTGATTATAAAACCTAAAAGTTTGTTACAAGATGTTATAACATATTCAGTATGATAATTAAATGATAAACTTGATTCAAAATAGATACCTAGATCTTTTATTTTAGTAGTGCGCTCAAGAATATGGCTGTCTACACTGTATTCAAAAATAATAGGATTCTTTTTACGATGGTATGAAACTACTTTACATTTGGACGGATTTAATTTCAAATTAGTATTTGTACACCAGTTATTAATTGTATTGATAGATAATTGTAAAGTATTGCAATCGTTTGATGTAGCTATAGCAGAATATAATTTAAGATCATCTGCAAATAATAAATTCGTACTTTCCAGTTCATCACATATGTCATTTATATATAAAGTGAAAAGCAAAGGACCTAAATTGGAGCCTTGTGGCACACCAGACGACGCAATAAACATATGTGATTTGTATCCATTATACTGAACAAACTGTTGTCTCTGATTCAGATACGATTTAAATAATGACAGCAAAGAATTATTTAGACCAAAGTTGTATAATTTCTGTAATAAAATACTGTGATCAATTTGATCGAACGCTTTTTGGATATCCATATAAATGACATCTGCTTGTCCTCCTTTATCCACAACTTCACATAAATGTTGCGTAAGCACCATAAGATTGGTTGCCGTAGACCTTTGTTCTCGGAAGGCATGCTGAGAGTCTGAAAGTTTATGTTTAACACTTTTATATACACATGAATATAACATCATTTCAAAAACTTTGGCGAAGTTACACAACATGGATATAGGTCTATAATTGGCAATATTGGCTTCATCACCTGCTTTAAAAATTGGGCACACTTTAGAAATTTTCCACATATCTGGAAACTCACTATTGGCGAGAATTAGGTTGTAAACATAGCAAAGTGGTTCAGATAACGGATACGCACAGTCTTTAATAATGAAAGCAGGGACCTGATCTATTCCTGAAGTCATTTTGTTCTTCATTTTACGCATGTTGTTGAATACTTCCTCAGGAGTGACTGCCGGTAAAGATATGATATCAGATCCACAGTTAACTTCTGAGATGTCTGTTGATGCATATTGTTGATAAACACTGGATAAGTAACATGCAAAAGCATTTACTATGGACTGTGAATCATTAAGCTGTGTGTGGTCGTGGTACATATAGCCGGGAATACGTGACGATTTTTTTTTAGTGTGAATGAATTATGCGTGGTTAATACAGAAACAGTTGATCGTAGTTCAAGCCTTTTAATATTTTTATATAAATTTTATTGTCTATGTTAAATATTAAATATAATCGGCAGATATGTTTTGAATAAGATTGTAACATTTGAAATATCAATTAAATATGTAACTTGCTCTAATTATTGACAATAAAATTCTAACCATTTTTGTCTTTAATTTACAAACGTAATACGAATCATTATTTTAAATCAAGAATAATGTAAATCACTGTGAGTACGGTTGCACATTCAAAATTATGACTATTTTAAGATTCTTAAAAATATACTAAATAATGGAACATAGAAAATGTCAAAATTATTCTTTTCATGTTATGTAGTACCTACAAGTATTTTATTATAATACATACATTTATTTGTACCTACTTTCATAAAAGAACAATTTAAATACCTTATAAACTTGTTTCATTTTTGTGGTTTTGCTGTTTGGAAGATAAAAACAAAATTAAAATTAAATAATGGAACTAATTTTCTCTTCAAAGTATTACACATTTTTATAGTTTTAGATATTTTACCAAATGATATTATGTTTAGGAAATCCAGTTTCTCGTTTATTTTTGTTACCATCATCATCAGGGTTGTGCCCATAATCTATGCTACATAACATACGCCATTGTCTACGCGTAGACTGTGATATTAACGTATTTGTATATTGTCTACGCGCATGTAGACTATAATTATTGTTTTTTTTTCTGAAAAGGGACAAAAATATTACTATTACTGGTTATTTTACAAGGTATATAAATATATATATATATATATATATATATATATATATATATATATATGAATGTGCTATTAAAAGTTGCGTACTATGTCCTTTTATTGAAAGAGTATAGTGAAGTGTTTTACGTTGTAACCAATAAATGTCACTAGTAGTTGGCCTTGGAACCACCACCAGTTCTGTTGGGTTGCTAATTATACTATTCTGGTAAAAAAAAACTGACATCGTATGGTAATAGCATATATTGTGCTAGTACTTTGTATTAGTCTTTTACGTGCTTTAAGTAAAATTTAATTTTTTTAAATTTTCGTTAACTTTTCTACCTCCCATTTTACTCACTAACTTTCACTAGAGTGTAAGATTCAATGAGAAATAAGATTTTTTGCTTAACCACCAGTGCGTATGTGCAATATATACAAAGTTTACATAGTTTATATTCTCCACACATTGTCTACACTTAACATCATTCTTTACATTGTTTACGCGTTGTTTACGCATATAAGTAATCTATCATAGATTACGCGTATTTGCACAACCCCGATTCATCATTTTTAACAATTTTCACTGCCCGAAAATAATTTTATACTAGCAAATTGTAACAAGAATGCTGGTGGTCTGTGGTCTTACTTCCTTACCGAATGATTACACTTTACACTAACTGATGGACAATTGACTACTTGGAGGCCACTTTATTGAGGAGGAACGCACAAACTTAGACTTGGATATTTATTATACGGACACGGACATACTTTGAGATTTTTATTATTTTTATTTATACATGTTTACCTACACTAACTTATTATTAAATAAACTGAACATAATCTTAACGATGCCGTTGCACCCTTAAGGCGAAATACTCGCGTTGCGCAGAACGTGAACCAAAACTCAAACTCTACATGATTTTTCGCCAAAGCCAAACACAGAATGTACATGTCGTTATCATCTTCGTGAGTGGATATCTCAAGGGTGCAGGGTGAAGAGCATCATATGGCATCCTTAACCAAATATCAATCCTGCACGTATAGGCTTACAGACTCAATTGTCAACTAAATTGAGCAATGGTCGACTATAGAATGGATAAAGGGTCCAGGAAGTGTAATCGTACAAGCAGTCTACTGAAGAAATATTTATTTCAAGATAACGTTTCGACTATTGCATTAGTCTTCATCAGGGCACTGATGAATGATTTTGTCCTTGATATTAAAGCCTTTTTCCATTCTACAGTCGACCATCGCTCAATTTACTTGTCTGTAACTAAACGGATCTCTAATCATAGACAATATCATCCTTCACCAGGGTGGTAAAGACAATAATAGTCGAAACTTTGGCTTGAAATAAATATTTCATCAGCAGATTGCCTATCCGATTATTCTCCTTGGACCCTTTAATAATTGTCAAAACTAAACAGGCTGTTTCAAAAATACTGTAAAAAATTTAAGGGCATAAGTACTGACCAAAATGAGCAAAAAAGCTTAATCAATATACGTCCGATCTTCCATAGTTTCCGAGATTTGAGGCAGTGAAAAATGAGTTTTTACGAGGTTTACGTGTGCTATCTTGAAAACTATAAGAGTTACGACTTTGATTGAATAGGATTTTTTGTTTACCTTTCAGAAGTCATCTGAGATGTGCTTTTGTTTTTTTTTTAAATCAAATACTTGTACTATGTTAAATGTCGAGGCGACCTTGGCCAATATTTAATTTTCAAATAACTTCGTAACTATTAGAAGTTGTGAAAAACGTTTCATAGAAAATTTTATTGTTCTTTGTAGTCTATTTACTGACAGACAAAATTTTGTTCAATCACTATCTTTGTCTGTTTTTTTTTCGATTTTTCGCTCTTCTCGGAAACAGTTAAGATCAGCCCTATGTCGATTAAGCTTTTTTTACTTATTTTGGTCAGTACTATATGCCCTTAAATTTTATTTTTTATTTTTGAAACACCCATTATGTAAATTATTTTCTTTCATCATCCATCCCAGTCAAGAAATTACCAGATTCCACTATATGTAAATATCTGGAACGCTAACACCTACACGAAACAGAAAGTTATAGAAAAAATGACAATTATTTCTAAACTAAATTTTGATTTACAAACATAAACCGAATTGAAATATTGGTACTGAAACCATAATTTAGAAAAGTTTATAAAAAGATTATTTACTTGTTATTAGTCTGCACTCGCCTTGTTACAAAACACGTATCTACAGTATGTCCACGGATCGAGTTCCAAAGAAGAAAAACTTTTTTATTTTACACAAAAAACATATTCTTGATAAAAGTTTTTGCATGTCCCGAAACGGTCAATTCAGTTTTAACCTTCACAAATAATTTTTTTTAGTTTCAGATAAAAATCGAAAATTGGTCGTTTGATGAAACCTAAATAGTTGCGCTGGTAATGAAAAAATAACCAAAACCTTTTGGCTGTTGTTGAAACCAATTACCACGGTCACTCTGATTGAATTTCGGAATATGCTATTAATATGAAATTATGAAATACAACTTCATTATATTACAAATGTTTATGAAGTATACCCTAGCTTCATCCATTACATT
Organism: Harpalus rubripes; assembly: GCA_963082715.1. Lineage (NCBI taxonomy): Eukaryota > Metazoa > Arthropoda > Insecta > Coleoptera > Carabidae > Harpalus > Harpalus rubripes. Next base: position 26,768,360 of record OY720451.1, read on the forward strand.
TAATAAATAAGTATTTATTTATATTTAGGTATGTACCTATATACATATTTAATTATGTAATGGTAACTACAAAAGAGCAACATTTGTAAACATATCACATTTCACTGCTGGCTTGAAGTAGAGTAAATGGTGTTTTGGTTAAATATTTAATGATGATATTTAATGACAAATCCGTATTTCGTATGTGCCTCAGTCTCAACCTTCGTCACACATTTCTATCCAGACATATTACCCTACTTTCGCTACATACACTTTCCTTGTTGCTTTTATTCTACCCGTTTTATTTTTACGAATTGAAACGCACTACTTGAGACATTCATTTACTTAGACACCAGACTTTACGTATGTAACATAAATTATTTTTCTTCTACACAGATATAATAATTTTTCATTTGTCTGAACAATAATAATTGTGGCATTTGTAATGTTGTTACGACTTGCAGCATTTTGCAGTTGTGTTGGAAGACTCCATAGAACTTTGACAATACATTTTGAAGTATACTATTACTACGTTTACAGTTTTGAAATTAGTTTCAGTTTAAGTCAAGATTACGCGAAACTGTTTACAAGAATTTTCAAAACAGGTTTACAGATTGATTTGAAATCAGTTTCAGGGCATGCGCATTTGGCTGATGTAAGTGACATATCCTCTTCACTCCAAATTCTTCGTTTTGCCATTACTCCAAATATTTTTCTTATAGCGGTTTTACACTTAACAATAAATCGTACAATTTAATGACGGATAAATGGATCATTTTATCTCGCAAGTCGTTAAGAACGATTTTCTATGAATTTATTTTTGTTGAAATTAGGACTAGCAACTTCTTAATATTATTTTATATATTTGTGAGGTGAGAGTTTAACCTAGCAGCGCTTCAGTTTTCTTATAGTTTTTTGGAGTACACTCCAAATCTTTCTTGTAGCGTACTTGTTAAAAATGAGTAAAACTAGGGAATGTACGTAATTATAACCTTAGAATCAAGCATGCATTAAATATAGTTTGCAATGTCAAATACTATAGAGTTGACACTAGAAAAGTAACCAAAAATTCCCTAAAAAATCGACGGAAAATCGCGAAGAAGAGAACTCGTTCTATTTCATCAATTTATTGATCAATTTATTTTCCTAAATAAATCGACCGATTTTTCTGTTTTACACGTACCGATAAATTGAAGGTCGCAGTTGATCAATAAATCGGTCGATTTATCGTTAAGTGTAATAAAGCCATTACTTTGTACCACTTCGCACTAAAACAACACAAGTGTCAGTTTATTTGTAAGTTAGCAACACCACCGGCCGAATTCACCATTTCTTAATCATGAGTTGATCCTCAGATCAACGCTGATCCTGAATCAAACCAATTCAGCATAAAAAATCAAGCTAATCTGTAAATCAAAATTAATGTTTCGCCGTGTTCCATGAATCAAGCACTGATCACATCTTTGAAACCTAATTTTTACATTTATAGCTATGTCAGGATTCTGGCTATTGTACTAATTTGTAACTCTGCCGCATGTGTCTTCTTTATCTTTATTTAAAACCCCATTAGTTATATTTTTTCAAAAATATTTTTTTATATTTTATTTTCGCTATATTTTAAAACACTACTTTATTGGAATCAGTGTAATTTCTACTTATATCAAAATAGAAATATAAAATTATTATAGGAAAATTATAATATATATATATATATATATATATATATATATATATATATATATATATATATATATATATATTTATATAAACTAAAAACTTACATTTTTATACCTTTTTTAACAGAAAATACAATTACCACGAATAAGATTACATGACAGTTACATTTACTGTCAAAAACCAAAACAAAACTGTGAATCAGTTGATCATGATTCCTTGATTCAACAATCAAGTTGGTGAATTAGAACAAACGTTGATCTACAGATCAGCTCGATTCCTTAATCAACTGATTATTAATCAAGGGATTAATGGTGAATTCGGCCGCAAGTAACACAAAGCGACAGAAACGTTATACTATGTACGCATACGCAATATCAAAACTGAATTTTATGTGTTTCATGAGCAGTTTTGAAACTAATTTTCATATCAAACCCATGGATTTTAGTTTTTGTTTGATATAACTCAAAATTGTTTTGACACTATATACATGGCGTTTTCTAAACTAAAAATGTTTGAAAACGGTTATTTTATTGTATATTCCTAATTTGTAAGATAATTTTATCTAGTATATTATTCCATCGAGCGTGTGTGTAATGATGACTATAAAACATAAGGCAACTCGTCACAATTTGTATGAATGAAATAACCAATACACGCGAGTAGACTACTTTAGGTTAGGGGCTAGGTTCTACGAATTTTAGAAAGTTTTACTATCAGTCTAGATACATTCACGAATTTTAACATTTCCAAATCAATTAGAGAATATAAATATCACCAAAGTTAAATGTATCGAAGTCTTCTTTAGTGTAGCGATCATCTCTAAACTATGGACCAATTAGTATATTAAGTATTAAGATCGGTCATTCCTCGACGTTCGTGATGGTTATACTATTTTTTGCACGATCGATGCACACAATTTAAAAGAAAAATAAAATTTGAAAATTATATTGACATTAAAAAATTTTATTTGACATTTTCGAAGTAAGCTTTGATTTTTGTTTTTATTTATTTGCCGTCTCGCCTACTGAACGGTAAGTGAAGCACATCACTTACCGTTCAGTAATTTGTAAATAAGACCTACTGTCTTGGAAACACTATCGGTAAATATAAAAACCCGATCGTACAAAAAAATGTTTTTGTCATTACAAGGTTGTGACCCGGTCGGATTCATAAAACAAACTAATACCTATATGATTAAATTTTACTTTAATATTGAACAAATGCAAAACGATTTTTTCGACTTCAATGAATTTAATGTAATAAGTACATGGAAACTGATAACAGTGACTAATAAGTGATTAAATTTGTTCTATAATAGTTCTCACATTTATATATTATTTTATCACATACTACTTGACATTATTATTATTATTATTATTATTATTATTATTATTATTATTATTATTATTATTTATTATTATTATTATTAATATTATTATTATTATTAATATTATTATTATTATTATCTGGGGAACCGGGTTCGATCCCGATCGACGCCAAATATTTCGAATTTTAAATTGCACAAAACTGACCTCTGCGGTGCACGCTTCACGCCAGCAATGAGTGTCCGTGAGGTGACGCCAGCACGGTACCTACATGTCATCACTATTAACGAAATCTGTGTATAAAACAGATTGGCACACCCAGCAATGGGTAATATGCCGTGATGATATATTTATTATTATTATTTTTATTATTACAATAATAAAAAATAAAAATATAGATACATATCCCTGCAAATCTCTACTGACATGAGCCATAATATTTAAACTGAAGAATATTGAAACTGCAATATATATTATTATGGTTATTTATTTTTTATTTATTTTTATTTAGTTACCTACTTACATACAATTAGACTGTTCATGTAGTTAAAGCGAGACAAAGCTGGTACTTGAGACGGAGTCACAGGCCTGTCGGAGATCTGGCGTGTACATGTGTTAAGTATCAATAGAAAATTGATGATGTTCTAGAACTTTCCAAGTCCACCCAACCACCCACTCATACCGGTGACCGGGAGATAAAACCCTTACTCCCGAAACACCCAAGATCGGAAAGAGACAAGAGGAAAATTTGGTTTAAATACTGGGACAGATGCTACATTCGGTAGTCTGGTTTCGGCCAGAATCACAGACCTTGGACCTCTGGCATGGTTGACATGTTGGGTAACCCAAGGCTCTGAACTCATCGAACTTTTATACTTGGCTTGTCCGAGGTAAGTTCTCCAGGTCTACCACCGACTCAGCTTCTCAATACCTACGTACTCTCCCCCATTCAGCTCCTATGGCTATGCCAGGCACGTTTGGGAACCTCTACTGCTTTCCATCCATTCAGCTGCTATGGCTATGCCAGGCACGTTTGAGAACCTTCACTACTCTCCCTTATCCAGCTGCTATGGCTATGCCAGGCACGTTTGGGAACCTCCACTACTGTCCCCCTATCCAGCTGCTATGGCTATGCCAGGCACGTTTGGGAACCTCCACTACTTTCCCCCATTCAACTGCTATGGCTATGCCAGACACGTTTGGAAACCTCCGCTACTCTTCCCGATCCAGCTGCTATGACTATGCCAGGCACGTTTGGAAACCTACACGACTTTCCTCCATTCAGCTGTTATGACTATGCTAGGCACGTTTGGGAACCTACGCTACTCTCCCCATCCAGCTGCTATGGCTATGCCAGGCACGTTTGGGAACCTCCACTGCTTTCCCCCATTCAGCTGCTGTGGCTATGTTAAACACGTTTGGGAACCTCCACTGCTTTCCCCCATTCAGCTGCTATGGCTATGCCAGGCACGTTTGGGAACCTCCGCTACTCTCCCCTATCCAGCTGCTCTGGCTATGACAGGCACGTTTGGGAACCTCCACGACTTTCCCCCATTCAGCTGCTATGGCTATGCCAGGCACGTTTGGGAACCTCTGCTACTCTCCTTCATCCAGCTGCTATGGCTATGCCAGTCACGTTTGGGAACCTCCACAACGTAGGTTCCCCCATCCAGCTGCTCTAGCTATGCCAAGCACGTTTGGGAATCTCCACGACATTACTCTATGCAGCTGCTATGGCTATGCCAGGCACATATGGGAACCTCCACGACTTTTCCCCATTCAGCTGCTATAGCTATGCCAGGCGCGTTTGGGAACCTCCACTACGCTCCCTCATTTAGCTTCTATGGCTATGCAAGGCACGTTTGGGAACCTCCACTGCGCTCCTCCATTCAGCTACTACGGCTATGCCAGGCACGTTTGGAAACCTCCACGACTTTCTCCCTTTCAGCAGATATGGCTATGCCAGGCACGTTTGGGAACCTCTACTGCTTTCCATCCATTCAGCTGCTATGGCTATGCCAGGCACGTTTGAGAACCTTCACTACTCTCCCTTATCCAGCTGCTATGGCTATGCCAGGCACGTTTGGGAACCTCCACTACTGTCCCCCTATCCAGCTGCTATGGCTATGCCAGGCACGTTTGGGAACCTCCACTACTTTCCCCCATTCAACTGCTATGGCTATGCCAGACACGTTTGGAAACCTCCGCTACTCTTCCCGATCCAGCTGCTATGACTATGCCAGGCACGTTTGGAAACCTACACGACTTTCCTCCATTCAGCTGTTATGACTATGCTAGGCACGTTTGGGAACCTACGCTACTCTCCCCATCCAGCTGCTATGGCTATGCCAGGCACGTTTGGGAACCTCCACTGCTTTCCCCCATTCAGCTGCTGTGGCTATGTTAAACACGTTTGGGAACCTCCACTGCTTTCCCCCATTCAGCTGCTATGGCTATGCCAGGCACGTTTGGGAACCTCCGCTACTCTCCCCTATCCAGCTGCTCTGGCTATGACAGGCACGTTTGGGAACCTCCACGACTTTCCCCCATTCAGCTGCTATGGCTATGCCAGGCACGTTTGGGAACCTCTGCTACTCTCCTTCATCCAGCTGCTATGGCTATGCCAGTCACGTTTGGGAACCTCCACAACGTAGGTTCCCCCATCCAGCTGCTCTAGCTATGCCAAGCACGTTTGGGAATCTCCACGACATTACTCTATGCAGCTGCTATGGCTATGCCAGGCACATATGGGAACCTCCACGACTTTTCCCCATTCAGCTGCTATAGCTATGCCAGGCGCGTTTGGGAACCTCCACTACGCTCCCTCATTTAGCTTCTATGGCTATGCAAGGCACGTTTGGGAACCTCCACTGCGCTCCTCCATTCAGCTACTACGGCTATGCCAGGCACGTTTGGAAACCTCCACGACTTTCTCCCTTTCAGCAGATATGGCTATGCCAGGCACGTTTGGGAACCTCTACTGCTTTCCATCCATTCAGCTGCTATGGCTATGCCAGGCACGTTTGAGAACCTTCACTACTCTCCCTTATCCAGCTGCTATGGCTATGCCAGGCACGTTTGGGAACCTCCACTACTGTCCCCCTATCCAGCTGCTATGGCTATGCCAGGCACGTTTGGGAACCTCCACTACTTTCCCCCATTCAACTGCTATGGCTATGCCAGACACGTTTGGAAACCTCCGCTACTCTTCCCGATCCAGCTGCTATGACTATGCCAGGCACGTTTGGAAACCTACACGACTTTCCTCCATTCAGCTGTTATGACTATGCTAGGCACGTTTGGGAACCTACGCTACTCTCCCCATCCAGCTGCTATGGCTATGCCAGGCACGTTTGGGAACCTCCACTGCTTTCCCCCATTCAGCTGCTGTGGCTATGTTAAACACGTTTGGGAACCTCCACTGCTTTCCCCCATTCAGCTGCTATGGCTATGCCAGGCACGTTTGGGAACCTCCGCTACTCTCCCCTATCCAGCTGCTCTGGCTATGACAGGCACGTTTGGGAACCTCCACGACTTTCCCCCATTCAGCTGCTATGGCTATGCCAGGCACGTTTGGGAACCTCTGCTACTCTCCTTCATCCAGCTGCTATGGCTATGCCAGTCACGTTTGGGAACCTCCACAACGTAGGTTCCCCCATCCAGCTGCTCTAGCTATGCCAAGCACGTTTGGGAATCTCCACGACATTACTCTATGCAGCTGCTATGGCTATGCCAGGCACATATGGGAACCTCCACGACTTTTCCCCATTCAGCTGCTATAGCTATGCCAGGCGCGTTTGGGAACCTCCACTACGCTCCCTCATTTAGCTTCTATGGCTATGCAAGGCACGTTTGGGAACCTCCACTGCGCTCCTCCATTCAGCTACTACGGCTATGCCAGGCACGTTTGGAAACCTCCACGACTTTCTCCCTTTCAGCAGATATGGCTATGCCAGGCACGTTTGGGAACCTCCGCTACTTTCCCTCATCCAGCTGCTATGGCTATGCCAGGCACGTTTGGGAACCTCCACGACTTTTCCCCATTCAGCTGCTATTGATATGCCAGGCACGTTTGGGAACCTCCTCAACGCTCCCTCATTTAGCTGCTATGGCTATGCCAGACACGTTTGGGTACCTCCACGATTTTCCCCCATTCAACTGCTATGGCTATGACACGTTTGGGAACCTCAGCTACTCTCCCGCATCCAGCTGCTATAGCTATGCCAGGCACGTTTGAGAACCTCCTCTACTCTCGCGCATCCACTTGCTATAGCTATGCCAGGCACGTTTGGGAATCTCTACTACGTTCCCCCATTTAGTTGCTATGGCTATACCAGGCACGTTTGGGAACCTCCACTGCTTTCGCCCATTCAGCTGCTATGACTATGCCAGGCACGTTTGGGAACCTCCACGACTTTTGCCCATTCAGCTGCTATGGCTGTGCCAGGCACGTTTGGGAACCTCCGCTACTTTTCCCCATCCAGCTGTTATAGCTATGCTAGGCACGTTTGGGAACCCCCACAACATTCCCCCATTCAGCTGCTATGGCTATGCCAGGCACGTTTGGGAACCGCCACTGCTTTCGCCCATTCAGGTGCTATGGCTATGCCAGGCACGTTTGGGAACCTCCGCTACTTTCCCTCATCCAGCTGCTATGGCTATGCCAGGCACGTTTGGGAACCTCCACGACATTCCCCCATTCAGCTGCTTCATTTATAAGAATTTTTGTAATAATCCCCTGATGGTAAGCAATGTATATTTATTTTGTATAATTATCTGCTGGGTATTTGATTTGTTTTTATTTTTGTAACATTTTGTTTATTCTTTCAGAATTGAGGATGGTTTAATAAAAACCGAAACGTTTGCAAACAAGGAGTATATTAATTTATTTTCCTTCATTTTCATCCATCATCCGTCGATATTCTTCAGTTTAATATACCTATATTGGGATACGAAACGAACTTTACATCGATAATATTTAAATTCTTTAAACATATATTTAAAAAGAAATGGGTATATTAGAAACAAAATAATAATGTATAATAACATATAATAATATCGTTCTTGCTCTAGCAATAAGATTAAGAATTTCGTTTCGTTTCTGTTGCGGATTTTTTTTTTCGTTTATTTTGTTTATCCTTTTCGTTTCTGTTCCATTCCGGATTGATTAATGCATGAGTGTCTGATCCCTAATCGAGGAACCCGGGTTCGATTCCAAGCGACGCCAAAATTAGTTCGAATGTGCTTCAAATATAAATGGCACAAAAGTGACTCTCCAAGCCAGCAATGAGTACCCGTGAGGTGACGCCCGAGGATGATAAACGCTCGCACAGCCACTATACGAATATGTCTTCGTCTTTAGGGACATCTGCGTGTACAAAGCAAATTGTCGTGATGTTATATTTATGTATTTAACAATATGAAAATACAGCTTCGCATATTTGTTCCATAATATACTACATTCAGATTCTGACCTTATTTTTTTTTAGTTTTTGATGAATATATGGGATATGATTCATTCAGTTAAATAAAAGAAATATGTATTAAAATTAATGACATGATAATTTCACGTATACGAAATAATGAATTTAATTATATAATTACGCTTAGCGTTTAGCGTAAAGTACGTACGTATATAGCCATCGCCATCAGCCATCTCAATTAGAGGTTAAATTTTTCCGATCTCGTGAGATATATTGACCATTGTCAAAAAGAAAACAAGAGAACAGTATTATATCAATTTCCGTTTTTCGTTAAGTGTACGTACAAGACATAAAGCTGATATATTTCCGTTTCCAAGTATGGTATTAGATATTAATCTGATTTCTACTATTTCAAAAACGACATCTAAAAATGCCAATAATATCAAATTCTGCGTTTATTTTTCCCACGAAGACGCGCAAAAAGTTCACCAAGAGACAAGTAAATTTAATTGAATGCAAATGTTTATTCAACGCTCCTCAAAAGCAACTTGCAATTTAGCTTTTGAAATTTTCAATTAATTCATTTACATTTAAATACAACTCGGAGAGAGAATTCGTAACTCAAATAATTATTATTTTCAAGCTTTAGTTGAAATGTATTAAGGCAGAACCGAAATAAAGTGTTAATAATTATTTCACTTGACCTATTTATTTGCTGATTTCACAAGAAATTTGGTTGCCCTGGCTACTAATTCTGATTATTTTATTAATAATTCATGTCACGTGACGAAAAATAATATTAAAAATTGAATTTTATTTTAATGGATTAAATAATTGTGCTCGGAATTGCAAAAATATTGTCGTTTAATGAATACGCACTCGTAATTTAATTATATTTTTGGCTGGCTGGTTCAAGCAAGGGATGCGGACGGATGTTATTGATTTTGAGTCCTGAAACGCTATTCCTGCCCTCTTATGAGACAAATCTTCACTGCAAGGGTTGATATTTCCAGTAGAACAAAGATGGCAAAACATTGAAGAGGCCGTTTTAAATCATTGTTATCCCATATAAAAATTTGTCTCGAGTTTTTGTCATATTTGGTACGGATAATAGTGACATCTAGTTATTTTTGTTTCAATTAGGAAGTACAAAGGGCTCTGTTAATGAGGTTTAGATGTGCAAACGTGCTGTCAGTTTATAAACAAAAGTAAATGCAAAACATTTGGAAATTAATTTGTTATAATTTATTGACTTGTGATAAGATAATTTATAATAATGATACAACCTTACGCCATATGTGGCGCTACTTGACGAACTCTCTGTAAACTTCGTTTGTATAATTTTAGTACATTTGAGACGGCCATAATAAGTGTAGCGCGTTTCAATGAAGTTGGCCATGGTGAAACATAAGTATTACAAATTACTTTTACAAACACTGCTTTTTAAAATTTGACAAATCCTCATATGGTGGATGGATTGTTTTTACTACACGCCACCAGATGTCTATAGAGAAGAGCGGTAAGAAGTGCAATTTTTTAGAAGTTAAATATTTACACAATATCATATCTTTGGTTTTCAATTTTTGTTTCTTCATATTTCTAGATATATGAGGGTTATGTGAGAATTATTAAGAATAAAACAATTAGGTAGCCCGCGAAAAACAGGATTTACCACTATATCAATTTGAATCACTGAACTCAATATATTTAGTAACTCACTGACACATTAGCCCTACATTTTGTGTAAAAGTGAAATAAATAAACAAAACGAAATTAATAGAGACCCCATATGTTAATGATACATATTAATATATGTATTATTATCTTTATGCAATTTGGAAAACTGGTACATAATATTTTATATTTCATACTTACTGACTATAATATATAAAGTTTCGATGACATTATGTTACTTTCTTAACATTTTTGTATAATGTCAGATGACAGCAGTTGAAAACCGCCCTTTTTTAATTTCGGCTATTTAAAACTGGCGCTAATGTGAGTACCATCTACTGAATTTGTTATGAAATAGAGAAGGCATTCATTTATAAGGTTTTTTTCGTAGATATCTGAAATAAAAATCGCTTCTATTATGTAACTCAATCGTTAATAGTTATAGATTGATAATAATTTGTGACAAATAAAAACAAATGCGTTTCTCATCTGTCAATTTCATTTTTATTTAGTGTGCACTATAATTACTAAATATTTAACACAGCATAGTAAATTACATCGTAAGACCGTTACTCAGAACTTTACGGTCGCGCACTGTACCTAACGAGCAAGAGAAGCGAGCTTGTTATCCGTGCGAGCACGTAAATTTCGGGTAAGTTACGCGGTTGAGCAGTGTACAATGTTTTATTATACAACATTGTAAATAATTGGAAAAAAAATATTGGGACGTACAGCACAATACACTCAACTATTTGATCGAAATAGTCTTTGAAAACATGTGGCGAAATAAGGAATAAATAAATCTGTTGCTATGGTTTTAACAGCCCGTAAAAGCTTTCTTTACCACTAAAGACAGAGCTCTGTAATAAAACATTTACTATTCAGTTCAGTTCTGACTGTTTTAGAGAAGTTTACAGAAATAAAAAATAAAAATTAGTGATTCAACAGTGAAAAAAAAATATATGTCAGATGCCAATTGTAAGTATATTAAAAATTGTGGTTTCCTTCTTGGGCAGTACCACACGTTATATTTACAATTCTCCGTTTATCAATGTAATCTTTATACTTTCATTAATTTTTCGGCATCAATATAAGATGTTTTTGTCATTTAAAGATTTTCTACGATATATATTTTTACTATTTTGACGCGTCGGCCTGATGATAGACTATCGTCTGAAATCGATCGTCACTTAAATAAATAAATAAATAAATAAATAAATAATACATTCTGCATCATCACACAACAGGTGTATTTAATTTTAACCATTTATATTAAAAATAATTCAGTTCACCAATAAAAATATTGAACCTGCTCGCGTTGAGTTATTTTATATTCTTAACTGTACACATTGTACCGATAAAAGATGGCTCCAAAATTTTTAGACTATTATAAACGTTAGATTATTTTTTAACTCTCTCATTGTTGTCTAAATGCGCAGTTATAAGGCGTGTGGTTCAGCGTATTCTTCCCGACGAACCATGAACCTTTTACATACGCGGTCCGCTTTTGCTGGCGGTTTATCTGGCTGTTTTTCGGGTTTGAGAATTTTCAGAAGTTCAACACTACTAGTTCTGTGTATTTTTTTTGGAACAATGTACGAATAAGGGTCTCGTGGCTGTGTGCCTGAGTGTCTGGTCGCGAATCTGGGGAACCGGGTTCGATCCCGACCGACGCCAAATATTTCCAATTTTAAATGGCACAAAATTGACCCCTGTGGTGCACTCTCCACGCCAGCAATAAGTGCCCGTGAGGTGACGCCTGGTAAACGCCCGCACGGTACAAATACGTCATCATCATTACCGATATATGCATACAAAGCGGATTGGCACACCCAGCAATGGGTAATATGCCGTGATGATATATTTATTTATTTATTATATATATATATATATATATATATATATATATATATATATATATATATATATATATATATATATACACATTTCACATTTTTACTCATGAACTAAATATAAAACAAATGCCTTTCCAAATGTGAAATCAACGGGGCCGTGAGAAATCCCAGGTCACAAGTTGTGTAGCGTTTCAACGTAGTTACTAAGGGTTAATTTTTAAATTGTAGCTGATTGTTAGGTAATGCTGATTTTTTTGAAAAGGTCAGAGAGTTTGTAATGACCTTTTTTTAAATATGTAAATCTACGGTAATTGGTTATCTTTGGTTCTCTCATTATGGTTGTGTTGTTGTTAATAAGATGTTTTTGTTTATGCTTATTGAATAATTTAATCACTATGGATTTCCTATACCCATTAATTTTTGTTAAGTAGCATATGCAGTCTTGGTTTCAAATGTCTTTTTTCTCAGTTATATGTTTAATAGACTCTGTGCCTTTTATTTAAATGCTGACACTTTATACTCTCATAGTAGGTATTTGAGAAAGAATGAATGTAATATATACTTAGTTGATTTTATATAAAAAAAATATAAAAATTATTTAATTTTGTTCTAAGTTATAAGGATTTTGAAATCTAAGAACGGAAGTCTCTCATTTTCTAATTATTTGAAGTTAATTTTGATTGTGAGAAATTATGAATTGTTAATGTTGACAAAAAAAAAACACTTCTTATTAACAAAAACACAAACTTAATGACAGAACAAAAAAAAATTAATATAGATTTATACATATTGTTACGCCACAAATTATGGTATTTAATTAATTTGTATGTGATATACGTAATATACTATTTATATAGTTTGGAAATAGTAATTTGGGGGTTAGTTCTATTTGAAATGTGAGTAAAAGAAGACTATTCATAATAAAAGTGTGTTTATTTGATATTTGATTTCTTTATTCTCCTATCATCGTAATAATATATTTCAAAACAAACTCACCATGTCGCCACAAATATAACAACAATTTTGCAATTAAAAATATGACGAGAGCAGCACATTACCTACCGTCAATTTCATTTGTGTATGCATACTTACATGTTTCATATAAATTTCATATACTCATAGGCACAAAGTATCTTGCAAAAAATTATTTATTTCAAGTAAAATTAATAAGCTGCCATCAGTTAATCAATAATATTTGAACATTGAACATATAAATTGTGTAAACAGGACAGGTTGCAGGATATATGAAATTTAGTTTCTTTAATTTTTATTTTAAAATAAATTAAATATGAAGAAAAACTAATATTTTCCTTCTTCTTCTGTGTTCTGCTATTTCTTGTACTTCATTTTGCTCTTCAATTTCATTAAAAATTCCTTCTACACCTGCCATTTTTATTCTTTGCAACAAGTCTTATACTACCAGTATACCAGTTGTAAGTTTGGTTTTAGGTTTGACAGCGTAGCTTTTATAAATAAAACCATACATACTTACAACACATCTAAAATCGCACGTTACTACGCTTTTTAGTCTGAAAATTACAACCGGGGATAAAACCGTGACAATACTACCAGCCATAATGTTTAATATTTATAGGGTGACCAGATTTATAAATTGCAAAACCGGGACATTTTTCAGAGAATTGTAAAACCAGTGGTGGCTCGTGCCCCAAAACTTTGGTTGGTGAGGAAATGTAATCAGAAAAAAACCGCCGCAGGCGAATTTTTTTTATTCAAGGTCAAATGCCTTAATATTGAAAGTTACATTTTTTCAAGGGATGTGAAGATGCATGTTTTTCTCCTTTCATAAATAAAAACAAATTGCCAGGTCACAGAACATTTAAGAAAAGAGAATATATTTAACGGATTGTTGATTTAAATAAAAATAATACTTATACATATAATTGAATATGTTCGTACTCAAAAACTAAAATAAAAACATCCCAAAATCCATATGTTTCGTAAGTACCATAGACTTACACACAATTGTGAAACACATACACAGTTTTCTTTACTTTAAAACGCAACGAATAAAAATTAGAATATATAAAGCAATTAAAAATTTATATAGTTAATAAATTTTGAAGTCGGGTATGAAAACCGCGATAATTACGTGTCCCGAGAATGTTCATCGAGACACCGAGACATACAACTCAAAACAGGGACGAATCCCTGAAAACCTGGACGTCTGGTCACCCTAAATATTTATAATAACATAAAATGTCAAAAAATGACCTTAAAAGCTTTAAACTAAGAGCTACTTCCGTTTGCGCATTTCCCTATAACCAAAATCAAATCAGTTCTTTCAAAAGTGTACTGCAAACTGCAATTCGTAAGGATCCCGTAGAACCCGTTGATAAAAATTTCTAATTTCGGTGAACTCGTTGTTATGACGACTTCAACTACTTGAGATTTAAAACAATTTGAAAAATATGAATAAGAACCAAATAAAATTTAGAAATTATTTGTGTATATTTAATGCTATTTATATATTATAAAATAAAAAATTTACGATAAATATTTGAAGAAATATCAAACATAACTGATTGGTTACCGCTAATCCCCACCAAACTTTGTAATTATAGATGATATGTAAGATATAAATACCTGTTTACCGTTAGTATATTTTTCATAACTAATGATGATTGCGTGGCAATCGAAATGTACATTTTATTTTTAAATTAAAACCGGTGAAAATATGTTACATCTTCGTGTCTTTTATTTTCTTTTTCCGAAATTTATAACATTAACGTCATTTTAAATTGAATATTTACTGTAGTAATTTAAAAAACTAATTTTCATATATTTGGCAAACCGGGTTCATAACACTGAACACTTATTAATAATAAACTTGATAAAATATCGTTTTATCTGACAAAATATTCGAGTTAAATTTTTTGTAGCAGTATAAATATGATCGGTATGAAAGAAATACAAAATAGTAAACAATGGTAAGAGATGCGGTATTCTTCGTGATGCTCGTAGCAGTAATTGGTAAGTGATACAATATACGAGTATAGAATTGCAACACACATAACAGTAATTTTATTTAGTTACTGCACAAAAGAATAAGTTATTTGGAGCAGAGACAGTTCATTTAGGTGAATTTCCCTACATGGTAAGATACAAAAAAAAACTATATTAGTAAGAGTATTTAATTAAAACTAATATTATCCAGTTTTAAGAAATAAAAAATAAATACATACTAATTCGATGACCATGATAATAGTTATTTATGGTACTAGTGTGTTATATTGCAAATAAGTTACACAAACGAAGTTTAGCTGTCAGGCCGAGTAGACTAATTTTCTCAAGTGACTTATGTAATTAAAACACACTTGTGCCATACAAAATTTTATCCAACACTTTCAATGATGTAACATGTATTTAAAAGATTTTCTATTTTGACATTTCGAAATTACATTTGTTAAAAAGAGTGCCGTGAAGGCCTGGACAGTAACTATAATGTCAAAATAAGAATGCTTATCTCACTTTGCTTAGCAGCGTGATTTTATTATTTTTAGCTCACTTGCGACTTATGAACAGCTTTCCTTATTTCAAATAACCATAGTTATAGCGTTATTACTAGAAGGTGCTGGATGATAGTTATTTATAATATGAACCAGTAAAGCGGCTTCATCTCGTGTGCTAATTTTCTCAAATTGAAAACTTACTTTTATTATGGATGGCAAATAAATTTGTTAATAAATATTAAAAAAATAAGATTATAAAGTACAGATCAAATCAGTGAAAAATATATATGTATGTAGGTCAGGTCCGCAAATTATCTATTTCATAGATATGAACTATTTTCTATTAATAAAATACAGGTTATTCCTACTACTTCTGGAAACAAAAATCAGTGAGAAATCTGAGCCATGTAAAGTGGTGTCATTTCGGTTATTTTCGCGTTAGATTAGAAAACAATCGGTAACTAAATATGTTCACAAGATTGTAGTATATGTTTTTTTTACACTTAAACATAAATTGATAAACCCTTAATATATTTAAATAAATACAGAGATATTTCAATTTTCTCATATATCTGAAAAAGTTAAATTGTAGTCCAATAATTTTCACACATTTTGGTTGGTAGCTACTTTGCGCTCCTAAAATTTTTGGAACGATTAATTTTTTTTTGGCTGCTTTATATATTATTATGTATTTCCAGTGTATTTACTTTAAGGAAGTAGTCATTGTTATTATTTCACTTTCCTCTTTTCATTAGCATAGTTATTATGAGTGGTTTTTAAAGATTACTGACTCTTTTTCGTCGTAAAATCCTACATAAGTTAATTTATTGTAACATGAATTTCACTCTCTATGAAATTTGCTTTTCACATTATACTAAATACAAAAGTAATCGTGAAGAGCCTATTTTATATTTCAATTCGAAATTATTATTGGTTCATCATTATTAAATTATTTAAAATTGCAAAGAATCTATTATTTTAATTCTAGGTATGTTCTACATTAAATTTAATAAATTACTCATTCATAGGTATCATTGAGAGTGTTCGGTGAACACGAATGTGGAGGATCTATTATTAGTAACAAATATGTGTTGACTGCAGCACATTGTTTGAAAGAATCATTGTAAGTTTAATACAATTTTCTAATAATAATGTTAAAAATTATCATGAAACATTTAATAGGTACTGTTTGTAGTGTCAATGATTCTTCGCCTCTTGTAATTCAATATGGAATAGTCGATAGAAGTAATCATAAAGGAAATACTACGGTTAGAGTAAAAAATGTCATCATACACGAAGATTATGTCCCACCGCCAGAACGTCATCCAAATGATATTGCTCTCTTAGAAGTAAGTTTTCCAAAAATATTTTATCGTATTCTGTAATAATTAATTTTGCTTGTTTTACTTAATTTATTCTAATTGTTTCATGCCAGTAAATTATTAATTCATGTTTAAAACCAAAAAATGTGTAGACATTTATTTTATTTCTTTAAGTAGCTTGTAAAATAAAAATAAATTTGACACTATTTTCAATATAGATTCCCATTTAAAAAATATTGTTGGAGTAATGATGATCAATTGGAAGTTGATGAAGGAAAGAAGAAAGGAGTCGGAATGCAGTCTTAAGGTGTTTATTTGATTTTAAATAAACCTTTCGATCATACAATGATCCTCTTCAGGATTAAATCAAGTCAGAAATAGTATATGTATTAAGTATTAAGAACGGTAAGGACAGTTTACCGATCGAAGACAATGTTTGGGGACTGAGCGAAGCGAAGGTCCCAATTTTGTCTGAGATCGGTAATTCCTTAACATTCGTGATGCTTGTACTATTTTTTGCACAATCGACGCACAAAATTGAAAAGAAAAATAAGATTTGAAAATTATCTTGACATATTAAAAAAAATTATTTGTCAATTTTGAAGTAAGCTTTAGTTTTTGTTTTTATTTATTTACCGTCTCGCCTCCTAGACGGTAAGTAAACATATCACTTACCGACGTGAGCCACATCACTTACCGTTCAGTAATTTGTAAATAAGGCCTACTGTCTTGGAAACACTATCGCTAAATGTAAAAATCTGATGTGGACACTACACGACTTCCTTGTACGCAAGACCAATATGAAGATGAAGTATAGACCCAATTATAAAATTGCACGTGTTTGACGTAATTTGACATTAACATCTATTTTTAATTTTTTTGTTATTTTTTGTCCTAATCCATAGCAAGCTTCATTACAAAAACCAAAAAGTATATAAGTTTTAAATTTACATATCTCGCTTATACAAAGGGCTAATTTAATAATACTTGATGTGCTAGACGCAGAATTTAATTCTCTAAAAGAATTTATTTATAAAATCAAAATGAAACCATTTTATTCAAGAAAAACTGTTAACAACTTCAGGTAATATATCACTTCCGGTTAGCCTGTTTTAACCAAAATCTGCTATGTTATTCCAATTGATATAAAAATCTTATATACCAAATTTGAAACGTTTTGGATTATATACTGACCAAAAAGGGAGGTGCACAACTAGATGTTATATAAGTCCTAAATACAAAATTTCAACTTTCTACGGCTTACCGTTTTTGAGTTATGCGAGATACGTACGTACGTACGTACATACGTACGTACAGACGTCACGACGAAATTAGTCAGAATGGACTCAGGGATGGTCAAAATGGATATTTCCGTTGAAATCTCAAAACCGAAATTTTTCGCGATTACAATACTTCCTTTACTTCGTACAAGGAAGTAAAAAATAACCCGATCATGCAAAAAATATATTAGGAACCAAATAATTTTGTAAAACTGTTTTTACAAAATTGGTTTTCACATTTCACAAAATCTTATAGTTGAAACGTTGTGTATTTCAAATAAGTTTTTATCCATGTTTGTTAACGTTTTGTTACATTTTTTCTGATTTGATTTAACTCTGAAATGTTGGTTTAAAATCAATTAAACACTTTAAGACTGCGTTCCGACTGATTAATCTTATCTTTAAATAATATTTTGTTTGCGATCTACCTATGTACTTGCACACCGTTATTCTACGGAAAAAATTCCATGAAAACTTTTTTTATATCTCACATAGGTAATTAGGTAGCAAAGAACAATTTTCGACTGTTCAAAAACAAAAGTCGATAAATAATTCCTGTGCCAACTTTTAAATTTATCTCAAAATAGTATGAGCAAAATACTAGTCAAAATTAATACAAATCTTTATTCGCGTATAACCATAAATCTACTCGTTTGCAATCTACTCCCTTGAATGTAAAATAATGAATTATATTAATGTATCTGGCAGTTGTAAATAAATATGAATTATTTATAAACCGCCTCATAATTATACACATATCCGTTTAAATCGCACAATTACAAATGTACCACTCGTATTTGTTTAATATTGATATTCCAAAAATTCGTTCATATATAATGATGCGAATTTATTTATACAATTTCTCTGAACCTAGTCAAACGTAGCCAGTCTGAATTAGATTTGGAAAGTCATAAATACATAATAAGTGGTATCAATTATGTACGCTGTAAATATATTATCATAATTTCAGTTAGATGAAAAAATTGTATTCAGTCCTAATGTTCAACCAGTAAAACTGCCAAAGGGAAACGTCTCTCTAGATTTTGAGGATATTGCAACTTTAATAGGTTGGGGTAGAACTGGGGTAAATAAAGAATTAAAATTTTATTTTTTAATATTAATTTGTATTATTTTTAGTTCGGCGAGTCCTTCTCTCTGAATCTTTTGAAAGTAAACGTCACATTGCTTACTCCTCAGTATTGTCAAAATGAATACAGAAAGGACTCATACTATCCCCAAATGCAACTTTGCGCGGGATATTACAACGCTGGTGCATGTAACGTAAGGTTCTTCGTCAATTATGTAATTTTTCTAGTGTCACAATTTCGATATCTTTATATTAATTTTTCCTTGTTAGGCAACATATAAAAAATATTTGATGAAGGTTCCATGTCATTTTTTTAATACAAATTCATTGATGTAGTGTAGACATTAGATATACAAATTTATTCTTTTACATTGGTTAGTATAAAAAATGTGTGTGCAAATTTTGTAATATACGTTATTTTTTGTATCAAGTTCATATGCAATGCATCTTATCTTAATAAATAAAACACTTTGTTAGTTTTTTAGTTTCAAAAATATTTAAAAAAATTTAGGGAATGAATCATTATTTGATGTACTGATAGTAATACAAATAGAAATTTTTCAGAAATACACAAAATTAAGGGCTTAGTTCTTTCAGTAAACATTTTTAGTGCTACTGGCTGATAAGAAATTTTTAATAATAATAATAATAATAATAATAATAATAATAATAATAATAATAATAATAATAATAATAATAATAATAATAATAATAATAATAATAATAATAATAATTTAGGTAATCACGTAACGTGATGTTGAAAAGAAATAAATCAATTCGCCAATATTTTTATTAAAAATAAAATTTCGTATCGGCAGTGGCACTAAACATATACACTTTACGAACCATGCACTTTATTTTGGCAAATTTTGGATAAAATCCTTTTGCATTACAATCAGTAAATCAAATAATATGTAGATACCGTTGATATTTTTTGCAATAATTTTGAAACACACAGTATGTAAAAAACACATATATAATATTTTTTAGGGAGATTCGGGTGGACCGTTAACTGTTGATGGTGTCCAATTTGGTATTGTGTCTTGGGGATCAAATATATGTGCTTTAGAAGCTCCATCTGTGTTTACCAATGTTTCGTATTATAGGAAATGGATCAAGGAAAACAGTGGAGTTTAAATAAAATTGTAAAATTATTATAAGATGTATATATATATATATATATATATATATATATATATATATATATATATATATATATATATATATATATATATATGTCAATTTAAAATACAATGACA
The DNA here is from genome assembly GCA_963082715.1 of Harpalus rubripes. Taxonomy (NCBI): domain Eukaryota; kingdom Metazoa; phylum Arthropoda; class Insecta; order Coleoptera; family Carabidae; genus Harpalus; species Harpalus rubripes. Next base: position 26,788,712 of record OY720451.1, read on the forward strand.
TAATAAACATTACTTGAATCGTATCTAGTACCTTACATTACTAAAATACTCGTAAATAAAAGGTGCTCGATGACTATGTCGATTTAAAGAAGGCTTATGAATGACTTATGAACAGGGTTGCGCATTTACTCGTAAACTATGATAGATTGCTTACATGCAGAGGCGCGCCGTACCATTTTATCGCCCGTGTGCCAATGCTCATCCTGACCCTGACGCCCCCAAATTCAACAGTTATAAAAAATAAGCTTCGCCATTCGAAAGAACATAAAAAAGTGGCCTAAAAAGGTACAAACTAAAATCTAGTTCTATTTCACATTTCGAAAGTATGTATTTACAAAAAAATCGCAAAATTTTCATTTTTGCCTATATCTAGTGACCTGTGGATTTTTTCTCAAATAACGACACCACTAAAATGGTCTTCTAAAGAGGCAACTATTATGTGAGCGCGTTAACTTGGACAGCTTGTGTACTTTTTCATAGTTACCATATGATTTAAATAAACCACAATAATTGTTTTTACCCTATAAAATTAATAATTCTTGCATTTTCTGCTTGAAACATAGATATATCGTTGGAAAGCTAAAATAAACTCTCTTTCAATGGTATAATTTTGCCACTGTGGAAATTATAAATTAGATCCCATTATTTGAAATCTAATAGTGATAAAAAATCTGAGCATCGTGTCGTTTGAAGGAAAATAAAAAATGCGTCTTAAAGACGTGCAAACCAAAATTCCATATAATTTCATATTTGGAACTTATTTGTGAATATAAAAGGAAATGGCAAGAGTATCGAACGCGGGACCGTGTTCAAAAAATTAACATCTCAAATTGACATGGTTTTCGCAATTTCTTTAAATATACCCCAACATTACCCAACCTAACGCCCAAACTCAGGCTTGGAAAATGCGGGCCATGTATTATGCGTTAGGTGAGGTTATTGTTGTTCTCTTTAGAGTAGCATACTAGCAACCTTACTAAGCTAGCTATTCAACGACTGTCCCGCGTTCGAGTCGGGATTTGAATTTTTAACTACGGTCCCGAACGTTAAGACACGTCTCTTCGACGTTTCTAGTACTAAACGAGGTACTAAATTACGCCATTTAGAGTTTTGTACAGTAACCATTTGTATACATTTTTCTGGGAAACAAAAACATCTTTAAAATAGTCTACTAATGGGGCAACTTTGCCCTAATTTAATCAACTTCATATCTCTTATAGTTTACGAGATCCCGATATGAGCCTCGAAAAACGGGCATATTAAATTTAAAAAAACTTGTCTTATTACAATTTTGCTTGCCGTGTCGCCCCTGACCAAGTGTCGCCCGTGTGCGACGCACACATCGCACCCTGTGATTGCGTAAACAATGTAAAGAACGAAGCGCTGAATTGACGTAAGACATGTATGTGGTTAGTGTTAGTGCCGAGCACAACTATTTAGTTTTTTACAAAAAAAAAAATACCAACAATAACGTCACCTAATGCACAGAACTCACTCTTGGAAAATTCGGCGTCGTTATTGTTGGTGACTTTTGTGCGGTATAGATGACGTTATTGTTGGTATTTTTTTGTAAAAGTAAGTAAATAGTTGTTTGCACCAGCACTGACCACATACATATCCTATGCCAATTCAGCTCAGCGCTTTGCGCTGAATAGCGTTAATATTGGTAGAAAATTACTTCGGCTTGTGTCGGTTATCGATTGGTGCTAAATTAGGATAGGATCTGTAAATAAGAACAATGGACATTTGGACGATAAGATAATAGATGTGTAGAATTGTGCGTTTAGGTTAGGTTATAATTTTTTTTAGAAAAATCAAAGCGTCACTTTTATGTACATCAAATTATATGCCAGTTGACTATCGCCCACTTAACCACCACTCAATTATCTGTCGGTAAATTGATCATCGCCCAGTTTGACTAGCCCAGTTGTCGCGTATCGTATAAAACTTAGTTATTATGATGATTCATACAAATATAAGATAAAGTAGAGCTTCGGAAAATCGGACTAATTGGTGCTGAACCCCATCCGAATTTTTGTAGATAATCGATCATACAAAATTATAATTTCCTGCATACTAGGTACTTTTACCAAAATAGAAATACATGTAGTATGTTCCGTAAATACCCGAAAGTCACCAATTACTGTTTTTCCGTTCCGTAAATATTCAATTCCTGAAAACATTTGATTTATGGTACGCGGTGACCTGAAATTGGTGAGTCTGGTTAGTCAACAAAATCATCGCGCTCAAAGCACGATGACTTCGGTTATTTGCAATTTGCATCAATATGACAAATAACATTGGTGCTGTGGTATCGAAAACTCGTAGCTATGTTTAAATTATTAAAATAAAAATTGCTGATATATTTTTCTTTTTCTTTTTATAAGAGTGAATAACAAGGTGAATACAATTGTGCACACTGCGATTGAAATATAAATGATTTGAATATTGTTGGGAATCATGAATGATTTTCTGACAGAGCTTGAATGTCAAGCTGTTCCGAAAATACTCACCACTTTCAGTAACCAACTACTCACCGAAATCACCGATTATGATTAGTCTGATTTATTTACGGAACATACTAATTATTTAAACAAAAAACGTCGTTATGTACTGAAAACAACGTATTTACCTTGAGCAATATATTACACTAATACTATAATGTTAATATGCCATATGCCTGTGCATTTAAAAGCTGTCACATATTTACCTTTCGACGAATTTATCTCAGGTAGCGAATTTCTACGAGTATATTGCTTTGTAAGTACTAGTAGTAGGGCATATTGATTTTCGATATTCCGAGTTTCTGACATCTGGATTTCGACGATCTATAGTAATTTTTAAAAAATATACTCCTTAAAGTAATGTTAATGTTTTTGTTTTTGAAAACATTTCGCTTGGATGACCTACAATGGTATTGATTTATTTCTGCCATCTTGCGAGTTAAACTGAAATTATTGCAGGAGATGAAATTTAACTTTACCTATAGAGGGAACCTACTGCATTAGGTTCTTGTAATTTAAAAAGAAAACATTACCTTACAAAAGTAATGAAATAGAAAACTGCAATATTGTCTTACCTCTATGTAGCAGAAGAGGGAAGTTGAGTTTGAATTTTAATAAAGTAACGTCACAATTTGTTTAAATAAATTATATTAAATTATTAGAAACTATTAAAACAATTATTACATTATGCATTGTAATATTGCATTTTTTTACTCTAGTTGTATACATTTTTTACAGCTACAATAAAAGTGTGGAAAGTGCCATAGCATTTAATTTTTTCAATATAGAATCTCGAAACCGGGAACACAAAAAAATTGAGGCTGCTCACATGTTCATGTTAGGGAGTAAATACTAATATTTTTAACAATTTGATTTATAATTATACTGCTTTATTTATTAATATATTTACATTCTAGCACTAGAAATTTTTTTAGTAATTTTTGTTGGAAATACTGAGCGAAGTGGCTTTTTGTGTCTCAGGGAGGGACCACCACCATTTGTTCACTGTAAATGGTTGTTCATACTAAAACAATTCATTTGTAACGCCACCCCCGGGGGCGGTTGCGTCATATTGGCGTCGTCTTCTTTGTCTTGGCGGTTAGTTTTCTGGGGCGCCATTCTTACGGTTCTGGTGTCTGAAAAGAAGACGGCAGTTGCCGGGATTGCTCTTTGTGGAAGAAGGGCCACGGGGTTGCACAGAAAAGCACGTTTAGCTTAACTAATATTTAATGTGACTGATGTAAAAATATGTACAAATAAGATAACAGCAAAATAGAAAAATAGGAACCTTGACTAACTGTGGTCCTTTATACAAGGCGGCGGAGACAGGATTGGCCGTGAAGCGGCAATGGCAGGTGGGAAGAACAAATGACACTACTTCAAATGAAACATAGAATGATTCTACAGACAAACGGCGAAATACTATCGCCAAACATGACTTAAAAACATCTGCGGCGGTTACTTTCAAACTCTCGGCCGATGACCCTTATGAAGAAGTCAGCTCGGAGATAGTACTTTAGACCAGGAGGAGCCAGGAATTGAGCTCTCTCTGGGATATTATAGGTAGAGGGTATCAGATGATGAAATTAATTACTATAATTATATTTATAAAAAGTAAAAAAAGCCATAGTCGGACAATATTACTAGAACAATGAACAAATGTTATTAAGTAGTTATTATTTTTATTTACATATAATACAAAGGACATATGAACTTATCGTATTTGTTATTAAAAAGTACTATAAATGCAATGACTTTCGGTTTCTCTAATTGATTCAAAGATTCAAAGATAAGAGGAAGGTACTATTATAATACAATGCAATAGCCACGCATATTTTTTTATTTACTGATAATTATATTATACCACTAGCGTGAAATATTCTAAATGCAAATTCGCGCACACAAAATAATTTACTCTAAATTTATATAATGTACCAAACGGTTTCACATTTTTAAAAAATATTTACATTAAATGTGTGTGAAATGTGTGTACCTATATATTTTATGATAATAAAATTTATTAAATATATCAGTTTTTATTCTCGCGCCCTGTGAGCGATGTTTTTTGTTTTGTTATTGAAAACCTAGTTTTCCATGATTTTGATTATGATGAGTGTTGTTTTTCCTGTCATTATATATTGATGTACAAATGTCATTAATAAAAGTATTTTCATTACTTTGTATTTTCATCATTTATAATAAAAAAAATTAATAATTTTTATTTTTGTAAATAATTAAATAAACAGATTGGCGCCCGAAATATTTACGAAAAGTAACCTTGATGTCAAATTATTAATTATTTTTCAGTAGGATTTATATAAATAAACATGGCAATAATTTGTCACAAGTTAAGTTATATGAACTTTCACGTCACATTCTATTACAAATCATGTGACTCTTTCTACATATTACACAAATTTGAATAATTAATTGTAAAATTTCTAATGACTAATTCGTGATATTTTCAAATTGGAGGCTATTTAAAGAATAATACCGGGAAAACTTCAAGAAAAACAGTCTTATAAATTCGTTTGGAACAAGTGACTTGTTCTAAAGATGAACTGTGTGGCACACAATTTTCTAAAAATTAATTTTATATTACGACAATATACTTTTGTATTAAATATATATTTTTTTAATTTGAACTTAGAAAGTTTTACAATTCCCTGAAGAAGGCCGAAACGTCGGTTATGTAATAACACATTCCAAGCGAATTTATCCGACACATTTAAAAGAATAATATTTATTAAAATTTAATACATAAAATGCATATAAAAATCTGGCAACCAATAACCCTTACATAAATTCAAAATACATTTGCTCCAAATTGCTACTAATCATTTATATAACGAATAATTTTATTGATAAAATTGACAAGAATCTTCCTATTATCATACATCGGTCTTATCTGTGTCATTGAAGGATATTTTTATATAAATACACGAGGCATAAGTAAATAAACATGATAGTGCGGTAAACATGACGGTTGGAAGTATTTTGTTCTTCACGGTGGTTGTGGTGACAGCGTCAGGTGGGTGACATGGTTTATTGAAATTGAATCACAACTAATGGAAATTAATTAATTATGTTTAGCTGTTCCGCAAGAGCGGATTGTAGGGGGCGAAGAAGCTGAGTTAGGAGAATTCCCTTACGTGGTAAGATAAACATTTATACGATTTTATGGTGAAAGTGAAATTGAGTAAAAAACCCGGGTTTAAATCCGGAGTTTAATAACAGTTAGTATAAAGGTGATTTAGATTGTAACTTATTAGCCATGAAGCAAAAGCCAAATGATTTTTTTTGCTATCAAGTTACTGTAAAGAAATGAAATGCAGAAAAACACCAGGATCAGTTTGTATAATTGCTGTAGTTAATGAAATATTAAAATATGGGGAATCGTCGTCATTTATTACAAGAAAAACTATTTAAATTTATAAAAATAATATCTAAGTTCCTCTAGAAATGGAAACGAGTTTCACTATACCAATCTTTAAGAAAGGCGGCCACGAAAACCGGAAAACTATTGAGGTTAATATTATTAAGTACAGTATTAAAAATAATAACTAGAACCATAAGAACAAAAACCGATTACCCAAAAGAGGGACAACATACCACCAGGAAAGCAACCAGTTGGACAATCACCAAAGAGGTGGACCAAAAGTTTAATTGTCGTTATCATTTGAATCTCTACATAAACATTAGAGACGACTGTTAATGAAATAAACAGACAACGCCATTTGAAAAGAAGAAGTTATTTTGTATTGAAAACAGTCAACCATCGAAATTTCCCACCCATAACACAAACTTTAATTAGGATAAAAAAATACTAACCTTCATGGGCTCATAACTCGGTGTGAAAATTACTTACATGCAATAAGCAAGATATAATTTTTTTAAAGTTATGCGATAAATTTGTGACGTGAAGTATGTCCGTTCCAATGGCACTGAAGCAGTATTTTTTCTTGAGCAGTTTATATTTTTTATTATAAAAAGAATATTATACACATTGTAAGTCTAAATTTACATTTATAATAATTAAACTAAAGAAAATAAAATTATTTTGTCAATTTTTTTGTATATACTTGATATTTAAATAATAAATGCCAATAAAAATTAAATGTGACAGATGTGAGAAAATGGGTGCTATGGAAGTACACGCGAGATTCGCTGCTTTCATATTTTTGGCCAAAAGAATTAAATCGGACACACGTGGTGACGGCATAAAATGTTTAACACGTTAACTGCGATACATATCGCCAGCGATATCTAACCAGATGATTTTCCCCATTTCATTCTTCAGGTGCAGAGAGTATATAATTTTTATTTGTGGACCGATTTTAACGGTTCTTGTAGCATTGTAAATGTCCTTTTCAACAGGATTATTAGATTATAATAATATAGTACATATCTCTGGCGTTATGTAACGCACACAATTATTTATTTATTATATCTGTGCGATACATATCGCCGGAGATTTGTACAAACCTGCATGAACTTGTTATACTTACTAACGTGCGTTTTATTTCTTTTCATTGTCAGTCTAAACCTTGTGCAATGACATTATTAAAGTTTATTTTTTATAAGATTTTCAGACAACAAAAAATATTCTTGAATTAGCAAAAAAATACTTCGCTGAAATAAAGTGGAAAAATAATCTAAATTTACTGTGTTTTTAGTTGTTAATACCAGAATATGCCATATGTTATTTTTGTTCAATAAAACAATTAAAATTCTTATATACATAACTTTATCTTCCATGCATTCAATTTAAATTAAATACGTGCGGTACTAGTCCCTGTAGGTGTGTACGGTTTGAGTCTATATAAGTTCAGATATAAACCTAAAAGATAGATACTTGACAACAGCTATCAAGTTACTTATCTATACACAAGATGGAACTAAAGTCAACATCTAGTACATATCCCTGGAGATGTGTATCGCACCATAGTAAAAACAAATTACATATCGCCGGCGATAAGTATCGTCAGTAACGCAATACTACCTTATTTTTGTTCCGCAGTTAACGTGTTCATTAATTCGTTATAACTCATTATTGAAAAATGTTTTTAAACAAATTTTTCTTCACTACTCACTTACTAATCAGAAAGAATTTTACGATTTTAATATGATTTCATGGTTTATGAACCCAGTAATATTTATTTTCACCTTAATATTTAAAATACTTAAATTTTAACAATAGTATATGAACACAAAATTAATATTTTAAGTTGTTAAAAATTATGATTTTTTTTCGTTATTTAGGCTTCCCTGCAAAAAAATGACAAACATAGCTGTGGGTGTTCTATTATAAGTTCCAGATACTTATTGACTGCAGCTCATTGTGTTAATGAATAGTATGTATTAGAAAATAATTTATAAATGATATTTTATTTAAACTCTGGTTTTCTTTCAGTGAAAGTAATTATGCAGATCTAAGAATTCAATACGGAGTGGTCAAGATTAACGTCAGCAGTAAAAATATTGTAGCACTGAAGAGAATCATTATGAAAAAAGACTACACACCTGAAAATGGATATATCAATGATGTTGCTCTCTTGGAAGTAAGTATTTATTTTAACGCTATATTTTAAAAAACAAACAAAAATTATTTCTTTTACGTACATTATAAAAGATATCTTTTATTTTATCCATTTTATGCATTGGTACACTGCTAATACATAATTTTTAAACTTTCCTTAAATTGACTATATCGTATCGAAACGAAATGTTTAATGAGAAATTGAATGTGGCTATAAAAATTACGATCCAGAGTGTTTTGTTTAAGCCTGGATTAAAATTGAAGGGTATGTCTAAATATACATATACATTTTGATGTACTGATCATCAATCAAAAAGAATTATTCTAGTATTCAGAAAATTTTTTCTTCGAATTTATTTCTTGAACTGTACCTATATTTTTTGTGCCACTGGCCGACAGGAAATTTTTATTAAAAATAATGAATTATCTAATCACATAACAGATGTTGAATAATATTTTTCGGCCAGTGGTACTAAAAATATACAGTCCAAGAATTTAAAAAATAGGAATAAATAATTTTCCGAATTCTGGAAAAAATATTTTTGTTTTAGAATCAGTTTATCGGAATGTATATACGTGCTTTTAAAAATTTTACTCTTTATGACACTTTCTATAGTCATTTATTATATCCCAAAAGGTTTAAAAATAATCGTAAAAGCAAGTTCACCACTCCAACAAAATCTAAGGGCCGGTTTTATAAAAAAAAATAATCTACCAACTAAATTTTAATCGTAGATTAAATGTTTTATGAAACCGGCCTTATTATTCTGCCTCTCTCCTTAATACAAAACTGTTATTGCTGTTTTTATTATCTTTCGAACAAACATTCATAATTTAATTTACATTTCATAAAAAAATTCTGTAAAAAGACATGATTGCAAGAAATTGCATAAAACTCAAATCCCATGTAAAATCCTTATGTTCACCCTATCCACCACCCAGTATATCTACTATTATATATATATATATATATATATATATATATATATATACATATCTAAAATTATAAAATTTAATTTAAGTTGCTTTATAGTAGTTCAGCATGATGCACAGATGGCGCAGTCTTTGACTTTACTAAATAGTTTATATTGAACTGACCAGAACTGAAATATTCAAAATAACATGTATTGTTACTGTGTAATGTACGACAGTATTTGAGTACACGAGATTAACTTTATTGGTCACTTGTAACATAATTTCTTCGAAGCAGCTGTAAATAATTTATACGCAGAATTTATGCAGTATGTATTATTAACTAAATTAATAATAATAAACTTAAATTAACTGTACTAGTACGAATTAAATAGTCATGAAACAGTTTATCTTTCTAAACTAGATACTTACTGTTTTACCTCTTCTATGATTACTCTGTCTTAAATTATAAAATGTGATACATTTATAGTTAGCCGAAGAAATTCAGTTTGGCCCTAACGTCCAACCAGTTCAGCTGCCCGAGGCCTATGATTATCCCGGAGATTTCGCCAATGCTACCTTAGTTGGATGGGGCAGAACAGGCGTAAGTATTTATATTCATTACATATGTAAGTTTACATGCAACGTGTTGATGAGTGAGAATAAAGTAGCAAATATACATATTGACTGCGGTATTTGGTACCATAGCAGAATAACAAGACAAGGGTGTATTTAAAATAGTTTATCTTTTAGTAGTCATCCATATATTTTGAGCAAGACATACTAATGCATTTCTAAGATACCCTAGTCCAGTATTTCAATGAAAACTTACATAAATTTTCACACCTTAATGTTTCATACAACTTTAATCTTCTCTACCGCAATACATAAAGGTCATTTTACTTTCAAAACAACTGATACGGAAAACTTGTGAAAAGAAACCGCACATTTATAATATAATTTAAACGTCAACTTTAAGTCGCTAGCCAAACTATACCTATATGTTCAGTGGTGTGGTGCTTATTTTTCAACGTCCGACTGGTATGTTATTATTATCTTAACAACCCTGCTTTCAGGGTTGTTATATAGCAAATAACACCCAAGGGCGTGTTATGAGTTGTTGCTATGGTTATGTTGTCAAGAAATTGATACTGATACTGCAATAAAGCCTAAAAAATAAGTATAAGCTGAGGGGCATTTCACTAGCGTAATCAGGTGTACAACCAAACGTAATCAATTATGTATAGTCCGATTGTTAAGGGCAAAATTTTGCCTCCACCCTGCATTTTGTGATGCAAGCAAGTCGTTTAGGTCATGTCACTGAGACTATACCCTACCGATTAAAAGATGTAGCCACCCGGAAATGCCTCGGAGGCACAAGTTATTGCGGGTTGTATACCTCATTAGCGCAGTTGTCTTAAAGTCGCCGTGGTGCGCAAACCATTGGATCTTCAAAGTTGAATTTTTCTAATAATAATAACAATGGAAATGTCTTTGATGCTGCAGTGCAAAAAAAAAAATGTTTGGTTACATATAACGTATACATTTTCCTCTTGAATTTAGCACATTGTGTTTTATTGAAGAAAATTTTGGATTCCTTGGCCGGCTTTAGTGAATAAGCACATTTCAAAGGTCACTAGAATCCGATTTCTCGTTTTTACGATAATGTAGTCTGCGCATGCGCGCGTGCATCTGCATGTGTACGTAGAGTCCGTGCGTTTAGAGAAAAAAACAAATCGTCGCAGTAGAAGTTGTATTACCCAGCCTACAAATGTTGACTATTAATACTCGCTCAAAAAACATTTAACTGAGTAATATTTAAATGTTATTAATTTTAATATTATTATCAATTTTAATATTATTATCAATTTTAATATTATTATCATTTACGATACACAATATTCATAAACATGTATACATATAATTATTACTCGCACAAAGACATTTCATTGATTATTTTTGTCCATATTTATATCTATAACCTATACGCTAAAAACATCTGCTACCTGTCACAATATCGCACCACCCCTACTTTCACAAGTTGGACCCGCCCGGATGAATTTTGGTCTGTACGCCGGTTTTTTAAATACGTATGCGCATGTGTAGGCGTGCGCGTACACAATACAATGCGGTTACCACGTAACCGTAGGTAACCACTCTGATTAAAAAAGAACCCGTTATATACCTATTGGGTGCTAGTGCGAGCTAAATTTTTAAACAGATCTGTAAATCTGTAAATAATGAACAAAATCGCAACAAAAACTGCCACTCTTACGTATAATTTTATATTAATCAACAAAAATAGATGCGTGTTTGTCAGTTTCTTTACAAATTTACAGATTTGTAAGACTTACAGATTTGTTTAGACGAAAAAGTTTAACTGACATTACTGAAGGCTTTTTGTGGGATATACAATAATTCATATTTCTTATTACATTATTACTTTACTTATACCGTTCAGAAATGTAACACGAGGGGGGTCTCCTAAGATGATGCTACTAATACTGATGACTGCAACGAGGATACACTTTATCTTACTGGTAGACGCCTCTGATGATTGGCGTCCACGAAGGACTTCTTGATAAGGAAGAACACTCATATACTTCATTTTTTACACTTGATGAACACTACGGACATGGACACTACTTGGTGATTTAAAAACTAATAAACTTTATTTACATTTAAACTAAACCTAACATGTTACATTCTGTAACCCAGCGGGCGGGCGTCGCCCCAAAACTAAAAGACACTACATGTCGAAAAACAAGACACGTCTGCCCGACGCGACAAACTAATTTCGACTCTTTCATGTTTACCCCACGACAATCTAAACCCGACAGGATTATCTTAGGGGTACGGCATGCGTAGGCTAGGTCATCCAAAGTTACGCACGTATACCCAATAATTTCTAGACTAATGATAAACAAATAATGTCGTGACTATCATAATACAATATGAATTTCTAAACTGAATTTTGACAAATAGATAAACAGAGTTAAGATGAATATTGAAACTATAATTTAGAAAAATTTATAAAAAGTTATTTATCTATTATTGCTCTTACCCTCGCCTTGTTACAGAAATACCACCAATCCCGTCAATGAATCTCGAACATTTAGAAGAGTAAAAGAAGTCATCGTCATAAAGATATGTTAAATATAATATTTATGCAACATAAAATGGAAATGACGGGAGGTATTATGCTTGGCCATAATAGATTTTTTCAATAATAAAAATTACATTATATTATTTATCCAAAAATATATATTTGAAAGTAATCCTGTAAATTGTAGTTCATTTTATATAAGAAAATATAATATGGCGCTGGAGAGCCGATCGTATTTACATGCATTTAATATATCTATTATTTAAGTTCGTGAAACCAAACTTTGTCAATACTAAATACTTTTATTTATAAAAATGTACCGTACCTGAATATTACAAATTACAAAGTCGAAATGAAAGGTATATTTAAATATCGCTTAATTTTGTCAACAGGTGTGCTTTCTGTCAAATCAGAGTTAATATTTATTGCCCTATCTAACTAATGCTATTTTCGTCCGTAGTGTAATATTTCGAAAATATGTAATATTATGTAATCAAAAGTGTAATATAAGTAATATGTGTAATTTAGTAGTATGATTAGGAATTGCATAATATTACATAATATGAAATCAGGTGTACATAATTTTTACTAGTGAATCACCCCTCGGTATAAGCAGTCATAGCCTACCTACTCCGTAAATTTTATTAAAACTTTCTGATCCGTAATCCGTAGAATATTAAAAATTTATAGTTCGGCGTTTAACATTGAACGCTCCACGAGAGTTAAACTGATAATAATGCCTTCGGGCAACGTGCATCTTGGGGCCAGAGGCCCTAGGATAATACACTGTTGACCTCAGGCGTAATAGTTCTTATAACACCCCTGATATGTTAATTACTATTATAGACGAACCATCCACCCTCTCCTCTTCTCCTCAAAGTGAACATGATCCTGTTCACTCACAGCTACTGCCAAAGCAAGGAACCCGACTACAGTCCTGAAAACCATGTATGCGCTGGGGTGCCTGAAGGAGGACACGGCCAATGCAATGTAAGTAATATGGTAACTTTAAAGAGTTTTAGTAATTATTTTTGTATTTTATAGGGTGATTCTGGGGGTCCATTAACCGTCAACCGAGTACAGTATGGTGTCGTGTCATGGTCCATAAAGCCCTGTGCAAGTTTTGGACATCCTGGGATATTTGCCAGCGTTACAGCGTATAGAGAATGGATTAGGGAACACAGTGGAGTATAGATATTAGATATTGTTTAATTTAAATAATCTCGTACCCGGATTATTTATTATTTTAACTTTCATTGTCAAGTTTATCAAATACAATTTGTCACGTGAAATGCATCGCTTTATTTGTGTATGTTCTGAACTGTCCGTGAATCAGTTCTTTTCGTAAAAATAAATAACACAAAAATAAATAAGACAATTATTATTAATTAATATAAAGGTTTATTAAACTATAATTAAATATTAAAATAGTATTAAATAATAATGATTCCCAATATTAAATAATTATTAAAAACTAATTAAGACTAAAACTATAATTTACTAGGTACATAGCACTAACACTATTATTTATTTATTTAACCAATTAACACTACTATTTATTTCCACGATTTTACTAATTATTTATTTCACTACGCGTTCCAATCTTAGACTGCCGGTCTGTTGCAGACTCTTGCAGACTGTTTACGCGATATTTATATCATTATATACTTATACACCTACCGACCTACACAGCGTCTATATACTCAAATGACTCAACAGCGTCTGTATATTCAACTGCTCAAACAAAAGTCACACCTTTCACCTCACTGTCTGTCTATTTATGTAACTAACTTTCTTCTCCCACAGCCTCAGTATCACCAACTATCCGTATGCTACAATTCTTCAACACCAATGCCGAGTATCCACTCCAACTCGGTGTTGCAGTCCGTGTATACCTACTTCACAATACTCATCTACACTACCGAGTATTCACTTCCACAGCTATCCCAATATACCAGTAACTTCCAGACTCGCCGTTACTGTCCTCGTACACTATAGGTTCCCAATACTCGTCAACACTACCGAGTATTCACATGCACAGCTATCCCAGTATACCAGTAACTTCCAGAGTACCTACTCCACTCGACACTTTACTGCATACGCTCATTATGATACTGCTGTGCTTCTCAAACTCACTAACACTCTATGTAAATATCTCTAAGTCTCTGAATGTAACTAACTCAGTAACTATGTATGTCACCAACTCTCGAGCATAGCTGCGTCCCTTTTATACAGCTGCCATTACCTTAAGCTCTAGAATGTTCGACTGCGTAATAACAATGAACACAAAAAGTTCAGGCGACCGGAAGTAATTAAACACGTCGCGGCTTGTTTGCTTATGTAGCCCGGCCGCTATCGCAATTGTGTCATCGCTATAGACACTCGCTCATTGCTGCGGCGACGACGGCGCGGCTGCGACGTCGGTGGCGACAGCAGTGGCGACAACAGCGGCCACAGCGGGCGTTCTACGTTACAATATGAATAAACAAAATAAATCTGTTACATGTTTTTAATATTAAAATATTGAACGTTATTCAAGTAATATTGTTTAAAACTTTATTTATAATAAATAAGTATTTATTTTCAGATCTATATACAGTACTCAATCGACTTGCTAATGAGGAAATTTTGTCTAAGTTATCCGACTTCATATCTCGTTATCTGATTATCTGGGAATATATTAACTGCTTTTACATTTTCGCTACGTTACTTTCTTTTTCTGGATAGTCACTGCGAGAAACCTGTTTATAAATGAACAGTGAACACAGAGTGGACAATGATAGTAGTTACGTCTGGTTGAGCTTCTGTTCTAAATCGCGTTTATAATACTAAAAAGTTGCAATGAAATTATTAATAGTTTTCGTGATTAGTAATTTAGTGACTAGGTTTGCTAGTAAGTACCTATTTATTAGTTTTGCAGTTTTGATTAACCGAAGAATTGATGTCTTTTGATCTTACAAGTGCTAAACTGGGACATATAGAGACGGAACGACAAGGGTTTCTCAATGTTATTAAGCAACGCAACATATATATACATATATATATATATATATATATATATATATATATATATATATATATATATATATATATATATATATATATATATATCGCCTATTAAACTATAGGTAGCTGTACTATTAATTCTGACATCAGATTTTTATTATTATTTGAAATAGACTTACGTGCGAAATCAACCACTTTGGAATTTTGAATTTAATTATTTTCTTTTTTTAGAGATTAGCCGTCAGGTTAAAATAAAACTTATGCTGAAAGATCATTCATAACACTTTAACATGAGCCTAAATTAATTAGAATTCGTTTCGTGTATTCAAATGAAAAGTTCTAAAATAAAATGCATGAAACAAATGAATATAACTTTAATATTAACTTACAAACTGATACAACACTGAAAAATAAATTATCTGGAAATTAATGCAAAGGCAATAATTACAATCCGTCAAAACTGTGTTAGACTATGTTATACTCGTGATTGCAACCACTACAAAAACCCCGTAAATATGTGCAATTTTTGATATCGGGGTCTGCATTATTGCACTTGATAAAAAATAAGCACTCTCATGTTAAAGCGTAATAAATGATCTTTCTAGCAGCAGAAGTTTTATTTTAATCTGAGGTCTAGTTTAAAAAAATAAATAAATTCAAACGTTAGATTATGTTACGTTTGTAGGGTTGCCAGGCGTCCCGTATATACGGGATTGTACCCTATTTCAGCTGAAATTTGAGCGTCCTGTAAAGAACTGTTCGGGACGCCAAATTGTCCCGTATTTTGTGAGGAGCGCGATTTAATTAACACTTAATTATTATACATTCTATTTTGAGCATAATATGAATAATAATAATATTGGTAGTACTATAGTATTTTAATTTAATACAACATTGTATTTTCAGATATTCTGTTTCTATAATTATTGCTTATATGCTCGCATCTCGCATCATCATTATATTTCAATTACTAAATGTCTTGTAATGAATTCGCAAATTTTATTACAAAATAACGATGCAAATAAAAATGCACTAGCCGCTGCAAAATCGCAAAAGATATATAAATTTAAAAACTTTTTTTTATATATTTGAGACTGAAAAAGTTTTCTTACAATAAAATATATTATTAGTTTCTGTACCTGACTTTTATCCGATTTTAATTTTTACAAATTTGTTAAATTTGCTTCTTTGTAAAGAACTCTATATTATCTTATTTTGCATTAAAACACGTTCGACCTTAAAAACTTTTTCTCACAATTTTTGAATCCGTCTAATATTGTAAAATTATAAATCTGGCAACCCAAGTTTAAGGTAGGTTTAGAAAAATTTGAAGCAAACATCTTCAAATTTTCATTTTACTATTTGCCTAGTCATTTTGAAAACGGCTAGGCGTTTCATAAAAAGAAGGATGTTACAATCTACCTACGATACAAATATTTACACTGAAAAAGATTCAAAATAGTTATATAATAATTAAGAATACAGCCATCTACAGTTTAATGGGCCATGTGGTTAGCTCCCTATTATTATGACTGATTCATTCAATGAGAAAATTGTTTATTCCATATCCCTATATAAGTCCCAGTTCAGCACTTGTGAAATTAGACTATCTGTACTCTACGTCACTGGTGGTAGGAATACTTTTAGCATTTAACGCTTGTTACATAGGGAGGCATGACATTTCTGGATCGTTATGCCGGGTTCATACCAAACAAAAAAGAAACAAAACCGAAAATTGTTGTTTTTAAACAATTTCACAACAAAATTTAAACATTTCTACGACTTATGTATTTTGTTTGTGTTTTACAAACATTTTATTATCCCGTCGCTTGTCGGTAAAGATCAAATAAATGTATGTTTTATTTCGATTTTGAATTCGAAATCTGTGATTAAACTATAGACTTGTACAAACAAAACTACACAGCTTTCATTGCTATTTCAATTTTATAACCAAACGTTTCGTCACACTGATGGAATTTCAAAAGTTTGTATTTCTCCTTTATATTGCAGGACCGACTAACTGGATTAAATTTTCCCCGATTGACATTCTTACAAATTTCCTGAAACTGGATCGTAATTCTTCATTTAAACCAATTTCATCATTCCGTATATCATCCAATAATTGATGATTGCTGCGGAAATTTATAAATTATTGCCCTCTTCATCAACTAGAGCACGAGCATGATAGCGCCACATGTTTATGTTTACGGGTAATGTGGATAGTATAAAAAAAATGAAACCAAAAACATTTTACTGTTTCGTTTCACTTTTGGCATACATTTATTTTTTTACAATAGTTCCAAAAAATTTAGTTTTTATAAAGTTTTGAAATTGTTATGTTTTTGTTTTGTTTTGAGTTTCTATTTGTTTGTTTATTT
This sequence comes from Harpalus rubripes, assembly GCA_963082715.1. Classification (NCBI taxonomy): domain Eukaryota; kingdom Metazoa; phylum Arthropoda; class Insecta; order Coleoptera; family Carabidae; genus Harpalus; species Harpalus rubripes. The sequence goes on from OY720451.1 coordinate 26,806,157, forward strand.
GGTGTGGACCCGGCATTTTAAACACACAGGTTAACCGGCCAGTAAGTTTGGTAACCTCGTGAGAATAAAATATGCCCGATTACTACAGAGGTTCCAGTCAAATTAATTATTTGTGTGTGATACGTTAAATTTAAATTTAAAGTAATACAAAACACGTTGATTAAAACTGTCTCATATTTTCATATTCCATTTTTAATATTATTGAAAGGTAATTTACCGGTGACGTGTAATAATATGTTTATCATCATTTTTTTTGTAAATATATCCTTGAACAGGCCTCAACGGAAATATTATCTTCTTAATACAAGTCTGTCCTGCGCATCCCTCTCGTAATGGGGACTTATAAAATTGACGTCACACAACATACATTCTCTCCACCAGTACTACATGTTTTTAGAAGACGACATGGTCGTAGAAAGAGATAGTTTAGTATTTCCATGGCCTCTCTTCTCTTTTCAACTTATTGTCCTAATCCAATTTGATATTTTGTGTTTTATTTTGCGGTGGTGTTTGGCGTATATATGAGAAATCTGTTTTGTTATAATAATGATTTGTTAACTGTTGATAAATTCTACAAAAATTATAATACCGAAACACAAAATTATCCAACACATTAACACTGTTTTAAACTCTAACTTTCTTCGTCTTTGTCTAAAAGGTTACTTCCGATCTTCAGAATTCAGTAGATGGCAACAGTAAAATTCTAAAACTATAACGCCCCATTCTACCGTCCTTAATTACAGTGCCCCTGAAGTGACGCCTGGTAAATGCCCGCACGGTACAAATATGTCATCATCATTACCGAAATCTGTGTACAAAGCAGATTGGCACACCCAGCAATGGGTAATATGCCGTAATGATATACAGGCTGTAACAGCTAAACGAGCTACCTCAAATAATTTCTATACTATTAAAGATACAAAAAAAAAATACTATAAGGCAATTGTATAGAAGACCAAGGGGGACATGCGAATACAGAAGAAAATAGTTTCTTAGCCCAGTGTGGTTCTCTAGTCACTACACAAAGTTATATTGTTTTTAAATGAGATGGCGTATATTTTTTACGCCCATTCGAGAGAGTATTTTTTTCTGAATCTCGTTTAGCTGTTACAAACAAATACTATAGAACAAAATTGTAGGAGATCAAGGAAGACATCCCATTATTTTTTTTACCAGTGGTTCTGAACTTACAACACAAAGTTATATTTTCTTAAATGAGATGGTATATATATATTTTTAGACCCATTCGATATAGTATTTTTTTCTGAATTCACCCATATAATCATTTTATATTCTTACATAATAAAAACATTGAGAAAAATTCAATTAAAATTAAAATAAATTTTATTTTTATAGTTATTTTCAGTAGGCAATGTATAAAGAACAATTGAGCTTAAATTAAAGTAAAACAAATATTTGGTAATTACTTTATAAATAAAATAGTATTCTATCCGCAACAATAGGAATTATTATGCACTAAATAATTCAAATTGACGAATATCAGGTTTTGTTTTACGTACATGGCCTACTGAAAAATATCTATAAAAATAAAATTTATTTAAATTTTAATTAAATTTGTCTCAATATTTTTATTATGTAAGGATATAAATAGACTACATAGTTGAATTTAGAAGAAAATACTTTATCGAATGGGCCTAAAAAATATATGCCATCCCATTTAAGCAAATATAACTTTGTGTTGTAACTTGAGAACCACTGGTTTTAAAAAATATTATATTCCGTAATGGGATGTAACCCTTGGTCGCCTACAACTTTATTTTATAGTATTTTTTTGTATCTCTAATAACTTTCGAGAAAAATCGCGTTTCCTAGTTTCGTTTACACCATATATATATATATATATATATATATATATATATATATATATATATATATATATATATATATATATATATATATATATATACATAAATATATATATATATATATATATATATATATATATATATATATATATATATATATATATACCGGGTGGAACATCATACCTGTGTACATAGGCAATTCATATGAGAAAAACAATTTTTTCGTGCCCATTGCTCCCAAATTATTTTAGACAAAAATGCTTCAAATAAATGTTGTAGAGCATAAAATTCTGCATCTAAATCAATAAACAGAATTATTTTTACATGCTTTGTAACGATACAAATTAAATAAGAAAATATTGAAAATTACGTTGAAAATATCAAATAGCCATGGAATTGAAACAAAAATAGAAACAAATAAATAGGTAAATTAAATTCATACAAAAATCTCCATACCTATTATTACGACAATTGTACATTTCAATGAAATATTTATTTTTTATAGGATTTTTATTGAAAATCTTTTTAAATTGGAAATAATTCATGTAAACATTAAGACCTATCTACTACAATTCAAATTTCAAACAGTAATTCTCTGAATAAAATAATCACTACAATTTATTATTATAACAAATATTCGAATAATCCTCCGTTTTCAGCCAAGCAATAACCAAGTCTATTGTAGAATGAATTTCTTACATTAGCGAGCTGCCTATTTGTGATTAAGGCGCTCTCCTCCATGATAGCTTCTCTCAATGAATTAATATTTGGTTGGCGCTGCTTATAAATTTTACATTTAAGATGACCCCATAAAAAAAGTCGCAAGGTGCTAAATCAGAAGATCTGGCTGGCCAATTTAAAGTTCCACCACGACCAATCCAGCGATTTGGAAATGCTTGGTTTAAATAATCTCTAACACTTTAGTCCGAAATGAGCTGGGCAGCCATCTTGTTGAAACCAAACCTCCTGATTTTCGCGCGCTACGCTGTCTAATGCAGGGCCGATCACATTAATCAAGAGTTCTAAGTATGTTTCAGAATTTAAGTTGCCAACGATCTCAAATGGTCCAATAATATTGCTATTAAAAATGCCTGCCCAAATATTAATTTTTTGAGGATATTGCGTTCTGGTGGTAACATTTAATCTTGGATTTTCTAGAGCCCAGTGCCTATCATTTTGAACGTTTGGTTCATTGTTTAATGTAAAAGTACACTCATCGGTAAAGCAAATAGATGGAAGAAAATCACGATGTCGATTTGCTCGTTCTTGCATATCTTCACAAAAAACTCGCCTACTTTCTTCATCAATGGGCGAAATGTCTTGATGGCATTGCATCTTATAAGGGTGGTATTTATGTTTTTTAAGAATGCGCAATACAGTAGAATAAGCAATCTCACATTCCTGCGCCTGCGCTATTATTCTTGAACTTAATTTAGGATTAAAATTTATTAATTCCAGAACTCTTTGTTCGTTTTCTAAATTAATGCGATTATTTATATTTCCTATAAATAAAGATATGATTTGTTTGTAAATCTCTTAAAAAATATTCAAATTTAAATTTACCTGTACTATTTTCCGCCGCAACACTTGCCGTGGATTCAAATTTTTGAACATACGCGCGTATTGTTGTAGCACTTGGAATTGGCCTATTTGGAAATTTCACGGCGAATAAATCTCTAACTATACGTAAACAATTTCCACTATAAAATTTTTTTATTATAAAAACCCTTTCTTCGTTAGAATAAACTGAATTCATTTTGATATTTTACCGTCAAATTAGTTATTTATCTGTCAAACGTCAGACATTCATTTGTTTCTATTTTTGTTTCAATTCCATGGCTATTTGATATTTTCAACTCTGTTTATTGATTTAGATGCAGAATTTTATGCTCTACATTTATTTGAAGCATTTTTGTCTAAAATAATTTGGGGAGCAATGCGCACGAAAAAACTGTTTTTCTCATATGAATCGCCTATGTACACATGTATGATGTTCCACCCGGTATATATATATATATATATATATATATATATATATATATATATATATATATATATATATATATATATATATATATATATATATTTAAATTTTTTATTTCAGTTGACATTCCTCGTCCTTCGGCCTCTTCCCCTTCCAATGTATTTTTGCTTCAATTATAATTTTCTGTATATCATCTCTTCGTAAAATATGTCCAATCCAGTTAACTTTTCTCTTTCGTATTTCTTTCGAAATTATCATTTTTTCTCCAATAATACTTCTCAACACTTCCTCGTTCCTGACTCAATCTATCCATTATTCTCTAACCGTCGCCACAACGACATCTCAAAACTTTTTAAGTAGTTTTCTTCTTCTTCCATAAGGTCCACATTTCGGTTTCTTATATCTTTCAAAATTCGTCTTTTTTCTCCAATTCTTCTCACCACCTCGTTCCGGACTCTTTCCTATCCAATTTCCTCAAACCGTCGCCCCTCTTCTTCTTCTTTTTCTTCTTCTTCCATAAGGTTCACGTT
>OY720451.1:26815496-26845496 GCA_963082715.1 Harpalus rubripes
CAAATTCCTTTTACATTCTTTTTTACGTATATTCTTTTGCGTTGTTGACTTTTTTTAATTTTCATAATCTTCATAATATACAAATATTTTTGACATAGGCATACAAATATTTTTGACAGTGACATTTATGTGTCAATTACAAACATTTGAATTTCTTGCCTTGTAGTAGTTTGATCTGAGATTTTTTACATCAAATTATTTTATATGCCTTTCTTTATCTCTAAATCTATAGAAGATATAATAATGAATTTATATTTATCGAATAAAGAATTTAACGTTCTTTAATATAAGTATTTACATAAATTTTCGATAAATAATATTTAGACGATTTTTTTCTTGTAACTACTACTTCCGGTTGTCCAATTGTTACCAAAACTGACTGGACTCTTCCAATTATTGTTAGATTGAGGAATCCGTAGTTAAAAATGTCTTAAGTCTCATAGAATTTGAGATATAGTGAATCCAACATCCACACACACACACACACACACACACATCCACACACACACACACACACACACACACACACACACATACGGAAATCATCGTAAAAATGTTATAATCGGATACTAGGGACCTTAAAACGTGCTTATTCATTAAAATCTGGATATGCGATTTTTAGCATGAATACAATACCTCTCTTAGCGAGAGGTAAAAATTATAAAGAAATTAAATATCATATATATTAGTCAGCTTTGCTATACCTCTGGAAATAGCTGCTACATTAAGAAAATTCTGATTGAAAGGTGTCAGTGTCAAGTGCAGTTGACAGTATGTTTATGTTATAATTTTACTGGAAATATAGGATCTTTTGTTAGAAATTTTCTGTATGGAATTTGTATAAAATACATACAACTGCCTTAAGGTAATAAATATAATCTTTTGCAAGGAACTTTCTGTATGACACTTATACCAAATACATAGAACTGACGGAAGGTAATGTGCTGGCCACATCAGATTTTTTACATATATTCTTTTGCGTTGTTGACTTTTTTTACCTTCCGTCACCTTTAGGTAAGGAAGGTATTGTCTTTGGTCAAAAAATTCGATGATGAGTTTTTAATCAATAAGCACGTTTTAGGGTCCCTAGAATACGAATTTACTATTTTTACGATGATGTCTGTATGTGTGTGTGTGTGTGTGTGTGTGTGTGTGTGTGTATGTGTGGATGTGTGTGTGTGTGTGTGTGTGTGTGTGTGTGTGGATGTGTGTGTGTGTGTGTGTGTGTAACAAAATTTTCGTCTGCGATAACTCTAATACTACAGTTACAAAAATTATAATTTTTCGTGTACTTCTTCGTTACATCCATATGAAGAGCTGATTAGATTTTGGTTACAATTGGTCAACCGGAAGTACCATCATTTGAAGATTTTAACAGTTTTTATTTGTTATAATTTTATTGAAATGTACAAATACAGTAAACTATTCACAAGTAACAAGAACACAAACACTATATATTACATGTCAAAGTTATATTCTATTTTCGTAACTGTCTTCTTCGTTACTTAGTAACGACACAACTTCCATTTAGCTAGGTGACGACACGGCACTCTTCGTTTATTTCTTTTTTGTTTTGTTTTTTATCACAACACTTCCTCCAAAAACAAAAATTAATTAATTCATATTCTTTGCATGCCAATTTTCTCACGTAGCAAATTAAAACGAATACGTTCAAGAGGCTTTGTCAAAAGATCTGCTACCTGGTTCTTTCCATCGATGTGTTCCAATGTGGGTTCACCATTTAAAAATCTTTCGCGAACATAAAAATTTCTAATCTCAATGTGTTTCGACCTTCGGTGAAACTCTGGATTCTTTGCTAATTTTATGCAACTAGCATTGTCAATGTAAAGTGTTGGGGGTAATTCTGGCATTTCAATCAATTCGGTTAGTAAACGCTTCAACCAAATTAATTCTTTCGTTCCTTCGCTCGCTGAAATAATTTCTGCTTCAGTTGTGGAAGTTGCTACAACTTTCTGTAACTGACTAGTCCATGATATAGCTCCTCCAGCGAACATTGCGACAATTCCAGTAGTTGAACGTCTTGTCCTCTTATCACCGGCAAAGTCAGCATCGCTGTAAACTTTTAGTTCTTCCTTCTTATTATAAATGATACCATAATTCATAGTGCCTCGTAAATACCGAAATATACGTTTTATTTGATTCCAGTCTTGAATAGTTGGTTTTTCCATAGTTCGTGCAACTTTATTTACTGCGAAGGCAATATCTGGACGAGATACTGTGGTAAGATACATGAGACAGCCCACTGCCTCGCGATAAGGTACCTGCGATGAGATTGTTACTTCTAAATCATTTTCTTCTCGGCCAATTGGAGTTGAAACTGCATTTGATTCGTCCATTCGAAATCTGTTCAGTATATTTTTTGTATAATTTTCTTGGCTTACCATAACTGATCCGTCTTCATATTGTTTTATTTTCATTCCAAGAAAATTGTCGAGAGAACTCATCGTTATACTGAATTCTTGTTTAAGTGTTTTCAAGAAATCAGCAATCTCTTTCTTGTCACTTCCGACAATTAAACCATCATCGACATAGATTGCAACATATAAACGATTTTTGTTACGCTTACGATAAAAGAGACAAGGATCTGCAACGCTATTTTGAAATCCTGCTTTCTTCATACATTCTATGAAACGTTTATTCCAACAGCGTGGTGCCTGTTTTAGTCCGTACAGACTTCTTTTCAAAAGACATACTCGACCAGTACCATCATCGAAACCTTCTGGTTGTTCTAAATATACCTCTTCTTCAAGTATACCATTCAAAAAAGCAGTTTTTACGTCAAATTGCTCCAAAAACATATTTTCTACTGCAGCTACAGCTAACAGAGTCCTAATAGTATCGTAACGCGCTACGGGACTAAAAGTTTCACCATAATCTATTCCTTGTCTTTGGACATATCCTTTTGCTACTAATCGAGCTTTGAAACGAATACCTCCATGACTTGTTGATTTTCGACGTAGAACCCAACGATTTTTGACAACTTGAACATCTTTCGGGCGTTCGACTAATACCCATGTATTGTTTTCCTTCAGGGATTCCATTTCTTCTTGAATAGCTTGAAGCCACAATTCCTTCTCGTTCGATTGTAGTACTTCAGACAATGAACTTGGATCTTTGTATTCGTTACCGTCAACTCCTGCCATCATCAAGAATTCATTGCTTTCAATCCAGGCTGGTTTTCTTCTTTGTCTTTTGTTTCTGTTTTCTTTAGATGAAGATTCGGTTTCGTCATTTCTTGTTTCTTCATATTTTGATTCTTCATGTTCATTTTTATCTTGACTTCCTCCAGAAAGAGACGCTGTAATAGACTTTTCAATATTCTTTTGATTCTCAATTTTATTCGGCTCTTTTCCTTCGAATAAAATGGATTCACTCTGATCTAGAATTCTTTCTTGAGGAACTTCAAATTGTATAGTGTTACTTCGAATATTGCAGACGACTTCTGGTTTAAATTTGACATCATGACTCATAACTAATTTCCTTTGTGATGGAATCCAGACTCGATATCCATCCCTATCATTTACGTATCCAACTAGATGTCCAAATACAGCTTTGTCGTCGAACTTTGAACGAAAATTCTTGTTTATGTGTACGTAACATCCAGTACCAAAAATTTTCAAATGATCAAGTCTTCCACATGATCGACCATACCATAATTCATAAGGAGTTTTGTTCTGAACTGAAGATTTTCCTGTGCGATTTAATAAATATGCTGCAGTATTGCAGGCTTCTGCCCATAATCCTTTTGGCAATTTACTAGGATTTAACATGGAACACGCTGCTTCCACTATTGTGCGGTTTTCGCGCTCAGCAACACCGTTCTGTTCCGGTGTATAAGGTGGAGAAATACATTGTTCTATTCCTCTGCTTGCGAGTAGTTGAGCAACTTTGCTGTTGTCAAACTCTTTCCCTCCATCGCACCTGAATTTCTTGACAATATGCCCATTCGTTCGAGCTTCATTTAAAAATTGTTCAAGCACATTGCATACTTCACTTTTCTGTTTCAAATAAAAAATTCGACGGAACTTACTGAAGTCATCTTTGAAACATACATAGTAATGTGCTCCTCCAAAAGACTTCGTTTTCATTGGTCCATTCACATCTGCATGAATCAGTTCGCCCGTCACTGTTGAACGATTCTTTCGCTGCTTAAATGGTAGCCTATGCATTTTCCCCAGCGCACATCCATCGCAGAATTCTTCTTTGCAATCTTCTACGTTAATGCCCATTTGTTTTAAAACGCTCTTGACATGCTGCTTATTTTGATGACCAAATCTTTCATGGAATACTTGTAATGACTCGGACAGTGTAACCAAATTAACTTGAACGGTTTCTTTTGGTTTTACAATACGCATGTTGAGTACGTATAGTCCATTGCTCGAATAGCCCGTCATTACAATATTTCCATTGGCCTTGTCTCGAATTTTGACACTTCTTTCGTCGATTGTTGTGCTGTATCCATTCAATGCTGCGACTTTTACAGAGAATAAATGTAAACTCGCATCAGGTACAAACAAAACGTTGTTCATTTGTGCATTGTGCCAAATATTATTTCGTCTTATTTGAATATTTATTGTTCCTTGTCCATGTGCATGCATACATATACCTTGTTTTCCAAGTGAAATTACTTCAGGCACAGCAAATTTACTGTATGAAGCAAAGAACTGTTTATTTGGAGTAATGTGCTTTGTTGCGCCACTGTCACAATACCATTTATTTGCATTAATGTAATTTCCAGTCGTTGCGCCCATGACATATGAAATAAACAAAGCGTTACCTCTCTCTTGCTTGCTGATACTGCCACTTGCCTTTTTCGATGGACACTCTGCTGCCCAATGACCCATTTGATTGCATTTGTGACAAGGAAATTTTTGTTTTGCCCGTTCTATTGACGTTTTCGGTTTTCCAAAATTTCCTTTCTTCGCTTGCTGGAACTTCTTCTTATATTCACCTGACGCGACAAATGCAGTTGATTCTGGTGTGCCTTGATCACGTAATTCAATCGTGCACAGTTTTTCGATTAATAAATTCAACTTCTGTTTTTCAGATGGAATCGTATCCCAAAGATCTTTAAAATTGTCGTATTCTTTTCCTAATGTAGACAAAATTCGGCCGTTCAATATTCTTTCAGACAAAGTATTTTCTTTATGTTTTGTCAGTTCATCATTTAAATCTACAAATAATTTCTGCAATTTGGCAACGTGTGTACTAATATCTTCCTTTTCCTCACGCTTAATTCGAAAAAAGGATTCAATCAGCATGTTTAACCGCTGAGTACTACTACGTTCAAAACGCGCATGTAATTTTTCCCAAATTTCTTTTGCGTTATTGCACGTCAAAACAAGTTCGGCAACTGATTTATTCAATGCACTTGCTATCAAACTTGCAGCTTTTGCGTCGTCTTTTTGCCATTCTGTGTAGACTAACTTTTGCTCGGTAGTTGGTGCAGGTGGTAACACAACACGTTCACGCGTACCAGTAACGATGTCTTCAAGTCCGTATGAACGCAGAACCATTGACACATGCCATTTCCACTTTGCCCAATCATCAGGTCCTTCCAGTTTATCTACATTTACTTTATAATCATTACTTGCGGCCATTTTAAATATACAATTTTCTTTCACAACTTTTCCAACAGGTATAACTTTCACAGACACAGTGAAATTTTATAATTCTTTTATACTATTTCCACGTTATCTGGGCCCATAACCTGTTATAATTTTATTGAAATATACAAATACAGTAAACTATTCACAAGTAACAAGAACACAAAGACTATATATTACATGTCAAAGTTATATTCTATTTTCGTAACTGTCTTCTTCGTTACTTAGTAACGACACAACTTCCATTTGCTAGGTGACGACACGGCACTCTTCGTTTATTTCTTTTTTGTTTTGTTTTTTATCACAACACTTCCTCCAAAAACAAAAATTAATTAATTCATATTCTTTGCATGCCAATTTTCTCACGTAGCAAATTAAAACGAATACGTTCAAGAGGCTTTGTCAAAAGATCTGCTACCTGGTTCTTTCCATCGATGTGTTCCAATGTGAGTTCACCATTTAAAATTTATTGAAATGTACAAATACAGTAAACTATTCACAATTAACAAGAACACAAAGACTATATATTACATGTCAAAGTTATATTCTATTTTCGTAACTGTCTTCTTCGTTACTTAGTAACGACACAACTTCCATTTGCTAGGTGACGACACGGCACTCTTCGTTTATTTCTTTTTTGTTTTGTTTTTTATCACAACATTATTGAAAAAACTATGTTAAATACAATTTTTTCACATTTGATGTTATTATATATATTAAAGAATATTTTATTCTCTATACGATTTGACTGCATTTTATACTTAATATTAAATGGATATAGAGTTAAAAAATTATAAAGAAATTAAATTTCATAAAGTAGCTATAGCTATGAAAACAGCTACTATATTAAGAAAATTCTGATTGAAAGATGTCAGTGTCAAGTGAAATTGACATAGTGTGTTTGTCATCATTTTTAATGGAAATATAGGATCTTTTGCTTTCTGTATGAAATTTATATAAAATACATACAACTGCTTTAAGGTAATGTACAAGAAATAGAATATTTAATTTAATAATAATAATAAATCTTTTATTTCTGCAGATACATTATACTGCATATAGAAAACGTCACAAAATAATAATTTTCTGTATGAAATTTGCATAAAATACATGCAACTGCCGGAAGGTAATGTACAAGAAATAGAATATTTAATTTAGCAAGGAACTTTCCGTATGAAATTTGTACAAAATACATAGAACTGACGGAAGGTAATGTGCTGGCCACATCAGATTTTTATTTTCATAATCTTCATAATAATGTAGAAATATTTTTGACAGAGGCATACAAATATTTTTGACAGTGACATTTATGTGACAATTACAAACATTTGAATTTCTTGCCTTGTAGTAGTTTGATCTGAGATTTTTTACATCAAACTATTTTATATGCCTTTCTTTATCTCTAAATCTATAGAAGATATAATAATGAATTTATATTTATCGAATAAAGAATTTAACGTTCTTTAATATAAGTATTTACATAAATTTTCGATAAATAATATTTAGATGATTTTTTTCTTGTAACTACTACTTCCGGTTGTCCAATTGTTACCAAAACTGACTGGACTCTTCCCATTATTGCTAGATTGAGGAATCCGTAGTTAAAAATGTCTTAAGTCTTATAGTATTTGAGATATAGTGAATCCAACATCCACACACACATCCACACACACATGCGGACATCATCGTAAAAATGTTATAATCGGATTCTAGGGACCTTAAAACGTGCTTATTCATTAAAATCTGGATATGCGATTTTTAGGATGAATACAATACCTCTCTTAGCGAGAGGGAAAAATGGGTTTACTACTAACGTAACTAGGCAACAGACGTATCAATAATGCTTGTGTATTGCATAGCTTATTGTAAAATTATAACATTTTTTATACCATTTTTCTCGAAATAATTGTTATACAACCCTATACCATATTTACATCGCTGAAATCAAAAAAAATCTCTGTGTAATGGGTTAAAAATTATATAGGATACCATTTAAAAAAATATAATTTTGTTCTGCCATTTGAGAACCACTGGTCTAATTTTCAGTTTATTATTAATAAATTAGCCCCTTATTCTTGATTATTTCTTGTATACAAATTTTATTTCTAAAGTCATTAGTTCACCCAAAAAAGCGCTGGTTGTTTTAAAGGAAACACCCTGTATAGCTACATATTATAGATTATAGTGTGTACCGAAGTTTCTTCGTATCTTCGTACAGTCGACAGATATCTACTGTTTTTAGCTATAGGAGGGTAATATAGAGAACCATAACCAATAAGAATACAAGTTATAGTTCTAAGGTCCTTTCTGCAGAACTAATAGCAACTTGACGTTTGTCGATACAGGTGAAATAAATTTCTTTATCCAATTGAGTCTTGGAATCTCTTTTCTGTACAGGGCTATAGCTGACTCCTTCCAATTTTTGATTTCCTTCTTTATATGGCGCTCTTTTTAGAGAGCTCATATTCTTATTCATTGTTTAAATTTACCTAATACCCCCGCTACCTACCACAATGAGACGTGATTGTGTTTGGCGTTTGGTTAGCTGTAGAAGAGTGTCCATGCAATTCTAGACTCACTTTGACTCACAAGTGAGGGCACATAATGCTTTTGAAGTACCATGGCTGTTTGACATGCTGATTGTTGGTGCCTATGGATTCCTTTATTTGGTAATATATCAAATTATTTTGCTTTCGGCGAAAGCAAAAGTAGAAATTAGAATCTTTTCACATCAAAAAATGACTTTTAAGTACGCTTCCAACTTTGTAATTTAAGCAATAGATCTGAAATTAATAACAAAGAAAATAGCCATGTGTCCCAATTTTTTCAATCATCTTGTATTGTTGTTTATAATATTTCATATCATTTAAAACTCATAATAAATCTTCTCTCTCAGATGGCGAGTACGTATTGGCGATCACGACTTGAGTACCGAACTAGACTGTCGACTGAAGTCTGAAGGGAATCAACAATTTGAACTTTGTAATGGGGATTACCAAGACATTGAGATAGAACGCACTATTCATCATCCGGATTATAATTGGAATAGACAGCAACATCATGATATTGCTTTGATACGACTTAGAAAACCTGTAAAAATTTCAAGTATGTTGGCTATTTCTTTCAATAAATGTAAAACATTTTATTTTATTCATTATTATTTCAGTAAATGCACGACCTATTTGCCTTCCAATGAACGGAGAAACTACACCAGCAGGAAAAAGATTATTTGCTGCTGGATGGGGGAGAACTGAATCAAGTATGTATTTCAAATATCATTTTAATATTTCAACTGTCTGACAATAGGAAATGCTTATAAGTTTCAAATTTCAAATCAGTATCTCACTGTCCTCCGGAGTTAAAGACTTTGAAGTAGGATTCATTTTTTAAAAGCCACCCGGTATTTAGAAAAAATATATCATTTCCATCATTACAAATGAGACGCCATACGCATAAGTAGAGCCAGTAGAACAAGATTGGCTGACTCATGCCGCCATCAATGCTCTTTATTTGTACAGCGTAGTAAACATAAGTTGTGTTTATTTAACGAGTACGCAACACTGCTTATACGAGGAATTTTCAAAAAATTAAACATGACAGGTAAATTCGTAATGATTCGTAAATAGCTGCCTCATAAGAAACATTGTTAGGTCCTAAGTATAAGTGAAGTCTGGGCCAAACTGCAATACTTTTGTTGGGACGCTAAGCACAGCGTTAAATTTATTGTCATATTGAAACTTTTTTTGTATCACTGTATAAATAATGTACCTACTAATGTAAAATATTATTATACATTATAGGCGCAAGAAGCCAAATCAAGCTTAAAGTGTCCCTTCCAGTCGTATCCAATGAGAAATGTAACACCAAATACAATATGCATAAAATCCAAATAATAGAGAGTCAATTATGTGCTGGTGGTGAAGTAGGAGTCGACACCTGTCAAGGAGATGAAGGTGGCCCTGTAATGACGCCAAGACCTGGCGTCAATGCTCCGCAATGGTACGCAGAAGGAATTCTTAGTTTTGGACCAACCCATTGTGGGGTAAAAGACTACCCTAGAGTGCAAACAAGGGTGGGAAGTTACATTGGTTGGATATTGGATAACATGGAACAGTAGAACATAATACATTATGAATACGAAATAACTGTTTCAGTTTCAGTTTTTCTTCTCCACTTTACACAGCCCCACGTAAAGGCGGAAATACTATTTGACACATCATTTTTACAATAAATATGATATGATATGGTCACTGGTCTCGCTAAAAATCGTCTGGTTCACTTGTAGGTTATGCTGATTCTGCCTAATTTAGAACTGTCACAACTGTCACAATCAGTTTAATTGACAGTCAATATGCATGTACATAAGAAAATTAAATTGGGCACCGGAGGATGAATAAAATATTCCAAAATTAAATTATAATGAATTATTTACAATATTTTATAAATATGTTGATATTGAAAAGGATAACAATATAATAAAAAGAAATAGTGATAGTGAACAGAGAGCTGACCATGCTCGCTAACCCGTTCAGCTGTGATCACTGATCCAAGCGAGTACGTTCCGCGCGGTCGAATTCCACGCGGTCAAAATCCCACCGATCGAAATCCCATGCGATCGAAATCCCACACTTTGTTCGTTCTCCAGAAATTCAAATATTTTCACGCCGTCGAATCCCACCCGGTCGAAATGTTGCACGATACGAATCCCTCGCTCCCGTATAGCTCTCTTTATCGATCGTATTGCATTCTAACAATCTATGCTTCGTGGTATTTCCGCGTCAAAGATAATATATTAAAAAGAAATTTTAAAACATATTATATTATTGTACAACGAACTATTTAATGAATGAAGCAGGAAAAGAATTTACCTATACATTTTTACTAGTTATTTAATATTATAAAATAATTAAATTTATTTTCAAGTAGACAAGTATGTCTAGAAACATCAAATTACCGTTGTCAAAATATGCAGAGTGGAAGAAAATATATTTGGAAATAAAATCAACATAAGATTTATAATAGACACAGTAATACATAATTTTACAACTGAAATAAGGCATGAACTGCTTATTCACATAATATGACAGCTAATCTAAAATGGCGGACCAACAATATCAATAATTTTACTTAAAATGTATAAGTAAATTCTTTTCCTGCTCTATTCATTAAATAGTTTGTTGTATAATAATGTTTTAATTTTTTTTAATATATTATCTTTGACGTGAAATTACCACGAAGCATAGATTGTTAGAATGCAATACGATAAATAAAAAAGAGCGGTACGGGAGCGAGGGATTTGTATCGTGTAACATTTCGACCGGGTGGGATTCGACGGCGTGCAAATATTTGAATTTCTGTAGAACGGACAAAGTAGTAGAGGTACATTTCGACCGCGTGGGATTTCAACCGCGTGGAATTTCGACCGCGTGGGATTTCGACCGCGTGGAATTCGACCGCGCGGGATGTTTCGATCCAAGCATACCGGGTAAGCGATAAGCTGTTTACAGCGCTAGAATGTTTAAACGCACCTGAACGCAACATACCGCAAGTGAACGATTGTCGCCCGAAATCGCCTTATTAGAGACACGACTTGTCAAATGGGGCAAGTGACGCTTCTTGGAGGGGGAGGAGGCGTTGGTCATCTTAGATGTGCTTTTGTTTTAAGAAAAATTCAAGTATGGATTTCATTTAAAAAATAAAAGTTTACCAATAGAAAAATTATTTTCTTACGCCACGTATTTCATGTAAATGAAAAGATAGAACATTTTTAAAATGTACCTACAAATCATTACGAGTTAACGTGTTTGTTAAATGAACGTCAATGCATCCAAATATCGGTTGCATAGCATGGCACATCATTATTTAGGGTTGTGACAGCATTAAAATTTGAAGGTCATCATCACACAAAATAAATTTGGAATTTTAAACATTCCCTAATATCTAATATTCCCTAATATCCCTAATTAGGAACAAAGAACAAATTGAATTGAATTCTGTGTATCGATTTATTTTGAATGAAACATGGTGCCCCTGCCCTCTTGTGAGCGAAATCTACATTGCGAGGAATATGTAATATTTCTTCTGAAGTACAGAGGGAATATGTTACCTAAAAAGGTATGAATTAATATAAAATTTTATAGACATTACTTAATTTTTATTTGTATTTTACATTAGTTTTCCAGCGAATGACAATAAATAAATATATTTACAATAACAACAAATTTCTCTTTTACATCAGAAACTTATTATTATTATATATTTATTTGTTTCAAGGTATACAAAACCTCATACAAAATATAAAAAAAAATGTGTACTTCTATTGGTAACTAACAATTATTGTGCAATATAATCAAGTAATAGGAATATAATATAAATATATAAATGCAGACATACGTATACACACCTAGTAATATACATGAATGCCAATATCGAAATGGAAAATAATTATAAATACAAATATACTCGTACATTTATTACTCATTAATGGAGAAACTTCTCAAAGTTAGACTATTTACCACATATAGAAATATATCATTTATTTTTTGCTTATCAAGATCCTTAAGCAAGTTAAAGAAGAAAAAATTCTCGGAGTCCAGTGGAATGTATTTATTAATAAATGCTTCCCTGTAGCCCTTATAAGCGGGACAATGTAAAAAGAAATGATCTAGACTTTCTGGTTTTTTGGAGTTACAAATAAGGCAAATACTACTTGTATCCCAATGATATCTGATGCCATTGTGGTACAACGTTACCATTTTTTTACTGGCTAATCTTAGATTTATCATCATTCTAGTTTTAACTATAGGTACCTTATCTAATAAATATTTTTCTGTGCAGAAATCAGATTTAATTAATTTATAATATTCATTATAATTACCATTTATCAAATGCTCAATGTCTTTGGCCAAAGTTCTACAATTTATTTTTTCCACAATTTTGATAATTAAAGAATTAGTTAATACTGCAGATTCAAGTAATTCTAGTGCATCATAGTTGCATAAAATTTCGGTAAGTTGATGATACCAGTTAAGCTCCAAATTTTTATCTGACTTAGCTAAGTAAGTTAATCTCTTAAAAATGATCTTAGGGAATCTTACGTCCGTCATTTTGTTAATTTTAAGAATCCAGTTTAGAGTACGCTTAACGATTTGTGATATAGTGTGCATAGTACCTGTTTCTAGCCTAAGCATGTAATTAGGCGTTGTTTTGGGACATTTTAGAATTAACTTTATAAATTTCAATTGGCACTGCTCTATTTTATCAAAATACCTTAAGCCCCAAATTTCAGACCCATATAATACAGTGCTTTTGACAACAGATTCCATTAAAAGCCTTTTTTCGTTCCACGTTTGAGATTTGCCCTTGGATAATATGTTGTTTACTTTTGAAGTAGCTAAAATTGCTTTTTTTTCTACTGAAGAAGTGTTTTCTATAAATTTACCGGAAGATTTAAAAGTGACACCTAAATAATTAAATTTATTTACTATTTCTAGCTCTAAGTTTTGATATAAAAATGGGTGTAGTAATCTAGGCTTACGACCTTTATGGAAGGGGACAATTTTTGTCTTATTTGTGTTCACAATTAGGAAGTTTGAAGAACAGTAATTTTCAAGTAATCTAAGATTTTGTTGTAAAGATACCGGCGAGTCACTTAGCAAGACTAAATCGTCCGCATAACAAAGCACCAGAATATCAGTGTGACCGTCTATATTTATACCTCTTTGACCATTCTGACGCAAGAAATCTTCTAAATCGTTTATAAATATGGCGAATAAAATAGGGCTTAAAATCTCACCCTGTAAAACTCCTTCTAGTACCGGAATAGGGTTTTCCGAAGATTGAAAAAGCGAATTTTTAATGAGAATATTTGCGTTACTATACAAATTTTGTATTAGTCTTATAAATTTGGAACTAATTCCGTTCAGGTATAATTTCTCCCAAAGTTTGGCGTGATTAACAGAGTCAAAAGCACGCTTAAAGTCAACAAAGGCTGCGTATAATTTCCCCTTCGTGAGTCTCAGTTGAAAGTAAATTGCTGCTGCAAGTGAGAAAACATTATCTGCAGTGCCCCTGCCTTTTCTAAACCCGGCCTGGTTTTCATGTAATATATTATTATTTTCAATCCATACTTGAAGCCTGTTATAAAGTATTTGCGTGAAAATTTTGCATAAATTGTTAACTAAAGCTATGCCCCGATAGTTATTTGGGTCATTTTTGTCCCCTTTCTTATGAAGCAAAAATAAATTAATTTTAGACCACAGTGTCGGAATATTCTCTTGCATTAATATTATATTGAAGAAATTTAAAATGTAGTGAGTTGCATTATCGGGTAAGTGTTTATAAAAGTCGTAATTGATTTCGTCACAACCCGGAGATTTATTATTTTTAAAACTCATAATGCTTGATTGTAATTCTTCTAGTGAAATAGTCGTATCTAAATAAGGATGTAAGCAGTCTATGTACGAGTAGATATTATTAGATAGGGACTTGCCGACATTTAAAGAAGTATAAAAGTGTTCCCAATTTTCAAGATTAATTTCATTGATTCTATTTTCTTTCTTTGATAGCTTGCGAATAGTATACCAGAATTCTAAGTTATTTTTAGTGTTAGCTAGAGTATTTATTATTTCGGTTTCACTTTTTTTCTTATAATATTTGAGTGCGTTTTTATATTCTTTTTTGCTGTTTAGGTATTCTTCAATATTTTCTTGAGATGGGTGTTTTTTATATATTTTAAGATTTTTAACCGCAATTTTTTTCAGTTTTCTACAAGTAGAGTTAAACCAGTACTTATTTTCAATACAATTATTTTTATTCTGATGCGATTTATACACTACTAACATACCCGAGTTACATGCCGTATCTTTAATAGCACTAAGTAAATTATTACAGAGTTCGTCAGTGTCAGCTGAATTAAAGTAAACATAACTATGTTCTTGCATTAGATTAGTGTACATTGTAGCCTTTGTTAAGTCGAATTGAAATTTTATTGCGAACTGTCGGTCTGTAACGTTGTTGGATTCCGGATTATTACTACAGTCAAAAAGAATATTTCCCTTGTAATTTGTTTGAACAACAGCTATACTGTGTCCAGTATTTGCTAAAGATGGGTGAATTTCAAAATTTACCACTGATTCAGCGAAATCTAAGTTTGCCCATGCCAAGTCAATTATACTTTTACCACGTTGATTTAAAAATGTAAAGTTACCTGGGATATCGCCGCGCGTTCTTCCATTTAAAACAAAAAATCCTGAACTTTCCATAACTTCGGTTAGTCTTTTCCCTCTGTCATCTACGATATCATGCAGGGAAGACCTTTTTTCAAAAATATTAGGATTGTTAAAAACATTAATTTCATCTAACTGGTTCATATTTCCAATTTTTGAATTAAAGTCCCCCAGTAATACTATTTTATTTTCACTATAATTTCGTAAAATTGAATCAATAGCATCAGATACCATATCAATACATACCTTATTACATAAATTTGGTTTAATGTAAAAAATTCCAACAATAATTTTTGAATTTCCTCTACTTATTTCTATAATGATCCACATGTTTGTATTCTCTACAACGTGAATACTATTGTAAGATTTGTTTCTCAGTAACAGCAAAATACCCCCACTGGCCCTCCCTTTCTGCTTATCCTTCGTAGCGAAACTATAAACTGTAGTACTATATTCATTCAGAAATTCAGGAATACTTGCTAAAGGAGTTTGGCACCAGGTTTCACATAAACATATCAAGTCCCCTTGGAGAAGTTTCTCCTTCGAGTTTTCATCTAGAACATATAAATTATTAACACCACTTAAATTCCAAAAACATATAGAGTAAATGTCTCCAGACTTATCTTTGTTAATACGCTCTATCTGCTGATTGTTTCTTATTGAGTTACTTGGTTTTGGGAACATTTGAGGCTCGAAAAAAGGTTGAACCAGGGATCAGCTTTGCCTGCTTGGAATTTTGCTTGTTCCCAGAGTCCTCAGAAGATTGACTTCCGCGGGTCCTTTTTTCCACTGGTGTCGAATCTTGCGAATTTTGACTACACACCACGAGTTTGTTCTTAATAATTTTAGCATCCTTTCCTTCACTAGTCAACTTTTTTTTCAATAACAAAAGTTCTTTTTTCTTGTGTCTTTCTTCTGCAGTGAGATGATGGTCTATATATATGTTCGTTCCTTTTAACTTTGTTCGCCTTTCGAAGATGCTGTTCTTTACTTTTATGGAACAGAAAGAAATTAGCACAGGTCTGGGACGCACCTGCATGGGATGTACAATTCCCATTCTACGAACTTCTTCGATTTGTGATTCATCGATGTTTAGGTCTAAAATTGAATTTATTTTTGCGATTAACATATTTTCAAGTTCATGTTTATATGACTCCGATTCGTCTATTCCGTAAATAACCATGTTTTTCCTCCTCAAAGTTCTTTCAAAGTTAGTATTTGTTTGTTGTTGTTTTACTGTGAACTTTTCTAATTCGTCCACTCTGATTTGTGTGTTGGTGAGCAAATCATACATTTTATTTATGTTTACTTCAATAGTGCCCAACTTATCAAGTTTTTCGTTAATTTTTATTAATTGTGCCTCTAACTCCATGCCGTTAATGAATGATTATAGGTTAAGTTTTGGCACCGCCTGCAAAACTTAATTTCCTTGTATGTTCATGGATTATTTTAATTCAATGTTAATTTTATATAAAACAATGTAAGTATCCTCTTGTATTTTATACTATTGGATGATTAATTGCAAAAAATTAATATTGATTTGCAAAATGCTTTAGTTTTATTTTAAATAAAATAATAAAAATATATGTAGGTAGTTCACAAAACATACGTATAGTTTAGATGTTTTGCGCGGATCCAAATAAAACTGTGCTTTTTAGTTTTTATGTCTGTAGCCTATAGGACAAATAATGTCTTTTTAGATCCTTCATTTAAATAATAATTACTATCTGTCGCTCGATTTTTATCGTTAAGAGATGTAATATAATGAGAGCTATGACAGTAATTATTAGGTTTCTTCCTACACGACTTTTTGGATGTGTTCATGTACGCATTCATGAACATTTTTGTTCGCATGTCATGTTTATGTACACATTCAGATATGTAAAAAACTTGTCATATCATCATTATCTCAAATCAAATATTAATTATTTATCATATTACATATTTAAATAATTATTGTTTTTTATTCGAGGTTGCCCAAATATCAAATCTATTTCTCCATGAGATGAAACAGATAAAAATGATTCTGGATCAGATTCAAATTCCAAATCACTGATTATTTTTACTTATGAAAACAGATATACAATCACGGCTTATGCTTCGACATTTTCCTCATAACGCGCGAAAATTGTGGTCCGCATGTGCTGATAAATGGTACATAGCACAGACCAGTGAATGGATTTGACAGTCGGCGGATGCGTTCATGTATGCGTCCGAAGTGGAATGAACAAACGTACCAACAATCCGACAGACTATACAACGGTCGGTTGGAATGATACTTTTAAAATGCGCATGCGTCTAACGTACATATGACAGTCCGGGCTAGCTGTATGAACAAACCTATACTATTAATGTGAATGGGGGACATGTTGAATTAATGTTTTGTTACTTGTGAATTTCTTATTTTGTACTAGTAGGTATTACATTAAAAACAAATGAACTTATTAACAATAGGTCTGTTCGTTTCGCTACTTTGCGTCTACGGTTTACTGCCGCCTCCGTACAAAGTATATGGGCGCGGCAGTAAACCGTAGACGCAAGGTAGCGAAACGAACAAACCTAATATCACGAAAACAATTACTGTCATAGCCATCTCACATTTTCATCAAATTATAAAATCTATACAAATGTTAAGAAAATTCTGCAAAATTATTTCGGCTACTTTAAATATAGATTTAAAACTTTAAAAAAACTGTAGGCAGAATGACTGGTGATAATAGTTCGACCGGTAATTATAGGTCATCTTCTAGTCCAAATTTAACTTCTATCGAGACCCTTTACTTTTTGCACAATGAAAAGCAACTTCGTAAAAATTCAGTGCGTTCGGTAAAATTTGCCTTGCAAGACATGTTGGACAATACTCACAGGATAATGTGCAGGACTTAGGGATCCAGTGCATAATAGAATTAATGCTGGTATTACTAATAAAGGCGACGTAACACAATATTAAATGGCAGAATACTTGAATAACAAATTCAGTTTTTTAATTTTAAAATCTACATTTTAAACTAGTTGAAAGAAATTTGTAGAAATTTCTCACAATTTGCGTAGGTTTTATAATTTGTTTGTTGAAAATGTTAACCGGCCCAACTAATATGAGTTTGGGCTCTATTTCTTATGGACGTGGCAGTAAACAGTAGACGCAAAGTAGCGAAACAGAAAGACCCATTAAATTACATCTAACGATAAAAATCGGGCAAAAGAAAGTAATTGTTTTTAATAAACGAATAACGTTAATACTAATACATTTTATATTTATTATTTATAAAAAAAAATAGTATACGTTGTATTGAAATTTACAAAGTTGATGGCACTTTCGGTTATACCGGAAGTTCAACAATTACAATTTTTACATAATTGAATCACAAATATTGCACTGATTAAATGATGTCCTATAAGCAATCTGTGAATCTGCAACAATAAGCGAGAATAAAAGGTGGATCCACTTTTTCAAACACACTGTAGATTTTTGGAAATTACTGATAATAAAATTAGCGGAAAAATATCTGAACGCAAATGGACCAATCATCGTAGTTTAAAATAGATTTTCTCCAAATGTGAAACTAAGAAAATAATAATTCAGTGTCAAACACTAAAATAACACTGCATTTTACACACGATAGTATTATATCAACACAGTTCTGTGTAAAACCTGTAAACTAACAGCCGAGTAAGCATGGTCACACTTCCACATTACTCAGTTTGGCAGTTTGTTCCAAAGCATATTGGTCTCATCCATGTAATTATTTAAATCATTTTTACAATGTCATATATTTATGTATATAGTTCTGTGTAGTTAAAATCGGATATGTATTTCTTGAAGGCATAGTCTCCGAACAGAAATGTGAAAAAGTGTTGTGGTGCAAGAGATAAAAATGAAGAACTTTGTTATTTTTGATAGTATGTATGTACATATTTATATGTGTAACGTATTATTTATATTTTTGCAATGTTACGAGTATGCATATAATAAAATTAATTTTCAATAAAATATGCACGTTTTATTAACCAGATATATATATATATATATATATATATATATATATATATATATATATATATATATATATATATATATATATATATATATATATATATACCGGGTGTCTTAGGCCGACCGACACATGGGCGATTAACATGTAAAATTAGTTAATTGTGAATAGTATCTCCCCAGTGCAAGATATTAAGATGAAATTTTGCATGCTTATCCGGGGATACTATTTCTATGGATTTCAAATCAAATCAGTCAATTTACAAGTGTAATATTAGAATAAAATAAGAAAAATTGTAGAAGTACCATGAATGTTATTCATATCTTGAAAATAATAGTATCTAAGCAACAGCTCTGATAGAGTAGGGGTAACGTGCGCGCTTCACAATTTAGAGAGTCGGGTTCGAAACCAACCGACAGCAATATTTATTTTTTAATTTTTTCTTTTCAAAATAATTTTTTTATTAATATGTTTTTAATCTTTTATTAATATTTAATTTAATAAAGTGGATACATTGTACGTAACAAGATTTATTTATTTAAAAAATATTTTATTATTTGCTTTATTGGTTTATTATAAATTAAATTTCTTCAAATTATAGTTAGCCCTGACGAAAACAAAAAAACGAGAGCATTTGATTTGAATAATCAAACGTCAAATGCAGATTTGTATTGTACTATCTTTATTTGTTGCTAGTGTTATTTAAATAATATGGATTTAACTACAAAAGATAAAATTCGTATTGTGAAATTATTTCACATTGGTAATAGCCTACAGCAAACTGCTGATGTATTTTCTGCCGAAAATCCAGAAAAAGTAGTTAATAAATCCCGTGTAAGGCGTATTATTAACAGATTTGAAGAAACTGGGTGTGTTGCTAATCACACAAAGCAGGAAATACAACCAATTGAAAATGAATTTGAAGAAATAATAATTGCGCGGGTTGAAGTAGAGCCTACTATTAGTTTAAGAAGTTTACAAATGGAATGTGGAATAAGTAGAACAAAAATTGCTAGAATACTTAAGAAAAATGGATTTAGAAGTTACAAAGTAGGTAACCATCAAGAATTGCGAGACGGCGACGAAGAAAGAAGAGCAACTTATTGTGAAACAATTATGGATAAAGCCAATGAAAACAGAAACTTTTTGTACTCCCTCTCTTATACCGATGAATGCACATTTACTCTTCATAACGAACCGAATGTGCAAAACTTTCGCCACTGGTCAAAAGATAAACCAAATCTTCAAAATTTATCAAGAACCCAATATCCCCAGAAGGTTAATGTTCGGGCGGGAATTTTGGGATCACACATTATTGGACCATATTTTATTGAAGGGACATTGAACGGTCCAAAATATTTAGATTTATTGGAAACAGTAGTTGGGCCTAGACTTACAGAATTAAATATGGAGAGGATATGGTTTCAACAGGATGGGTGTCCAGCGCATAACGTGCAAATTGTCAAAGAATATTTGGACAATTCATTTCCAGATTCTTGCATTGGTTTAAATGGACCAATTAATTGGCCGGCAAGGTCTCCTGATCTAAGCCCCTTAGATTTTTTTCTTTGGGGTCATTTAAAATCAAAAATTTACGGCCATTATGAATTGACCACTTTAGAAGACCTGAAAGCGGCAATAAGGAATGAATGTAGGCTTATTTCTAATCGGCAGCTAAGCAACGTGAGACAGCAATGTTACGATCGTCTCGGATTATGCTTAGCGCAAAATGGCGGCCATTTTGAATATTTATTATAATTTTTAAATTTTAATGTTATAATTAGTAGGTACGATTTAATGTTTTTTAAATAAATAAATCTTGTTACGTACAATGTATCCACTTTATTAAATTAAATATTAATAAAAGATTAAAAACATAATAATAAAAATTATTTTGAAAAGAAAAAATTAAAAAATAAATATTGCTGTCGGTTGGTTTCGAACCCGACTCTCTAAATTGTGAAGCGCGCACGTTACCCCTACTCTATCAGAGCTGTTGCTTAGATACTATTATTTTCAAGATATGAATAACATTCATGGTACTTCTACAATTTTTCTTAATTTATTCTAATATTACACTTGTAAATTGAATGATTTGATTTGAAATCCATAGAAATAGTATCCCCGGATAAGCATGCAAAATTTCATCTTAATATCTTGCACTGGGGAGATACTATTCACAATTAACTAATTTTACATGTTAATCGCCCATGTGTCGGTCGGCCTAAGACACCCGGTATATATATATATATATATATATATATATATATATATATATATATATATATATACAGGTGTCCCATAACTTCAGGTACATATTAGAAGGGCATATAGTTCTTAATGTCCTGATTACGGAACAAAAAGAATTTTTTCAAAATTCAAAATTTAGTTTTTGAGGTTTTTGAGGAAACAGTTTTGGGACACTGGTTGAATAGGTAGTTTTAATATTGAATATTACGTTGTATTATAGATTTTTTTTCATTACATACACATCTCCCAAACTTAATTGGTGTGACAAAGCTTTACGTAATTGCATAAATTAATTTCATTGTTAAATTATTTTATGTAATAGTTATAACTAATTTCACTATTCCAAATATTATAGTATCCAGGGGTACAAAAAATGTTCTTCTTAAGTGAACTACCCTTAATTATAGGAATTTTGAAAAAATTCTTTTTCTTCCGTAATCAGGACATTAAGAAATATATGCCCTTCTAATATGTACCTGAAGTTATGGGATACCCTGTATATATATATATATATATATATATATATATATATATATATATATATATATATATACACAGAATAACGTTGAAAATTAAATTTATACTAAATCATGTAAAATAATTACATTTAAAAGTTTTACACCAGAAATATTTAAATTTTATAGTACTGAGTGTTAAAATCAACTACAATTTATATTAAAATAACACAGAATTACCAATGATACGTGTAAAAAATTACACAAGATTGTGTTATATTTCAGCATTTTTCTGTGTTATATCATCTTTCTTTACACAATTTACTGTGTTATATTTGAACACTGACCAGTATCAATGTTTTACACGTAGAAAAATGTAAATTTTTAACATATTTCTGCGTGAACCAAATGTGATTCAGAGCGGTGTTAATTTTTTTTTGTCTACGTATTGTGTTTGTATTTGTATACTTCCTGATACGAAATAATAATAATAATAATAATAATAATAATAATAATAATAATGATAATGATAATGATAATGATAATGATAATGATAATGATAATGATAATGATAATGATAATGATAATGATAATGATAATGATAATGATAATGATAATGATAATGATAATGATAATGATAATGATAATGATAATGATAATGATAATGATAATGATAATGATAATGATAATGATGATAATGATGATAATGATGATAATGATGATAATGATGATAATGATGATAATGATGATAATGATGATAATGATGATAATGATGATAATGATGATAACGATGATAACGATGATAACGATGATAACGTTGATAACGATGATAACGATGATAACGATGATAACGATGATAACGATGATAACGATGATAACGATGATAACGATGATAACGATGATAACGATGATATTGATGATAATGATGATAATGATGATAATGATGATAATGATGATAATGATGATAATGATGATAATGATGATAATGATGATAATGATGATAATGATGATAATGATGATAATGATGATAATGATGATAATGGAATAAATAAAGTTTCGGACTGGCAGTCAATATTACAATTTATTCACGCCGACGTTTCGACTATACAATAGTCTTCTTCAGGGCTCTACAATATATATATACAGAGGAAATAGTAAATGAGAACACAATATAATTATAAAATTCTAGATTACAAAACACTAAACATGAAACTTACAGAATGGTCGAGTTGAAGGAAAAAATACACGTGTGGATAAGCGTAGATACAATCAAGTCGGACATTTAAAAAAATAAATAAATAAATAAATAGTCAAAAACCACAGATCACAGAGTGAAAATCGTCAAATAATAAAAAATTGTCCAAGATGACTACAATAAACTAAGCTGAATATAAGAAAAAATATTTTAAAATGGTAACTGTACATGTGTGTTTTACACCAATCTAAGGACTAATTTGGAAGATTTTAGATTAATTAATTCAGGACCAATGGATGAGTGGGTGTGCGGATCCTGACGTGTGATGAAAAACCCCTAGATGGTAGATGACTTGGTGTGCTTCCGTGTAATATTTAATGTTGTGTTGATTTTATTTTTTTATTTTTATTTTTGTTTATTGTTAATGTTTATTAAATTGTTGTATATTAGGCTAAGATGTTCTATGTCGGTTTGAGAGTTAATGTTGTTTTTATCCTGTTTTATGAATAACATCTCTAAAGTTAAACGTTTATGTAGATTTGATTCCCTTGCTAAAATTTTTGTGTTTTCGAAATCAAATTCATGTTTGTTACTTTTAGTGTGTTCTACTAGAGCGCATTTAATAGTTTTATTATTATTGTTTGAATTTCTTTTATGTTCATCTAGGCGTATTTTAAGGTATCTTTTAGTTTGTCCTGTATATGTTTTAATACAATTTTTACAAGGGATTTTATATATAAGATTGGATTGTAGTTCTTTCTGTGTTGTGTCTTTGATAACGCTAAATAAATTGTTTACAGTTTTCTGTTGTTTGAACGCTATATTTAAATCCAATTTTTGTTTCATCAATTTTTTAAATTTTGGCGCTAGTTCTTTTATGTATGGTAATGATATGTATTTAACTTCATTAATATTGTTCTTTATTTCGACATTAGTATTTGATGTATTCATTATTTTGTTGGTTAATTTTTTTGGGTAGTTATTAATCAGAAGTAGGTTCATTACCATGTTTTTAATTTCTTTGTGATGTTTATTGCTTGTTAATTTTAGGGCCCGGTTTTTCATGTTCATCGCTACGTTGATTTTTTGATGGATGGGATGATAAGTTTTGAAGTTTAGAAACCTCGTTGAAGCACAGGGTTTACGATACCATTTCGTGTCAATTGTGTTGTCTTCATTATGTACTAATAAAATGTCTAGAAATGGTATTTGGTTATTTTGTTCTTCTTCAAAGGTGAATTGTATGTTGGGATGGAAGCTGTTAAACTTATTCAACATATATTCTATTTGGTCTGCTGGTGCTATGGTGATGATGTCATCAACATATTTTTTTGTGAAGCTTATTTCAAAGGGTAATTGTTGTATCACAGATGTTAACACATAATCCATTACCAAATTGGCTATGATGGGAGAAAGTGGACTCCCCATACTTGTACCAGAGATTTGTTTGTAAAAGTGTCCATTGAATGAGAAGTAGCTACTATTGTACCAGAATCTAATAAGATCTAAAAACATATTTAACGGAATGTTGGTTTTAAGGCTGATAATGTTCCATTTTTCTGTAATAACCGTTTCTATTAGTTCTAATGGGATGTTTGTGAATAAAGAAACAACATCAAACGAGACTAGTATGTGATTATCTGGTATTTTAATTTTTTTGATGTCTTCAATTATGTCGTATGAATTTTTAACTAGGTATTCGTCCTGTTCAAGATGTTTTAGTATGTCTCCAAGAAATTTTGATAATTTAAATGTTGGGGAATTAATTCCTGCTACAATAGGTCTTAGTGGCAAATCATTTTTATGGTCTTTGATTAAACCATATAGTTTGGGAGGTACAGCATTTTCAGTAATTAGTTGTTTTTTCGTACTGTCATCTATAAACTTGGCAGAATGTAATTTTTTAATTATTAAATTATTTTTATTTTGTAGTTTCTTTGTAATGTCCTCTTCTATAGGTTGGTAAACGTTGTTATCATTTAATAAATTTGACATCTTTTGTTCATAATCTAGTTTTTTAATGGCGACCGTTTTCTTTGTTTTATCCGATTTTATTATTAGTGTTTCTTTATTGTTTTTTAAAAAAATTTTAGTTTTATTATAAATGTTTTTGGTTATTTGTTCATGTCTTGGTAAGTTATTCTGTTTATTTAAATAATTAGTCATTATGTTAGTGAAACCTGCTCTACAACTATTTTTCAAGTCTGCATCTTGGGTACTACATAGCGCATATTCTACATCAGCAATAATATTGTAAATTGGAATATCCGTTTTGTCTATTGGAATACTGTGTTTAGGTCCTAATGATAGTAAATGTTGCACGTCATCTGGAAACTCCGTGTCTGTAAGATTTGTGAACCATTCTTCTTCTTTTGTTGTGTTTATTGTTGTTACTTGTTGTATTTTTAAATGTTTGATTTTATTTTGTTGTTTAATTTTTATTTTATTGTTTAATACTGTGTAGTTATGATGTAATATGTTATAGATAGATTGCAACAAAGTTTCAGAAATTTTGGTTTTTAATAAATTTAAATGATAATTGTAATCATTAACTAAGTTATTTATTTTCCAACAACTAATTTTGATTTCTATGTTGAGAATTTGTTTTTGGAATTGTTGAAATATTCTAGTTGTCTGATTTTTAAAGGGATTGTTGTCTATTAGAGATGTATGTAAACATTTGATATTATTAATGATATGATTGGGTATAATATTTTGTGTTCTACATGTGAGGAGAAAAATCCTTTGATTTTTTGCTGTTGTTAATTTGTTATTTGTAGTCAGAAGTTTTTTAAGATGATGTTTCATTTCAGCTCCGTACGTCATATATACCTGTTGTATGATGTTATCCATGAGTCTTAGTAGTGTCCAATGTGAAGAATTCAAAAAATTATGGTCGACTGTGTTGGGGATGGAATAAATAAAGTTTCGGACTGGCAGTCAATATTACAATTTATTCAC
Source organism: Harpalus rubripes (assembly GCA_963082715.1). Classification (NCBI taxonomy): domain Eukaryota; kingdom Metazoa; phylum Arthropoda; class Insecta; order Coleoptera; family Carabidae; genus Harpalus; species Harpalus rubripes. Next base: position 26,841,204 of record OY720451.1, read on the forward strand.
GCCGACGTTTCGACTATACAATAGTCTTCTTCAGGGCTCTACAATATATATACAGAGGAAATAGTAAATGAGAACACAATATAATTATAAAATTCTAGATTACAAAACACTAAACATGAAACTTACAGAATGGTCGAGTTGAAGGAAAAAATACACGTGTGGATAAGCGTAGATACAATCAAGTCGGACATTTAAAAAAATAAATAAATAAATAGTCAAAAACCACAGATCACAGAGTGAAAATCGTCAAATAATAAAAAATTGTCCAAGATGACTACAATAAACTAAGCTGAATATAAGAAAAAATATTTTAAAATGGTAACTGTACATGTGTGTTTTACACCAATCTAAGGACTAATTTGGAAGATTTTAGATTAATTAATTCAGGACCAATGGATGAGTGGGTGTGCGGATCCTGACGTGTGATGAAAAACCCCTAGATGGTAGATGACTTGGTGTGCTTCCGTGTAATATTTAATGTTGTGTTGATTTTATTTTTTTATTTTTGTTTATTGTTAATGTTTATTAAATTGTTGTATATTAGGCTAAGATGTTCTATGTCGGTTTGAGAGTTAATGTTGTTTTTATCCTGTTTTATGAATAACATCTCTAAAGTTAAACGTTTATGTAGATTTGATTCCCTTGCTAAAATTTTTGTGTTTTCGAAATCAAATTCATGTTTATTACTTGTTTATTACTTTTAGTGACTATTTTTGACTATTTATTTATTTATTTTTTTAAATGTCCGACTTGATTGTATCTACGCTTATCCACACGTGTATTTTTTCCTTCAACTCGACCATTCTGTAAGTTTCATGTTTAGTGTTTTGTAATCTAGAATTTTATAATTATATTGTGTTCTCATTTACTATTTCCTCTGTATATATATTGTAGAGCCCTGAAGAAGACTATTGTATAGTCGAAACGTCGGCGTGAATAAATTGTAATATTGACTGCCAGTCCGAAACTTTATTTATTCCATCCCCAACACAGTCGACCATAATTTTTTGAATTCTTCACATTGGACACTACTAAGACTCATTTGCAATCTATCTATAACATATTACATCATAACTACACAGTATTAAACAATAAAATAAAAATTAAACAACAAAATAAAATCAAACATTTAAAAATACAACAAGTAACAACAATAAACACAACAAAAGAAGAAGAATGGTTCACAAATCTTACAGACACGGAGTTTCCAGATGACGTGCAACATTTACTATCATTAGGACCTAAACACAGTATTCCAATAGACAAAACGGATATTCCAATTTACAATATTATTGCTGATGTAGAATATGCGCTATGTAGTACCCAAGATGCAGACTTGAAAAATAGTTGTAGAGCAGGTTTCACTAACATAATGACTAATTATTTAAATAAACAGAATAACTTACCAAGACATGAACAAATAACCAAAAACATTTATAATAAAACTAAAATTTTTTTAAAAAACAATAAAGAAACACTAATAATAAAATCGGATAAAACAAAGAAAACGGTCGCCATTAAAAAACTAGATTATGAACAAAAGATGTCAAATTTATTAAATGATAACAACGTTTACCAACCTATAGAAGAGGACATTACAAAGAAACTACAAAATAAAAATAATTTAATAATTAAAAAATTACATTCTGCCAAGTTTATAGATGACAGTACGAAAAAACAACTAATTACTGAAAATGCTGTACCTCCCAAACTATATGGTTTAATCAAAGACCATAAAAATGATTTGCCACTAAGACCTATTGTAGCAGGAATTAATTCCCCAACATTTAAATTATCAAAATTTCTTGGAGACCTACTAAAACATCTTGAACAGGACGAATACCTAGTTAAAAATTCATACGACATAATTGAAGACATCAAAAAAATTAAAATACCAGATAATCACATACTAGTCTCGTTTGATGTTGTTTCTTTATTCACAAACATCCCATTAGAACTAATAGAAACGGTTATTACAGAAAAATGGAACATTATCAGCCTTAAAACCAACATTCCGTTAAATATGTTTTTAGATCTTATTAGATTCTGGTACAATAGTAGCTACTTCTCATTCAATGGACACTTTTACAAACAAATCTCTGGTACAAGTATGGGGAGTCCACTTTCTCCCATCATAGCCAATTTGGTAATGGATTATGTGTTAACATCTGTGATACAACAATTACCCTTTGAAATAAGCTTCACAAAAAAATATGTTGATGACATCATCACCATAGCACCAGCAGACCAAATAGAATATATGTTGAATAAGTTTAACAGCTTCCATCCCAACATACAATTCACCTTTGAAGAAGAACAAAATAACCAAATACCATTTCTAGACATTTTATTAGTACATAATGAAGACAACACAATTGACACGAAATGGTATCGTAAACCCTGTGCTTCAACGAGGTTTCTAAACTTCAAAACTTATCATCCCATCCATCAAAAAATCAACGTAGCGATGAACATGAAAAACCGGGCCCTAAAATTAACAAGCAATAAACATCACAAAGAAATTAAAAACATGGTAATGAACCTACTTCTGATTAATAACTACCCAAAAAAATAACCAACAAAATAATGAATACATCAAATACTAATGTCGAAATAAAGAACAATATTAATGAAGTTAAATACATATCATTACCATACATAAAAGAACTAGCGCCAAAATTTAAAAAATTGATGAAACAAAAATTGGATTTAAATATAGCGTTCAAACAACAGAAAACTGTAAACAATTTATTTAGCGTTATCAAAGACACAACACAGAAAGAACTACAATCCAATCTTATATATAAAATCCCTTGTAAAAATTGTATTAAAACATATACAGGACAAACTAAAAGATACCTTAAAATACGCCTAGATGAACATAAAAGAAATTCAAACAATAATAATAAAACTATTAAATGCGCTCTAGTAGAACACACTAAAAGTAATAAACATGAATTTGATTTCGAAAACACAAAAATTTTAGCAAGGGAATCAAATCTACATAAACGTTTAACTTTAGAGATGTTATTCATAAAACAGGATAAAAACAACATTAACTCTCAAACCGACATAGAACATCTTAGCCTAATATACAACAATTTAATAAACATTAACAATAAACAAAAATAAAAATAAAAAAATAAAATCAACACAACATTAAATATTACACGGAAGCACACCAAGTCATCTACCATCTAGGGGTTTTTCATCACACGTCAGGATCCGCACACCCACTCATCCATTGGTCCTGAATTAATTAATCTAAAATCTTCCAAATTAGTCCTTAGATTGGTGTAAAACACACATGTACAGTTACCATTTTAAAATATTTTTTCTTATATTCAGCTTAGTTTATTGTAGTCATCTTGGACAATTTTTTATTATTTGACGATTTTCACTCTGTGATCTGTGGTTTTTGACTATTTATTTATTTATTTTTTTAAATGTCCGACTTGATTGTATCTACGCTTATCCACACGTGTATTTTTTCCTTCAACTCGACCATTCTGTAAGTTTCATGTTTAGTGTTTTGTAATCTAGAATTTTATAATTATATTGTGTTCTCATTTACTATTTCCTCTGTATATATATATTGTAGAGCCCTGAAGAAGACTATTGTATAGTCGAAACGTCGGCGTGAATAAATTGTAATATTGACTGCCAGTCCGAAACTTTATTTATTCCATCCCCAACACAGTCGACCATAATTTTTTGAATGATGATAATGATGATAATGATGATAATGATGATAATGATAATGATGATAATGATGATAATGATGATAATGATGATAATGATAATGATGATAATGATGATAATGATGATAATGATGATAATGATGATAATGATGATAATGATGATAATGATGATAATGATGATAATGATGATAATGATGATAATGATGATAATGATGATAATGATGATAATGATGATAATGATGATAATGATGATAATGATGATAATGATGATAATGATGATAATGATGATAATGATGATAATGATGATAATGATGATAATGATGATAATGATGATAATGATGATAATGATGATAATGATGATAATGATGATAATGATGATAATGATGATAATGATAATAATGATGATAATGATGATAATGATGGTAATGATGGTAATGATGATAATGATGATAATGATGATAATGATGATAATGATGGTAATGATGATAATGATGATAATGATGATAATGATGATAATGATGATAATGATGATAATGATGATAATGATAATAATGATGATAATGATGATAATGATGATAATGATGATAATGAT